>JAJMGZ010000019.1:0-175308 GCA_030582795.1 Metschnikowia chrysomelidarum
CCTTGAGGTCGCATCCAACAATATCACTATCTACCGCATATCCCTTGGCCATATGGAAAATATTGGCCTTGTTATACGAAGTCGACTGGAGCGGGAACGACCACGTGATTCCAGTGGTAATGAGCGCCAGCGCATCGAGCACGTGCTGGTTGATGAGCACGTGATGGATCTTGGAGCAGATCCATGCGAAAAACGCCTTGTTTACTGTTTTACACGAGTTTTCCACGCTCCAACTTCCGGAAGCGACGACCAGAATACGGCTCTCGCGCGTGTTTGAGGATGTAGGGCCGGCAATTGAAATAACCGCCACGCGTAAAGTGGAGCCGCCCAAGTCTACGACCAAATAAGTGCCTTGCTCGTTACCCGTAGGCAGGATTTCATAGTTGGGGAGCATAGATATAGGAGAATTTTGCGAGAGAGCCTCGTTAAAATCATCACATACGTGCGCCGCGTGCATAGGCAAGTGTGCGTACGAGACGTTACGGCGAAAACCCAGCGCCGCCAGCGCCAACATGGGGAAGGTGTTAGCGAGCAGGCCCAGGTCGTTTGAAGGCGGCGAGGCAGTCAGTGGCGACGACAGCGGCAACGTCAGATGAACAGTCAGAGCCAACGAAATGTCGCTGCCCGTGTGGGCGTAAGTTCTCAGATCTGAGTCGACGCACATGATTCACGCGTCTGATTTGGGGGGCGTGTGCAGGAGCGCGAGCAGCACGGTACACTGAAATAGTGATGAAAGGCCGGAGAATTGAACAATGGGCAGTACAATAAAGTCTGCGCAATTTCAAGCAAGCAAAGGTCACGAAACTGCGGCGAGCTGCAACTGCGGGGAAATGTTCCGTGGAAAAGCGTGTTGCCCGAGAAATACCCCTAAAAGTGGCGTGATGTCTTTTTTCTAGATTTTTCTAGAATCTAGTGTGGAGTAGAAAATAGAGCAGTGAAGTTGACACCGCTCAGTTTCGGGAAATGGTGAATCGAGATTATGAGATATCGCCGATAAATAGTTCGCCAATGTAACAGAATGCCGCGATGTATGCAGGGGTTATGTGAATTTCTGGGTAAAGGAACGAGATGCTGAAAGGCCGAGAGATCCAATTATTCTTTCGATATCGGTGGCAGGAAAACCGCTTTATAATGATGGCACAGCGGAATCGGCGTGGCAGTTTCAAAGCGAGGGCTTTAGCGGAGACGCAGCCAAAATTCGTGGGGCAAAAAACCACAAAAAGCCACGAAAGAAAAAGAAATTAAAACGAACGAACGAACTATGAGATTCCGAACCAGATGCTCGTCAACTCTTTCTTCTTGTCTTGCAAACGCGGGTATTGTCGGTTAAAGCCGGTCTAAAGTATGCTCTGCCAGTCGACGTCAGTGGTACCGCAGGAGGTCTTGAAAGTGGGGACTTGTTTTTTGAAAAGAATGAAATTCCGAGTCCGCGCCACCCCCTCCAGGATTTCATCTTGGTATATACCTCGTCAAACCCACGCATATGGCTGTGCGCACACTGCCGCGATGGGCGGTTTCTGTGGGGGAGCGCGCGAATGCCAGGTTGCAATTACGCGGTTGCGTTTTTTTATTTAGCAAGAGCCGCGAGCGAGGTTGCAATCTTCTATCGCTGTGTGCAGGACAAACACTGGGCTCGTACCCAAGGTCCAGCTTTTCCCCGGCACCGAGCCGCGCGCGAACGCCGCACCGCTAAGAATTCGAGATCTACAATTGAACAGATTCTCCGAGATTTGAGCGAGGTATTGTGTGAGTATAATCTTTGATAGAATATTGGTCGGTGTCAGTTTTGCTAAAAAGATGGTCTTGCTTTTTTTTTTTTCATTTATCCCGGTATCAATTGGTGCAGGTCCGGGGTGGTTTTCGGGGAACGTCTGGGCACACGCAATAAGATCTACAGGTTTCGCACGTGATCGCCGTGATGTAATCTTGGCAGCGATCGCGGTATCATTTTCGACTATCTGATTGCAGCGTGCGATCGGCGATGTAACATTCCAGTATATAGTGCACAGCGCGGGAATAGGCTGATGCCGAGAAACCCTCGCCAGCGCATAAGGTGACAATCACGCGACTTCTCAACGGGGCCACCTGACTGGCTTAAGGTCGTAGCGAGTTTGTCGTCTAAATCCGCGGTTTCATTGTTTCCTGAATTTTTTCTTGTTTCCTACATATTAATCCTCCGAATCGGGATTCAAAGTATCGAGCTCGATACTCTCTTTTGGCTCGCCTAACTTTTTGAGATGCGCAGCATGTGTGTCGTGCTCAACATCGACAAATTCCCTCAATTTTTGCTTAGCAATGAGTACCGTCTCGTCAATCATCCTTTGCCCCACCACAAGGGCCGGGCGGAGAAGGTTAGTCTGGTACATAATATAAATAGCAGCGCCAAGAATTAAAAGCAATGTAAAGAGGAACGGATTTCTTAAAATGGTCATGAATTCGTTCCATCCAAGCACCAAAATCACCAAGTAAATATAGTATGGGATTTGCGTGACGTGTTGAATGATGGACCTCTTGGTCTCAACGAACTTTGCGTCGATCTCTCTCTTGAACTTTACAAGCACATCAGCTTCTTCTTGCTCATCAAGAATTTGCGAAAATGTACGATCGCCATCATCCTCACTTTCGCTTTCGACATCAGATTCCTCTTTAGATACCGTGCCAGATGGACTGTCTCTGACAGTTTCATACTTGCGCTTCAATGACTTGTCGTTGACGTCAATCTTGGGTCTGACTTCCGAGCCGTTGGACAATTTGATGGAGGTAAGAATCGGAAAAGCTGCCATGGCGTGTTCCTTGGCGTCCGAAAAACTGAGTTCGAGTTCCTTGGCATTTTTATATAAACGCGGGAGCCCGTTTTGATCGTACCTAAACTTGTCATCAAACCTGTCCTTCAAAACGTTTAGAAGATTGCTTTTTGAAATGAAAGAATGGATGACAGTTTGTAATGTCTGCCACGATTTGAATTCAAAAACCTTCGCAGCGAGCGCGTTGACGCGTTGTTCCGCGCCGACGCCAAAATCAATGACACCGTCAACCACATTGAAGTTCTCGAGTGATGTTTCTTGAATAGATTCGAATCTATCGAGGACATTGTCCCATGTGGATGCCGACGGGTTGGCGATTTCGGCCGCGATAGCAATTTTAAGACCACTATTGAGTTTCTTAATATGTTTACTCACAATTGCATTCAACTCGACAATTTGCTGCTTAGCAGTAATTTCCGATAGTTCAGCTTCGAGCGATGTGGCGAAGAAATTCGTATTAAGTTCACCATTAAGTGAGAGATGCGACAAATCAGTGGCATACTGAAGTTTGATTGCGCTTTCCAAAGACTTCACTGCATCGATAAAAGAGCCCTTCTTCGACCTTTTGATCAAATTTGCAGAAAAATGTTGAAGAGCAGTACTCAATAATCGCTTTGCATGAATAGAGATAACTTCCAGGAATTTCGCGTTGATCTTCTCCGAAAGCACCGTGCGCCTTTGCTCGTAAACTGATTGATTGTATCTTGATGCCAAGCCGTCGTATGAAGCAAGAATTGAGTCTCTTATCGAGGAGAGATTCGAGCCTACTGACTTGGCATGTATCTCTGTCTCTTTCTCTGCGGCCAACAGAGCCGCTTGCTGTATGGCACCGAAATCAGAAAGAAATTCATCGTAGCACGCGGCGACTATCTCGTCACACTTAAACTTGGCAACCAAAATCTGTTGCGTGGGCAAGTCCAAGTCTTTGTTGCTGTCGATCTGATCCCAGCAGTTTTCCGCATACATCGTCCAGCCTTCAATAGGTATATCATGATGGTACGCCGGTTTGAAAAGGAACTCAGGATCACGCGAGTCGACAAACCTGTTGCCGAGGAGCCGCACGTCATCCAAGAATTTCTCGGGCTGCAAGACCTTGTGACCTAAAGTATGGAAAGTCAAGTCGAAGAAATCATTGAAATTTAATGCCGCGAGTTCTGCGGGCTTGTTTAAATTGTCCCAAATCTTCAAGAGATCTTGCGTGATTGTTGCTGCAAGAGAGGCCTTTGGGGTCACGCCGAGATGGTCACGAATGACGAAGAGGAGAAGCACTTTGTGCTCGCTAGTGGTGGTCTTTGGCCCAAGTTTTGCCGCACCGAAAAGCGACAAGTTGACTTCGAACACCGTTTTCAAAAGACCCATATTGGCTCCCTGATACAAACCTACTTGCGTCTCCCAGAGATTTACTATAAGAACTTCACTGGTGGCGAGGGCAAAGAGCGCCGCCTTACGCTCAAAGTCCTGGTCCTCGCCTCGCTCTCTACCATCTGTTCCTTCTACATCCATGACAATAACGTGATCTGCATCTTTATCAGAAGCATGTCCCGGCTCAGAGGTGACACCCGGACTCACTGCTAGCCAGATTCCTTTTGTGGTTTGCTGACGGTTCACTTCGTCCATGACACCGAAATTCGTGTTGAAAAGCGCGTTCAAAAGCGTCGATTTACCGGTGGATTGCGAGCCAAACACAGAAATAATACGGTGCTCGGCAGTAGCACACGCGCCCGAGTTGGCTGCTGATGCCTGTGAAATGTAATCGAGCACACCATTATTGAACTGTTTCTGCTCGTCGATAAGTTGAATCGCGGAGGTCATGGCTGAAATTGGCACAAATGAAGATGATGACGATGATGGGGAAGGTGGGGAAGCCAAATCGGGCGTAATCCTAGTGTCGTCAGCGGGTATATCCGTATTAGACGCCGAGACAGAAGTGAACACGTGGGTCGGCCCTTCGCCAGGATTTAAAGCGTCAGTCATCAAAAGAAATTATAGAGTAGATACAAAGAAGCGGTTTCCTAAAAAAAAATTCGAGATTCCACAGGGTTAGATCAAATGTGCTTTGCCTTAGCGAGGAAGTAGGAGTTGACGTTCTGGAGTGGAGATCGGTGCGAATCAGGGCGTGGGGGTGTGTGGGTCTTTTAGGCTGGAGCGGGCTGGGTGGCAGGAAAGTTCAGAACACGCGCTCTAGACTTTGACCGATCATGGGCTACATAGTATCTTTTGTAAAATAAAGAGACAAATATTGCAGAAATAAATTTTGAAGTATCATTAACTAAAAGGGGGACTTTTGCTTTAGCGATTTTTCTTTTTTTTTGCAAAAGGACTTTCTAAAGAGCTCATAATGGAATACTTGTCGTGTGTAACTGAATCAGTGCTCTCATCAATCGGTGATTTCTTCTCTTTCCCCGTTTAAGCGGATTGAAAGCTACATGTTTCGTGGAATATCAAGGATAATCATGAAGGATCAAGGATAATCATGAAGTATCCTTGAGATTATATCATCACATTCGCACTAGGTTCAATTCGGGTTTCCATCAATGTGTCTCAATAGGGTGCTCCATATTTACTTAACAAAGTCGTTTCTTTGTGAAGAGATTTACTCGACTTTAGCAAAGTCTATGAATGTATTTATGTGCAAAAATGATGTCTACCGGTCTTGAGTCGATGTGTGCGTTATTCTACTGCTTTGAGACGGTCTAAAGTAAAGAAACTGATCTCCTCTTTTATTCTCTCAGGTGCTGAAAATACACATTTCTTGGAATGTCTCTTTTATGGTTCTACGTCTTTGTGCTGTCATTCGCTTTTTGTCTTATTTCCATTGACTGGGCATACATGTGTCTATGTGGCATTTTTTTCCATCATTGGGTTTTTCTTGAATGTATTAAGGCTAGAAAGGATATAGAAGGTCTATAACAAAAACTAGCATTACTACCTGAAATTTAAGATTTTCTTAAGCTGTTCTTCTCAACTTCATGGCGAGCAGGAAGGCCTTTTCCACAACGGGCTTGAACGTATTCAAGTTCTCGTTGTTCTTCAAGCTCATGAACTTATTGGCTACCTCCCATACATTGTCGTAAATCGCCGATCTCTGAGGTGCAGGGATCGAAGAGTCGGGGAAACCATTGACATCAAACATGGAAAGACAAACCGCGATCAATTCGTAGGCCCGCATGATCTCAGCCGCTCCCGGACTTGTTTTAGATTTCCATTCGTTCATTTTCGATGCTGCCGTGCTCATTTCATTGTATCTTTCCTGTACCACCGTCAAGCGGTCGTTCACATAACTAGGAGCTTTCAAATTTCCAGTGAAAGAGTTTCTCGCCTTATAAATACCAGCCCCGATGCCGTTCTTTGTCAACATAAATATCCCATAGTTGAAGGTAGTGTTGGTAACGAAACTGCGCAAGTCATCGGACGCCTTAGCTGCCGCAACAAGTGCAGCATCAATGATTTCCTCGTCATCAGCGCGCTTGGAGAATTGATCCAGATCGATGGGTTGTCTAGTTGGCTTCGGGACGACAATATTTCCGTCAGGGTCAGTCTGATACGCTGGCTCAATCTGGACCGTAGAGGTGACAGATCTTGTTTGCACAGCGGCAGCAGAAACCAAAGTGGCAGCAAAAGTGGCCAAGTAAAGAAGAGAAACAGTTTTCATTTTGCAACGAAGGATTTTGTTGATGAGAGAAAAGTTTGGATGTAAGAGAAATCAAGGCCCTTTTATGCTTGGGGATTTCTCCAGAGTGGTATGCAGTTAAGCCTATTGTGAAACATTTGTCACAATGAGTCAGAATGGAAAAATTAGTAAAGTTTCACAGTTTTTACCGATCCCAGCTCTTTGTTTGGTTGGAGAGAGTTTTTTTTAGTAATCTTCATGCAGCATCTCGGCTAAATCCTGAGACACGGCAAATCCTACCTCATGATGGGCCCGGATTTTTCTCACATCGATCACGGTGATAAGTTGAGCCCGTGGATCACTTTATTACTTGGACGACATAAGATAATCTCTTGTATCTCAGGGTTGCATTTTACCTTGTAAATTGCTGATAAATTCGATGGCTGGGGCTTAGCCGTATCGATCTTGTGACGAGCTGATCGGCCAACGAACAATGAACCTGAATATAGAGCATTTTTTCTTAGCATGAAGTTGAGCAATTTTATTATTTAGTAATTCAGGACCTTTTCTTTGTTGATGAACTGTAGTTTTCACAAGTAGAGATGAAATTCATTAGTCAAGAGGAACGCGTTTTGTCATTGTGGACGCAAACACGACTCACCCGAATTCACTTCTCGATGAATAAAATTGTTTTTTTTGTCTTTGACTAATAATTTGATGGATTAGATCGTTATGGCTGAATTGTTTATTGGCACGTCTATTGCATCAATTCCAAATTCAAGGGGCTATGTCATCCACGCAAGATTTATTCTTAGAGTGAAAACTGGAATGCTGGCTTTTGTCTCATTCCTCTTGTAAGTTTGTTTTTGTCTGCTCTCCCCACCGCCCCTCCCCCTACCTCAATCCAATCGCGGTTTGCCCTTGACTCAGAAAGTTATACAAGGACCACAAGCTTGTAGTCGTAGATTAAAGCGACGATCCACACGAGCTCATAATTGGAATAGTCTTTGTATTTAAGAAGTATAAATCTTTCCAAGGTTCTGAAATGATTTTTCCGCATAGCATTCATAAAATTCGAAAAACGTATCTTTTTAGGGTGTGAGAAGCAAACAGTTCGAGGGGTCGGTATCAACCCCATTTCAGTCTGAGGTGTCCAGTAAAAGAACTCTCATCCATGCCTACATTCTTGGTAACGCCGAAGATTAAACCAAACTTAGATGCCTACTTGATTCCTGTCCAAACGGGCTGAATGGACGAGTTTTAAGTGACTTTCATTGAGTAAGTGTGTAAATATGAGAGCTAAAGTATGAAGAAGATATCGTCAGTTCACCAATGAAAATGGCGTGAACTCTTTTTTAGACGATCAGCAACCAAAAATAGCATTGCGACAAGAAATAAAACTTCAAAAACCATTTTTGGTCTTCATAGCGAAATAATTGGCCCTTATCGCGAGACGCTTGAGCGAAGGATTGTTCCCCATTTTCTTGAGCTTGATGGTCAAATCCAGAAATTCCTTTTGAGCCTTTACTCTGTCCGACGCGGGGGTAGTTTTAATTAATTTATCATTGTTATCATACCAGGAATGGCAAATCGCAACTAGTTCACACGCCCTGTTCACAGTAGCCGCATCAGGGCCTTTCTTATTCTTCCATTCCTTCATTATCAGTGCTGCCATACTCATGTCATCGAACCTCTCCAGTACCACCTGTAAGGGGTGCGCAACACGGAAGGGGGGATCCAAATGCTCCACCGAAGCTCTTGCTTTTTCCAAATTAGCACCAATGCTGCCCTTAAGTATCAAAAATGATTCAAAGTGAAAGGCAGTTTTGGTCACGTAAATCTGCATGGACTTCGCAGCAACAGCTGCTGCCTGAAAGGCGGCACCAAATCGGGCGTCTTTGTCAGCACGCTTAACAATATTCTTTGAATCAACGGCTTCCTCCACTGGCTGTTGCATGAAGAAAGCGTCGTTAGATTTGATCAAATCCGCTATTTCCATCTGCACCGCTGAGGCATCAGAAGTCATTGGCACGGCGGCAGCAGAAACCAAAGTGGTAGCAAAAGTGCTCAAGTAGAGAAGAGTGGATGTTTTCATCTTGCAAACGGAGTTATTGTTGATGAGAAAATAACTCAAAAATTGAGAGAAATAACGGGCCTTTTATGCCCCGGGACTTCTCCAGAGGGCTGTGTGCTTTGGCTTGCCGTGAAACAGTCGTCATACTGAGTCGGAATGTAAAAGTTAGTCGACTTTGACGTTATCACCGAAACTAGATTTTGTTTGTCGAGAAGGGGGCTTGATCAGTAAGCGGCATGCAGTATCTCGGCTAAATTCTTGGACACGGCAAATTATACCTCATGATCGACCTCGATTTTCCATTTCCATAATATTATGAAAGAGACTTGAGGGTGTTCGATTTCGTCGATAATTAAAGATACCTCTTATATTTAAAAACTGCATTTCACTGTTAAAGTGGTTGGCAAATTGCACGACTTGGGCTTAGCCGTGTAGTACCTTGTGGCGAGCCGATCGGCAAAGATCTGATTGTGAGCAATGAGCCTAAATGTGGAGCGATAATTTTTCGGCAAATTCACAAGCATATTCACAAACTATTCTGAAATTTGGATTTTTTTTTCTTTTTAATAGGCTGTGGCATCATTAGAAAAGTAATCTGAAACTCACTGGTCGAAAAAATTGGGTTGTGTCACTAGAAAATTTCACGCAAATGATCTGAAATTTTCTTTATTTGAGAATCTTGGGAGCGATTGTGCTCGTTTGACTTGAAATAAAATGTAAAATGGACCGAATAGACCATGGCTGCAATATTAGGTGACACGCCTTATGTTTCAATTCTCTAAATAAAGAGCTGCGGCAATTATTTGTACATCTTTTCTCGAATTCAAAGAGAATGTTGGCTTTACTTTCATGAAATCTTGTCTCGGCTCATTTGTACAAAATGTGGAAAGAAACGATGCACGTGAATAGATAGACGGAAATGATCGTGATTGTGCAGGACTTTTTTTTTTGAATAATCACACCCGAAAAAAGAGACTTTCTTCCAATTTTGCTAACCTGCAAGACTAAAAACTCTCAATCTTTTTTAAAAACTCTTCAATCATAGCATACCACAAAAGTTTTCGTCATGTGCAGTATAATCGATGCGAAGGGGCCGACCAAACCTCCATTTTGAAGAAGTGTTTCATAAATCTGGTAGGCCAAAAAACTTTTATTTAAGTCGAACGAACTCTTTCTCTTGATGTTCAAAAAAAAAAGCTCGCTCTGATGTTTACGAAATTGTTTTGGTCGCCGCGCGTAACGGCTGCAAAATAGGTCACTTTTTCGCACTCGCCTCATTAAACATCAATAAAATTTCCAAAAAACACCACACACAATGACCTCGTTTCCTATTGATCCACACTAAAGCACATTAAACAGCTTCTTCAGCAGGGAATTCTTTTTCAGTTCCAGAACCCACCTTGCATAATCCAGCTCGTTCGATATCGGTTTTGTGCCACCTTACATTACGTTTGTAACCCCTTTCTTCTCCCCACAGGAGTCAGGTACTTCATACGACGCCCATATCAAATTTGAGGTACTTTATACGACGCACATATCAAATTTCAAAAAGCTTGGAATCCAGCCCGTTCGATATCGGTTTTGTGCCACTTTCCATCACGTTTGTTACCCTTTTTGGGACACCACAGGAGTCGGGTACTTCATACGACGCCCATATCACATTCGAGGTACTTCATACGACGCACATATCAAAATTTGAAAAAGCCTAGAATGGTCTCTCTGGTGGTCTATATAAAGCCCTCCGTTTCCCCCGGATTCCGCGAAATAGTTTTGCTCTTCCCCCACCACAACATGTCCAAGATCACCGCTTTTGCTGAAAAGCCCGCTGAACTTTGCCATGTTCCTGAGCATTGCGCTCCCGCACAACCCGTGCCACTTCTTGCCGACTTTGTCATGGCCATACCCCTGGTCTATGGCGAAGTCCACAAGAACAACTTCCGGAGTTCAAGATTCCCCCGGGTTATCGCCTGGGTCAAGGGCATCTTACCTCCATCCCCCGAAGCAGACTTTGCCCCGGACTACCAGGAATGGGCTTGCTCAATCAAGTACCCAGAAGAGCAATCACCCGAGCCCGAGTTGGCGCCAGAGGAGTCAAAGAAATGTTTCAAAAACAACCTCTTTTATGCCCTTATGGACTTGCCCACTTCGGATGACTGTGCCTCCGTACAAGCCCCCGAAGAAACACATGCCGCTCAAGTTATGTCTGAGCCAGAGCCAGTGCCAGAGTCCATGTCCAAGTGCAAATCAGTGACTATGTCCAAGTCTATGTCCAAGAAATCAAAAAAGTCAAAGAAGTCAAAAAAGTCAAAAAAGTCAAAGAAGTCCAAAAACTCCAAGTGCAAGTCGAAGAAGTTCAAGTGCGTGTCCAAATCTGAGCCAAAGCCAACACCAGAGTCAGAGCCGGAGCCAGAGTCAATTAACCAGTCCATCAAAATTTTCACCCCCACCCCCAATGCAGACCCTATCCAATTGATGACTCCATCAGCCACTCCGGTAACCCCAGAACCCGCTCCAACTCCTGTCAACTCGCCAAAATCCATGATGCCCCACCCTGAACATGTATGTTGTGAGAATCACTCTGCTCCCCCAAGACCTCATTTACCACCGCAGCCCAATATTGTGATGACGCCAGCTGTTCGGGAGCAACTTGCAAAAGGACCATACGAAGATCGTATTTTCATCGAGAGTATTTTGGCCGAGGAGGAGGACGATGACGTTGACGACAAGCCTTTGTTACGGTCTCTTAGACATCCCCACATGCCCTTGATTGGACGCTTTTTTTTCCTTGATTGTTATTCTGCCTGACATCTCCCCACCCCGGAAAAAGGCGCTGCTGTTTATTGAAGGAATCAGTTCAGTATGCGACCTTATCTGATTCATCAGAGAGCAAGACTCTCCGGGAAGAGGAGATTGAGCATTTTCTGATTGCCGCAAGGACATTTTTGTATCGCTTCGTACCCTTGCTTTTTTATACCATTGGCATCTACATAAAAAATAAAAAAAATAAAAAAAGAGAAGAAAAGTAAATGATAGATAGAGTATTCTTTCTCGCACAACCAACAGTAAAAGGGAAAAAATTGAGGAGTTTGAAAGAACGCAAGCCTTGCTCTATTTCCTGTCTTACATTTTTAAGTGTTTGTATAGACAATAACCGATAATCGTGAAAATGCAACTCACGGTTTGAGATTATGGTGAAAGAGTGATTCACGCACTTCGAGCTCGACGTGAGCTGTTTCATTAGAAAAAATTATTGAGCACATGAAGTCGTTCTCGCTAGTGTTTCCCCGTTGAAGAACCGAAGTTATAGAACCATTGAGTTTCGTTTTGTCTATGTACATACATGCCAGTTTTCAACAACCGCAAGGGCGCTGGTCTGACAACTATTCATGAGAACAAATATTTACAACGGACGAGCAAACTTCTCCCCTTTCCAAGAAGTTCATGTCTTTACTTTGTTTTTGTATTTTCTGGCCTTGGCGGCCCTAATTGTCCTCGATGATCTGATGTGTTCTTGAAATTCTCAAGTCCTTTCAAGATATGATTGGCCTGTTGATGGCGTCTGTACTATCAATTTCAAGGTAAAACATCTTTACTTTTTCCCTTAAGAAAATTCGCTTTTCAACGTGTTCATTCTCGTTTTTGTGACTCTGTTCATGCCCTTATACGACATGTCAAATGCACCGCGTCCTTGCGTCATCGACCGCAATCTCAGAAGATACCCCACCATTTCTCGGAGCGGCGTCTCTGCCAAAATCAACTTTCGATTGTTAATCGTGTTCTTCCCTGTCTTCATGGTGTAATCTGGTGGCACGTATACCTTTTCAGCCTCAGAAAAGGCCCAGTTTTGGTTCGCCAACGAGTCTAATCCTTCGTCGTCAATCAGCGAAATCGTCGCTTGGCACCTGCTATTGAGGTCGTGCACGACATCTCCCAACACGTCGGACCCAACGGATATCTTCGTGATCATAATCGGCTCAAGAAGACAAATTGCATCGTGCGAGTTCTCGTAGAGTTCGGCAATTCCCTGTGAAACTACTTTTCTGCCGATATCAAGCAATTCTGCCGCCAGCTCAGTTTTTTCAGTCACGGGAAAGTTCCATTTCGTCACACGCAAAACACATGAGTTCAACGGGAGACCGAAAAGCGGGCCGCCCATTTGAAGCCCTGTCACACACCCAGTGATAAGTTTCTCCTGTAACTCCTCGAGCGAAAGCTCGCTTTTCCATCGTCTCTCCTCTGCGGCAGTTCTCATCGTCTCAGAGAGCGCCGTGTTATCAACAATGAGAATATTGTTATCGTGATCGAGACAAATGGCGCCGTCTTCCTCGGCGAATGCCGTTTCCTGCGCTTCGCCCTCAAAGGAATCCAAAGTGATCTCCACGAAGACCTCAGTGTTTTCTGCGCTCTCGAATCTTACGGTCTTCCCGTCGCTTCTCGCAATACTCTCTTTATATGAGACCGCCACGTCTCTCAAGCGCACTTTCGCCTTCATATCGTTTACCAAGCGGTCCTTGACAATTTCGAGGTGCAATTCACCCATTCCACTTAAAACAGTCTGGCCGAGGTCCTCGTCGACATGCACCAGCAACGACGGATCCTCTCGAAGAAGCATCTGGATGCAATCATTCATGTGACGAGTATCACCAGCGGTGGCAGGCTCAATTCCTGCGTTGAACAAGGGAGGGGGGATCTCAATCGGGAGTAATTTCAAGTTGGCTTCTAGCTCAGAGAATCCCTTTGATCCGGAGGCTCCGTGCGATACTAAAGTATCTCCCGTGATGATTTCATCGTTTGTGCCCGCTACCACACCAATATTACCCGCTAGAATCGCTGAAACTTCTTCAGGTACATCTCCGTGCATCAACATGACTTTCTTGAAGTGGACTTTCTTGCCTGTCCGCGTGTTCATCACAGTACTGTTGGATGCGAGTTTGCCACTATAGACCCTAAAGAAAGTTAACACTCCTCGTGCTGGGTGAGTCATCACTTTGAAAGCGAGAGCCACAGTCAAATTGGCGCTGTTGTTGATGATGAGGCCCTTCTTGGGATCCATTTTCATGGGCACGTTGACCTCCTGCAAACTGCTCTGGCGTTTATTTTTCTTTCCAATTCGGCGCAATGCCGACAGAGAAATCTCGGGTAAGGGTATGTTGAGCGGAGATGGGAGGTATGCCACAATGGCGTCCATAAGCGGTTGCACGCCGACGTTGCGGAAACTTGAGCCGCAGAGCACGGGCGTCACTTCATTCGATCTAGTGGCGCGGCGAATTGCCTTGTGGAGGGTCTTCGATGATACCGCCATGTAATCTTCGTCGCACTCGAAAAACTCCTCGATCACGCCATCATCAAGCTCGCCCAAAGTTTCGACCATTGACTCACGGCTTTGGCGTAACATCTCGTACAATTCCTGTCGCTTCCCGTCTGTCGACTCCACGATATCCATTGGGCGCATCGACTTGCCTGTTTCGTCGTGCTCGTCCCATACCAAGAGTTTCTTGTTGACAACATCTACCACGCCGCGAAATGCAAATTCACCAGGGGAAGTCTCGACAAAATACGGCATGTTCACTAACACCACGCGCGTTTGTAGTCTTGAAATAAGCTCCTTGACCGTCCGACTATAGCCTGCGCCTGGCCGGTCCATCTTGTTGATATAGGCGATCCGCGGGATCCCCAACTGGGCCGCCTGGCGCCATACTTTCTCCAGCTGAGCCTCAACGCCGGCCACCGCGTCAAATATCGCCACTGCACCGTCCAAGACGCGTAACGAGCGCGTCACCTCAAAGGTGAAATCCGCATGGCCAGGAGTATCGATGACGTTGATTTTGTGCGCGTTCCATGCCACGGAAATAGCCGCCAGTTGGATTGTGATGCCGCGCTCTCGCTCTGAGGGAAGGTAGTCGGTCACGGTATCGCCTTCGTCAACATTACCGATTCTGGCAGTCTTCCCGGCATAAAAAAGCATTCTTTCAGTGGTGGTGGTTTTCCCCGCGTCGATATGGGCCACAATGCCAATATTACGAGTATTCTCCGCAGCCACGGCGTTTAGTTTGGGCTCGCGGAGTCGATGCAGATAATGGAACAAGCGCGCGCGAATGAGCGGTACGTGAAAAGATCGAAGGGTTAACGGTCGTGCAAGAAACATTTTTTTGCAGGAGAAATATAGCTATATTGCAAAGTGGAAGGGGAAAAGATGATGGGGAAAAAGGGCTGTAAATTCTTCAGGAAAGCCGCGCACAAATGTGTCTGATGTTTGGTGCGCGCAGGAGTGCAGGTGCAGAAAAGTATGGTCGCGGCTGCAAATATGTAATATTCGGTCAACAAGCACAGATTATTTCACGTATAATTTCCCAACTAATTCTCAATTCTAGATTTTCATTAACATCTTTGTAATTCATCCTCAGACAGACTTCAAGACTAGATTTCGTAAAGACTGCAGCTAGACATAAAAGCACCTGTTTCGACAATGAATTAGAAAATTAGAGGTGTTCTAGCAAGTTTTGATTTTGTTGTGTTCATTTCATCCGCAACCTAACGAGTTAATTCTCCCACAGCTACCTTTGGATGTCAACTTTCATGGGCTGATTTACCTGCTCAGAGCCTTCTCTACAGATAGTTCTGACTGGACATATTTGGAGTGCGTTTTGTGAGTTATTCATGTATCTTTCTCCACAGGCATTTTTTTATCTAAGTTCACCGTTTCTAAGTGTTTCAGTATTCCTCACATGGCTGATTACCTCAAGAACAATAAAACCTTTTAGAACAGTTTCAGGAATAACAGGTGGACCGTAAGTGGACACGCTAATTTGTGAATAGTGGCTCAGTTATCGTCATTCATCTACACAGTCAGTGAGCACTGTCTGCTATCTTATAACTGAAGAGAATGCCTTTCATCTTACGGCTGAATGATTTTTGGGTCAGTACACGTCAGCAGCTGACTCAAGAGAAAGAGACAGGATCAGGCGGCACCACGTCCATCTACAGTAAGATTCGCTCGGCTCACAGAGATAACTCGACCTCCAAGCAATGGGTCTTTTCGTAATAAATGTCTTCGAGCTCAGGAGCAAAATTGAAGGTCGCTTCAAAAACAAATTCTCACCCCTCATCAGCTAGAGTTATATGATAATTTAATTATGAGGCCAATCATGCCCGGCTACGATCGTGCGGGACTCATAGAGTTTTTTTTTTTTTTTGGTAGATGCATCAGATTAAAGGACGCTTTTGGCCGGTATTTCTACCTTCCATTAGCAAAACTATATAATAGATTATACATAAAACCTTTAACCATGCCTGGCTACGAGTCTAGCCGGCCCCAGAGACCATACCAAGTGTCCAACCACGAGCTATCTCGCGCTGAACCTCAGCAAAAGTAGCCCAGCTTGATACGCCTCTGTTTTTGTTCTCGAATTAGCGTGTCATAGGCCCATCGGGGGTGTTGCCTTTAGTTCCTTTTTAATCTGCCGTAGCAGCAAAGGTTCTATTGGCTGACCCTTCTCATCCTCTCTCCTTCGTCGGCCATATACCTTCTTGACCGTTTTAACAAACCAATTCAAATTTCTTAAGTTCTCATAGGAGGTGTTAAGCGGTGCTAACATCTCTCTGAGATTCATCGTAGTTGTAAAGTTGAGTTCTTCCCACCATCGTTTTGATATTTCACATTCATTATAGATGTGAGAAAGCGATTTTTGTTTCTCCATGTTTTGGAGACATAGATGACATTTCCGTAAGTCCGCATTACCTGGCTCATCACGTATTGGTACATAGGAGCCAAAGTTGAAGCGATGTATTGCCGCAAAGTCGTGTCGGTGTTGCCATTCTTCCTTGTAGAGGTTTTTCCAAAAATTCTGCCATCTTTTCTTGGGTTGAACTTCCGGGCATATTTCGGAAAAACGATTAGGCTGGATTGGTGGCAATTTTTCCTGTTCTTTCCTGCTCAATGATCGGAAAGCATCTTTAGTATTCTGAGATTCATCCCCCAGCATTTCCTTGCCGGTCCCGATAACTCCTTGGAGTCTTTGTTCTGTTTGCCTTGTCGGTCTGAAATACGTGGGCAATACTCGAGTTCGCTTCACCACTCTCTCCCATGCTTCCATATATGCATATTCCAGGCCTTTGAATGTCCAATCAAGGTTTTTGAAAAACCTACCTGTCTTTTCGAATAGAAAGTCGCTCCAGTCGAGGTCTCCCGTGCGGAGGACGTCTATTGAGGCATTGCCTGTGAGAATTTTCGCCATGTGGTGAAGTAATTTGAGTCTGAAGTATCTCGAGAACCAGGATTCCTCGTCGTCAAATATATTGCGCACCACCTGCGCTCTATGACCTTGTAGCTGTGTTTCCATCTTGATGACTCCATATCCGCCTTTCTTCGGACGCGCGTATACTTATTCCGATGTACCGGAACATGCCCTTCACCCGTGAGTCATATGCTTCGAGAGTCTTTCTCGGTGTTGGCTTTAACTGAGAAACAAATTCTATAATTCTCAATTTGATGCTGTTTTCGGCAAATGACATGATTCCGAACATTCTGAGAATTTTTTAAGCTCTCTCTATATAGCCTACCACTATTAATCTTCCTCAAGCAAGACTTCCTTTGTAGTGTAACGGCTATCACGGTTCGCTTTCACCGAGCAAACCCGGGTTCGACTCCCGGCAAGGGAGTTTCCTTTCTTTTTTATTTTCTTGCAAGTGCGCAATTTTTCAAAAATTTTGCCAAAACCCGGTTATTGGCCCTGTGTCGAAGTTCCTCTTCATGGCAATTCCGTCCGAGTTCCGAGGAAGCTCATCGCTCTATTGTCTTATGTGCAGGAATACCATCATGACAGCCGCGCCTTGGGAAAAGAAAATAGGCGACGTCATGGGCCCCGAAAAATAATCTTGCCTTATGCCACACAAGCAATAATGGTAAACACGGATTATCCTTCATTTTTTACGAAACCGCAATAATTCAAAATGTAGAATTCTTTTTTTCCTTCTTTGTATTATTTCTCCGGAGTTTGCCGAGGGTCAGGCCATAAAAAAAGTGGGGCTTGCTCGCGGCATTCTAACGAAAGCGGCAATTTCGCGGAGCCATGGCACCGCACGGCACCACCATAAAGACTGAAAACGGCGTCGCTTGCAACTATGTGCACTCCCATGTCCTGTAAATGGCATGCTTGACCGGACGAAGACCCTCGGAAGCGCGCGTTCCCCATCTCCGCTCTATAGATCTGAGGTGGGTTGCAATCAATTCCGGAGGGTTTCGCCGCGCAAATGGTACGGCAAATTGTCGTGGAGCGCGATTTAAACTTTTTTTCAGGCAATCATGAGATACTTGATGGCGATAAGGCGTCGCGTCATCCCCGTCCGCCGCCGCGTGCTGTATGCACCTGCGTCTATTATCATGGCATCTCGCTCGCCAGTTGCCATCATATAAAACCTTCTTGTGCCGTACCTACCCTTCTTTTTTTGTAATTCATCGTGAATTTCATATCCGACTTGTCGTTTTTCTGTCTTTCTAGTTTAATTTTTTAATTCAGAATCACGATGTCTCTTAAAGAAAAGACCCTGTCAGAGCTTGACTTTGCCAAGAAAAACGAGTATGTGCAAGATGCCGAACTTGACGTGGCGTCAGTTGAAGATGACGGCAGAGAACCTACGGAAGAGGAGATGAAGAAGTTGAGACATGTCTCCGAGAAAATTCCCATCAGTTGTTGGCTCGTGGCCATTGTTGAGTTGGCTGAGAGATTTGCCTACTATGGTTTGTCGACCCCGTTCCAGAACTACATGCAAAACGGACCCAAAGACACTCCTAAGGGTGTGTTAAACTTGAAATCGCAGGGTGCTACTGCTCTCTCTTATTTCTGGCAGTTCTGGTGTTACATCACTCCGATTTTCGGTGCTTGGGTCGCCGACACCTACTTGGGTAAGTACAACACGATCGTGGTGTTCTGTATCATCTACTTCATCGGTATCCTCCTTCTTTTCATCACTTCTTTGCCCTCTGTGGCCACTCACAGTGTTTCATTGGGTGGTTTCATCGCCTCCATTATCATCATTGGTCTCGGAACTGGTGGTGTGAAATCGAATGTCAGTCCTTTGATTGCTGACCAGATCCCCAAGACGAAGCCAGTTATCAAGGTGTTGAAGAACGGCGAGAGAGTCATTCAGGACCCCAACATTACCATCCAGAACGTCTTCATGTTCTTCTACCTTATGATCAACATCGGTTCGTTATCGGTGATCGCCACTACTGAGCTCGAGGCCCACGTCGACTTCTGGGCCGCATACTTATTGCCTCTTTGTTTCTTCGTGATTGCGCTCGTGGTGTTGGCCTTGGGTAAGAACCAGTATGTCAAGGTTCCCGTTGGCGACAAGATCATCGCCAAGTCGTTCAAGGTGTCGTGGCTCGCAATGAAGAACAAGTTCAACTTTGATGCCGCCAGACCTTCTTTGAACCCCGAGGCCAACTTCCCATGGTCAGAGAAATTCGTCGATGAGGTCGTGAGAGCATTCTACGCGTGTAAGGTGTTCGTTTTCTACCCTATTTACTGGGTCGTGTACGGTCAAATGTTGAACAACTTCATCACCCAGGCCGGTCAGATGGAATTGCACGGCTTGCCCAACGATATCCTTCAGGCAATCGACTCGATCACCATCATCATTTTCATTCCAATCTGTGAGAGATTCGTCTACCCATTCATCAGAAGATTCACTCCTTTCAAGGCCATCACCAAGATTTTCTGGGGTTTCATGTTTGGTGCCGCTTCCATGGTCTACGCCGCCGTCTTGCAACATTACATCTACAAGGCCGGTCCATGTTACGACAACCCAATGGGCTGTGCTCCAGAATACGCCAACACCCCCAACCATGTCCACGTGGCGATCCAGACTCCCGCATATCTTCTTATTGGTATCTCTGAAATCTTGGCCTCGATTACTGGTTTGGAGTACGCTTACACCAAGGCACCTGTCTCGATGAAGTCGTTCATCATGTCGCTTTTCTTGGTCACAAATGCGTTCGGATCTGCGCTTGGTATTGCCCTCTCACCTACCTCCGAGAACCCTAAATATGTATGGACTTTCACCGGTTTGGCCGTGGCTTGTTTCATTGCTGGTTGGTGCTTCTGGTTCTGCTTCAAGCACTACAACGATAAGGAGGATGAGTTGAACCAGTTGGACTATGTCGAGGACAATGAGCTTTATACCTCGAATCTTGCACCCGTCTCTTCATTGGCGGTTTCCGCTAGATCTGCCACGCGTTAAGAGTGGCGTTTGTATATTAGAAATGACGAATTATGTATGTTATTAATGAGAACATTATTACGAAGAATCACGGTAAATTAGTTAAAGATCTCGGCCCCTCTTTCTCTTTCTGAGATGGAAGATTTCGATTTAGATCAGAAAAGATCTGGCATCAATTGAGTGGCGCAGTACATATCCTATCATTCATTTGAAACTCATCAAATGGGGCATGATGGGAGGCTTTAATAGTTCAAGACTTTAGCAACATTGGAAATTCACGAAAATATCGTTTCATTCGAGAAAAGACTCGGCACGTCCGGCGATCACTTCCATCATTTGAACCCATCGGCTTAACGGATAAAGTTGTCCATGGTATATCTGCATTGCTCCAATTTCCTTGTGGATGACTTGATGACGGCATTCCGGACTCGTATTCGTCTGTAACGGCATTTGCAAACGACCTGCGTCTAAATTACCCCACATTCTCGCATCTCGTGCATATCTTCCAACCGAGTCCTCGGAATTCTGTTTGGGACAACCTCGGAACTAGAATATGGAAAGCGGTGCAATTCTGGGAAATCTAAAAATAGCTCTGCATTCCTAGATGGTTTGGCTTGCCGACCCTATAACATTCCGATTGCACCTTTTTTCAAAACGATTAGGCATTCATCTGAATATTTCTCAAGGAGAATAACGTCATCTGATTTCCCTGCCCCAACCTTCTACCTGCAGCTAGTGTGTGTAATCACATTCATAGAAGAAATTCGTGGCTGAAGCCAAACAATACTTGGAATGATATGGCCGTATTTCGGAATACCATTCAGGATGAACTATGCTTCCTCGTCCTTGGATCTGCCTCAAGAAGGGGTAAACGATTCGACAATCTCAGCTTACGATCTCAAGTCGACAGAATCATCAATAAGGCGCCAAATATAGAATGGTGTTTCATTTATTGTTCACGGCAACTGGAGTGCATTTTCTTACGGGAATACAAAAATGCGGTCAACAAGAGATTTTCAATTCACGCGTTCTATAGTTGCCAGTTTTAAAAGAAGTGAGCGTAAATTCTTTACTTCAGGCATATTATATCACGAAAGAACCTGCTTTCTCCTAGATTCTACTCATCGTGCGTCAAGACGAACACAGCCTCGTTGACAATGAACGATCAGGGGCAAACAATAAACTTTCCCTGCCCCTTTCTGCTCCCGATGCATCACATCCTAAGCAAAATTTCGGATGAAGGGGGAAAAGAAAATTTTTACAATTTCAGTCACTCACTTCGTTGATGGTGGTAATTGGCCATGCCTAAGGAGAATAACGCAATTCCGTGTGCGGAATTATACTACTATCATCGGGATCGAGGGTGCCGATTTTCTTGGCCCAGAGCCGTACGTCCTCGGACCGCAAAATTTTCTTGTCCCGAGTCAATCCACAATAGAAAAAAAACGCAGGGGGAGCCGAGAAAACTGATCACTGATTGACTGGGCCGTGACAATGGAAAATGCACATTTGCCAAACATGAAACCATTAAATTGGGCTGTGCTTTACTAAGGAGGGTGAGAAGAGACGAAAAAGAAATACAAATAGCAAGATTGTCACAATGCAAGAATCCTAAGATCGGAACATTGCTTTGCTGAAAAGTGCTGATCGGAAGGTACCGATCACAATATGGGGCGATCCTGCGGAAAAGTAAGAAAAAAAGTACGGGCCGAGTTTTGTGACACGGCTTCAAATTTAACGTTCTGCATACGCATTTGCAAAACAAAAGAGGGCAAACAAGTTGATCGATCAATTTCAGTATGGACTGAAATGTTGCCTGCAGGAGCACTGCCTCCATCCCCAAAATTTCGTGAAAATTATGGGGAATGTTGCCCCAAAAAAATATTAACATTCCCCTTGCTTTACCATAAAAAAAAATATTGATCTGATTGCACCCCGCTCATTCCCGGTTGACAGCAGGATTTTTCTTGTGTTTCTGAACGGACCTGTTTTTTTGCTTGGCGGGCTCCACCAATTCGCGCAAAAGTACCTGTGTGCAGGAACAATCAATTGATGCCGTGCGAAGGACAATAGCCTTTCTCCCTAAATTGTACATCGTGCTGCACCAAGAAAATTTCTTGTCCTGATTGAACGCAAATTTTCGCCGTGTTCACGCACCCTGGCGCGCCCTTACGGCTGTAGCATCGTGCGCCATGATCAGCGTCCTGCGATAAGCTGGCGATAAGCGAATTTCCCGCCATTCCGCTCGGCGGCCAAAATTCCTATATATCCTGGCCGACGCCCGCTGTATTTCGCTTGCTTTTCTTTTTGTACTCTATAATTCTGGTAGTCTTCTTCTTTCTTAATTAATCATAGCATCATGTCAGTAGAGGAGAAATCAGTGACCAAAGTCGATGTTGATTCTGCCGTGGAAAAAGAACAGTATGTGCACAGCTCCGAGTTGGAGTCGGCTTCGATCGACGACAACGGCAGAGAACCTACTGAGGAGGAAATGAAGAAGTTGAGACATGTTTCTGAAAAAATCCCTTTCAGTTGTTGGCTCGTGGCCATCGTGGAGTTGGCGGAAAGATTCGCCTACTATGGATTATCTGCTCCTTTCCAAAACTACATGCAGAACGGTCCTGATGACCATCCCAAGGGTGTATTGAACCTTAAGAACCAGGGTGCGACTGCTCTTTCTTATTTCTGGCAGTTTTGGTGTTACATCACTCCGATTCTCGGGGCTTATATTGCCGATACTTACTTGGGCAAGTATAATACGATTTTTATTTTCTGCGGCATTTACTTCTGTGGCATTTTGCTTTTGTTCATCACTTCCTTGCCTTCCATTGCTACCCACAGTGTTTCTCTTGGTGGCTTCATTGCGTCGATCATTATTATTGGTCTCGGAACCGGTGGAGTCAAGGCCAACGTGGCGCCATTGATTGCTGACCAGATCCCCAAGACAAAACCAGTGATTAAGGTTTTGAAGAACGGTGAGAGAGTCGTGCAGGACCCTAACATTACCATTCAGAATGTCTTCATGTTCTTTTACCTTATGATCAACGTCGGCTCTATGTCGGTGATTGCAACCACGTACTTGGAGCTGCGGATCGACTTCTGGGCCGGATATTTGTTGCCGCTTTGTTTCTTCGTCATCGCGCTTGCGGTGTTGGCTGTAGGCAGAAACAAGTACGTGAAAGTGCCTGTTTCCGACAAGATCATTGCCAAATCTTTCAAAGTCGCATATCTTGCGGCCTCGAATAAGTTCAACTTTGATGCCGCGAGACCATCCTTACACCCAGAGGCAAACTTCCCATGGACCGAGAAATTTGTCGACGAGGTGGTCAGAGCATTTTACGCGTGTAAGGTTTTCGTGTTCTACCCGATCTACTGGGTTGTATACGGTCAGATGTTGAATAACTTCATTTCGCAAGCTGGCCAGATGGAGTTGCACGGTTTACCTAATGACGTGTTGCAGGCAGTCAATTCGCTCTCGATCATCATCTTCATCCCTATCTTCGAGAGATTTGTTTACCCATTTGTGAGAAGATTCACTCCTTTCAAGGCCATCACCAAGATCTTCTGGGGCTTCATGTTCGGATCTTTCGCCATGGTCTATGCCGCTGTCACCCAGCACTATATCTACCAAGCGGGCCCATGTTACGACAACCCTATGGGCTGTGCGCCAGAATTCAAGACTGTGCCAAACCACATCCACGTAGCCATTCAAACGCCTGCTTACTTCTTCATTGGTATTTCTGAAATCTTGGCCTCGATCACCGGTTTGGAGTATGCTTATACCAAGGCTCCTGTGTCGATGAAATCGTTCATCATGTCGCTTTTCTTGGTCACTAACGCCTTCGGTTCTGCTCTTGGTATTGCACTTTCGCCTACCTCCGAGAACCCTAAACTTGTGTGGACCTTCTCTGGTTTGGGTATTGCCTGTTTCATCGCCGGCTGGTGTTTCTGGTTCTGCTTCAGACACTACAATGCCAAGGAGGACGAGTTGAACAAGTTGGACTATATCGAGGAGAAGGACACTCTCGATAACCTTGCGCCTGTTTCGTCGTTGGCGGTTTCTGCGAGAAGCATCCGCTAATTTTTGTAGTAATAGAGTCTCTAGACGTCAGGTTTACTGATAGATTGATAAGGAGGTTGTGTGTGGAATAATATACGATTGTATGATTATAATCTGGAATGATAAAGTAGTACGTGGATATTAGCGATATAACAAATCTTCAAATTATTATGATTTAAATTCGAGAATGTTGAAAATGCTGAATTATGATGGAAACCTTCTATGATTTTGCTTCTGAGCTAGCTTTAACTTAAAGTGAAAATAATTTTTATGAATGCTCTCTCAGTTGCGACATTTGCCGGCAAATTCTCTCGGAAATTATTTCTATTGTGCGACAAAACACGCAGATCCCAATTTGGAATTTCTCCCTCGCGTCTCCTAGCAACGCCACTGTCAAAGAAAACCTGGGGACAACATACTCAAATACACAACAGCAGAAACCTGGGGGAGTTTTATACTCAGTACTAAAAAAAATACCTTTTTGGATAATGTGGCTCAAAAACTCTTTACAATCACAGTAAGTAAACAAACCTTTCTCGTGTCCCGAAGGTCTCGGTGGCGAGTCTCTTCCCCCGTTTACAAACACAGTTCCCAGATAGAAAAATATTAATAAAATGGCTTGATTCTTCTCAAAGCATCATTTATATCATATTTATTGAAGACAAACGTCTCACGTGGATAAAAATACAGACGAAACTGCGCCCCGATTCATGGCTAGACTCAAAAGCCTTCCTGCTCGACACAAACCTCGTAATAAAGCTTTTCCAAGCATTTCAATCCACAGTTATGAAAATGGGAAAAAAAAAAGATATCAAGATCGAAATTTCATTACTTCATCTCGTGCTCTACTTTGGAAACCCATGGCTTGTCCTGCATGGGGCACGAAACTGTTCATGACGCGTCTCGCGCATAATCAGGAAAGGTCGTCTTACAAATCTTCAATTTTCATCTCATCCAAACATTTACCCCACATTCTCTCGAACCGCCGAAGTGCCGCTTCAAAATCTCAAGAAAAAAACCTGAAAGATATCCTCGCGGTTATAAAAAAAACGTTTCGTTATATGGCCTGAACCAGCACTGGCCTCCTTTTTCTGCCGCCGTACCCCTAAAAACATTTAGAGCCCATATTTCACACAAAATAATCCCTTTTTTTTATATCAAAATTATCGCTTCTACTCCAAAGACCATCGCAAATTAGTATTTTTTATGGATTTTACGCAGCCAACGCAGGCTACGCAGCCGACGCAGCAGGCTCCAGTCACTCAAACACAGGAGTCTCAGGACCCGGCCCAGATCTGTAGATTGATCTGTACCACGGGCCAGTACCAGTATTTCGACTTGCGGAAAGACAAAGTCGCCAAACTGCCCAGCAAGGGCCAGAAAAAAACCTGGATGTTCGGGCGAAATTCCGAGTGCGACGTTGTACTCTCGTCGTGCAGCCGGCTCTCAAACAAGCACTTCAAATTATGGTTCAATTTGACCGACGATACTCTCTGGATACAGGACAACTCAACGAACGGTACTCATTTGAACGGCAGCCGTCTTGTAAAAGGAAGCAACTATATAATAAATCAGGGCGACGAGATATCGGTAGGTGTGGGAGTTCCTAACGACGTCATCCGGTTCGTGGTGCTCTTTTCCGAAAAGTACAATCCGCTGAATCTGGCGAGAAACTCGGTGATCAAAGATGAGGGCATTTACCGCGACTTCATTGTGAAAAACGAGACAATTGGCCAGGGTGCATTTGCCACGGTGAAGAAAGTGATTGAACGTAAAACTGGCGACCTGTATGCAGTCAAAATCATCAATCGAAGGCGGGCAATCCAGGCCGGCGGCAAGGGAGCAATGGCAGGTGTAAATCGAGAGCTCGATATCTTGCGCAAACTTGACCACCCCAATATCGTCAGGTTGAAGTCATTCTATGAAGATATAGAGAACTACTATTTAGTGATGGAGCTTGTCCCCGGAGGAGACTTGATGGATTTTGTGGCTGCGAATGGTGCCATCGGCGAGGATGCCACACAAGTAATTACGAAACAGATTCTCGACGGTATAACATACGTTCATCGCTTGGGCATTCTGCATCGAGACTTGAAGCCAGACAATATTCTCATCATGCAGGACGACCCCATCATTGTCAAAATCACCGATTTCGGATTGGCAAAGTTTTCCGATAATGCTACTTTCATGAAGACGTTCTGCGGCACGCTCGCTTACGTGGCACCCGAGGTGATTACAGGTAAGTACGATCTGCAGGCACTGCAGGATCCAGCCAACAACTACAGTAATCTCGTCGATTTATGGTCTCTTGGATGCTTGGTATACGTGCTTTTAACATCGCACCTACCATTCAATGGGAAAACTCAGGCACAAATGTTCCAGAAGATCAAACTGGGAGAATTCTTGGAATCGCCTTTGGAACTGTACAAAATCTCCAGCGAGGGTCGTGACTTTCTACGGTGCTGCTTAGAGGTTGATCCTGCGGCCAGATTCAATGCCGAGCAGGCGTTAAAACATCCGTGGTTGGACGGCGTTGAGGGCTTAGAGCCTGAAATATCTGCGTCAGGAGTGAAATCCCAGGGCTCACAGAGAGCGTCGCAAAAAGTGCTTAGTCTCTCACAGCTGACGTCCCAACAAGCGCGGAAAATTGAGCACGGCATACATATTAGTGCTTCCTCGAAGTTCGAAGATGATATCATGATGCGGCCGTTAGACCGAGAGGGGGCCCGTCGCAATCAGGGCAAAGATCCGAAACGAGCAGAGTTCAAAGTTCCTAAAAGAGTTGTGCCGCTACCGCAGTCGCAGCCTATGAACGTGAATGGCAATGGTATTCCTCATTCGCAACCTTCAATCCTGAACAAAGATGTTTTTGGGGAGAGAGCAGCCAAGGGAGCTGCCACTCAAAATCCTTTTCAGGCGGAAAGCTTGAGAAATGTTAAGAAACCAGATGTTTTGGTGAATTCACGCAAGCGCGCACTTAGCGACAGCGAGGATGAAACCCATGACATTATCAAAGGCACGGGCAAGGAATTCGATGGAGCAGAAGTCCAGAGATTTAGCAATATCAGCATCGAGCCTAAAGTTGGATTACCGAAAGTTCCCAGGGACAACTTTCTCACATTGCAGCCGCTCAAAAACTCATTTTTCAAAACTTCGATATACATCCGACAAGGCGTGAACCCGTATGCCATAGGCAGAATCGAGACCTGCGACACATACATAGAAGATGACAGAATGTCGAAGATACACTGTCTTGTACACAGAAGGCGACATCCAGTCACGGGGTCTTCTATTTTCGAAAGTCCAGCACATTGCCTCGAGGATCTATGGCTTCTTGATTTCAGCACCAACTCGTGTCATGTGAATGGCGTGCGGGTGGGAAAATCAAAGAAAGTACAGTTATTCAATGGTGACCGCGTGGACTTGTTTGTTGACGACTCAACCCACCAGCTGATGAGTTTTGTTTTGAAAATTGACGATGCGACGGGATTGTTCAATGGCGGAGAACGGGGCAAGGATGAAAATACGTTCGTAAACATTCTTCGTTTCGACGCAAACGATGCTAAACTCAAAGCAGCAATCATCATGGACCTCTTCCCGCAGGAGATGAAAAATTCTCCTACTGCAGAAGCAACCCGAGGTCCATCAAGCGCAATTGCCGGGTTCGGGGGCAACTTCAATGCGCTGCTTCGGCTGCAGAGAAGAAAATACGATGAAACAAGGAGCAGTCCTCTGAGACCGCTGCAATCGAAGCGAGCACATTTACAGAGTGGACAAGAAAGGCCAACAAATTCGTGGGGTTAGGACAGAGCATGGACATTAACAATAAAGACAGTGAATTGCACGCACGCGCCATGAGTCTTTGACGCAAACGGTTGAGGAGAAATTGAGAGATTTGAGGCCATTGAGCGCTAAAGACCTGAACAAAAGACGATGAAGATCGAAAGCTTGGAATTTCTTTCCTCAAACTTTTCATTGTTGCTCTTTAGATCCAAATAAAGTGAATTAAAATTTAAATAAAAAACTAGAAAAAGAAATAGATTCTGAAAGATCATCAATGTCCCGCTTTAGTCGGGCTCAAGTTAAATTCGCGAACGCTTGGCCTATTGTTCTCCTTGTTCATTAGAGGCGCCGGCATCAATGTCCCGCCACCAAGCCCAGTTCCAGAAAGACTAGGCCGTTTCGAGAATTCCCCGCTGGACGTTGAGCTTGAATCTACGAGCCGCCTTAGTTTTGATGTTTTGGTGAGACTGCCGATTATATGATCCTTGTCTTTCAACGTCTCTTTGAGTCGCCAGATCTCCTCTTCTTGTTCCTGAAGAAGCTCCTGCATCTTAGTGTCTGTCACGGGCTTATGTACGGGCTTCTGCTTATGATTTAGTTGTTCCTCCTGCAAAGCAATTTTTTGATGTGCGGCACCGAGTTGTTTCTCTAAGTGAGCTGCATACGCCTTATGCTGTTCCGCCTCGTGGTTTACACGGCGATAGAATTCTTCAATGTTCTGCATCATCATCTGCAGGATGCCCTTCTCGATATTGACGTCAACGCCTAAGATATCATTGAGGGCATCGTTTCGGTAAAGAACCGTTTCTGTTTTCTGAAGATCGTTGAGTCGATTAAGATGATCGATACGCTCGGCCTGCACCTTGATCTCGGCCCGTAAATTAGCCACCGCCAAACTTTCTGCATGCGGGTGATCAAACGGCGAGAGTGAACTATCTACAGGACTGCCTCGTTTCATGGTGTCGATCTCGAGTTTCTGGGAGTTTACTGTTTGCCGGAGCTCCTCGATTATCCGGGCGGTATCCTGCAGAGAAAGCGAGAGCTTCTTATTTTTCGCCACGTCCATCACGATATCCTTTGCCCTGGCGGCAAATCGGAGCGTGCTATTAGTTTCCGTGATGCATTGCTGGTCTCCCGTCACACCACCTGACCCAAGATGGACTGTGCATAAGACGGAGATAAGCGAATTCCCAGAAAGTGCCGGTTGGAGAAGCCGCGTGAGTTTCGAGTCACGGTACGGGATATGATCTGACGCTGCCGCAGGTCCATACGCCGAAAGCTGCGAGAGTTTATTGATCACGTTCGATAGTGCGAGTAAAGACTTATTAATAAATGCGCCCTCTTTTCTCCGCTCAACACTCGAGGTTGCCCGTTCGGATCCTGCCAAATCACAGAGCGATAATGTACACCGCTGTTCTGTGCTTTGTGCAGTATCCACGGTATGCAACCGTAACTGAAGAATTGCATGTGATCTCGAAGACCGCGCATTAAAGTCGGTGGCGCTGGTTTTCCGTTTGGTGTCACCGGTTTTTATGAGTTGAAGGAGATGGGCTTTAGAGACAATCTCGGGCGCGTGAATCCCCACGATTTTCGTCCCGAACTCTACATCGTCGCGGATCTTGAGTTCCGGCTGGCCGAATGAACTATTTTGATGATTTTGACTGAGCAAATCGACGATTTTCTCATTGTATATCTCAAGGTACGCCGCCAGAAGCGTATACTTTTTGGCGAAATTCAGCGCATTTTGTGAATCAATCGTGCTGAAAATATCATCAATGGCTAGACGTACGAAGCCAGGGTCGTGTTCCTCGCCACGCATAGAGTATGTTTTACCCGATCCGGTCATGCCGTACGCGAAGAGCGTCCCGTTATAGCCGTCATGAAGGAAACTGTTCACAAGATGCACGCAAGAACGTGCATACACTTTGCGGTTGGAGATGGCCCGGGATGCAGGAAACACATTATCGAAATTGTAAACTGTGCCGTCGGCGGCGCTGGTAATAGTATTACTCGATTCGTCAATGTTCCAGTTTGGTGGAGCTCCAGAGGAGTGACTCCGAGTGGCTGCAGATCCCGGATTCGGCCGTATACTCACCTGAATCAGTCCAGTATACGTGTCATAACTTGGCTTTTGTGCTGGAGTCAGCGGCCGGCTGCCAAGTGCTGAGCCTGGCCGAGACCGCGTCCGTGTAGGCGAACTGGGGTAGACGCCCCTAGACAGGCGAGATTCGGCAGATTGTCTACGGCTGAAAGACGGCGTAGTACGGCCACTAGATGAGGCAAGCGATGAGCTAGACCGCATTGAAAAAAAGGGGTCTGAGTAGAAACGTGGCGGTTTTGGCGGGGCAGGTATTCCCAAGTGAAATCTGTGATGGAGAGTTTTTTGATGCGCAAGATAAGAGTCTTTTTAGTGAGTGTCTTGTAAAATTTGAATTGCTTTGAAATAGCTCCTTAGTTAACTTTAATTGTTTCTTGTTCTTGAAAAAGATCGTGTGATAGGAGTGTTGATGTTTTCGTCAAAGAAAGCGCGCGCACATCATGGTGAATCGCGCTTAAAGTTATCAATAAAGGTATTGACGAGTTCAATTGGGTATATTTTCAAAAACTTTTAACTAAAATTTACTTTTTCATCAAAGCGGAAATATTGTATTTGCAATTTTTTCGGTTCTCCCGGGATATTATGGGTGAGGGCCAATTTGAAAGTCTGTGTTTACGTTTGCGCCTAACTCGGCAAAATCAGCTCAGTGCGGGATGATCTCGCGTGCTGCATACAGGAGGATCCCACTGGCGATTTCGCAGCCATATGTTAGTTGAAATTTTTAATTAAAAAAGAGAAATAATGTACATTATACAGTCTCATTTCCACAGTCACCTAATGATGTCTAAAGGAATAATTTTAAAATGACTTCCCGAGGTAAAAAAAAGTAAAAGGACCCCATATTTACTGCCAGGGATATGTTTCTCCTAATGTTAAAAAATGGACAGAATTGAAATGGCTCTTTTTTGATCAAATGTCAATTTTGAAAATGACAGATTTTCGAATGTGGCTCTGGGTGAAAAGTGGTGCGAATGTATGTTCGTAAGGGCGAGTCCTCGGCAAGGACTATAACTTATATGCCACTCTGTTCTGTGTCTTCAGACAATGACTTGAGAAAAAAAGGCCTCTTCAGTTTTATACACTGCTTTGAAAAGTAGTATACGTCTGCTTATTGGCAAAACATCTTTCCAAGACTCTAATATACGAATTGGATACGCACTACGATCGATAGACATAATGATTACTGATTAATTCATAAATTTATGGAGAAACAGCAAAATTATAGCGCGCATAGAACGGGTGATTCAATTAAGCCCACGGCAGAAGCGGAACATAGAAAAATGGACTGGCAGAAGTGATAAGTCAAAGGCTCCAAAAGGCTCCTTTCACAGAATTATAGCAAAGCCATGAGACAATAGCTTAAGCGGTCATACAAGGCCGGGCAGTGACGTCCTTCATGTATCTTGCCGTCCATTGGTGATACTTTGAATGCAACAACGAGGTTTTCTGAGCCAAGGTGTGCATGGCAAGAATCGCACTTCTGATATCAGTATATTGGATACTAATACTGAGCTTTGACGAGATCATTGGTGAGACTTCTACTATCCCACCGAACTGCACAAAGTCCCACTTCACCTTCTCGATATTGAGGTCGGGCAGGTAATTGTCCTTAGGGTCCGGATATCCCCGTGAGGTTGCCGAGCTATTTCCCAGTCTTTTGGGAACATGGCGCGATAATGAAATAATCCGCGATGCCCGGTACCCGTCGACTTCCTCGGCAATATAGGTAGGGAGGGGCGTATGTCCTGCGGCCAATCCCCTGGATGGCTTTGCCCACGTGACCGTGAGGGGAAACCCGTTGATAGCCACCAGGGCATTTTTCTTGCTGTAATCAACGAAAGCAGTGGCGTTGTCTGAATTGAGAAAGTGCAACTCGACGATGGGTTTGTGCCCGTCCAAGAGGGCAATTTTCTCGAGTCCGCCGCCACACACAAGCGCCACCACGGTGGCAATACTGGCACTACTGGCGAGCCCTTGAATACACACGATACGCTTACTGGAAATATTTGTGGGCTGCCGCTCAAACAACGAGATTTTTGTCGACGAGGCACACAGCCGGAGCAGCCGAGCAAAGTGGGCCCGTGACATCAGCGCCGCCTTATCGGCAGACCTACGATCAACCCTTAACTCGGGTCGAGCCCCGGGCGCCGTCAGCATCGATGCTTTTAACAGATTCAAGGAGAAATTTGAAAAGTTACGTATATTGGGCGGGGCCTCGCGCTCCTTCACTTTGTACATCAGAGTATGAAGAAACCGTTTCACAAGCGTGCGCTTGCTGTGGTCGTCGTGGCGGTTTTCCGTGCGGACGTTACGAGAATGGCCCCGCCCGGCTTTTTCACTCTGAAACCGGAACCACCAGTCGTCTTCCTGGCCTCGGATCGCAGCTTTGAACATAGCAAGGTTTTGGGGAGGAAGGGTGCTTAGCAAGAGAAAATGGTGGTGGGTTTTGCACCTGCGCGCGCGCCAGCTTTTATTTGCAGCCACAGACAAGCCGCGCGTTTCGGAAACCAGTATGCGGGAGGAGAAAAAAAATACGCCTGAACACTTGATGGGACGTGCCAAATTTTTTGAGATTGAGTAAAGTGGATCTTTTTGATCGTTGAGGTTGTAAGGTCTCGAAATGATCTGCCATGCTCTCTGACCATGTTCGAATCGTAAGGTTCTGTAAGTCTTGTAGCTACAATCTGATTCTGATAAAATTGTTTATCCCTGAAGTTCGTGAATATTAGCTAATAGTCCTGAACTTAAATCAAGACTATCCGTTTGCCTCGTATCAAACATTGAAATTGAATCCATCGGATATTTCGATTCCTCAACATATCGAATTTTTTCTTTATCGGTCACGAGAAATTAGAGTCTCGAGCCACAGCTACTGCATCGTGTGACAAGTCTTACTCCTCTATCCTTTTTTTAAACTTAATCGTTGTTGCTTGAAAGTGGATTACAATGGAATTCTCTTCGAGTTGTAAGAAAATGATTAATACAACTTGTAGTTGGAATAAATATCTAATTGAGAAAGATGAATATAAAATATTGAATGTGGTCTTCAGAGGCCAATACTCAGGAACTGACTCAAGAAATCCAAGAGTAATCCCGAGATTCACTAAATCAAAAAAAAGCCCGCTTTTTCCCCTGCAATTGACTACAAACCTTTTAAGTCCTTGTTACTCGCCGGTTGACGCGCTGGACAGATACCGTCTGCAGGAACTTGCCTATCTGAAAAATGCGCACTGCTCATCTCGACTTTAATTTTATAAAAAGTAGATCACGGCTGTTTGCCAAAATCAATTGCATTTCTAGAAATTTGTGTTTCAAAAAATCTTCTCAAGCTTATGAGTGGCCGTTGACTCGCACGTATTATATCTGCTTTGAGCCCACATAAGAAACCATTGTTTTTATTGAAAATGGACGGTCCTGCGAAAAGAGCAGCGGAAGAAATCCTTCCTAATCCAATTAAAAGAACCCAGGCGGATCCGCAAAAGTCGATCAAGGAGTCAGATGTGGGAATCACACAATATATCAATGAAGTATACAAGACCGGCGGTGGTTTTTTCGGCACGATCAAGCAGCGGTACTCTGATTTCCAGGTATTTGAGATCGATATGAACGGCAACGTGGTGCATTTGACTGATACAGGTGTAGATCTTGGATTATCGAAAAAAGACCGCAGAATGGAAAAAAGACACGCCGACCGCGCCGATCTCCAGAACCTTAGTCCCGAGGAAGTAGAGCGCGTGAAACAGGAGAAAAAGGAAAATGCGGAGAATTCTGAAGGTCAGAATGACGGAGAGGCCGAAAAATCCGAACCGAGGTATGTACTTAGCGAATCCGATAAAGAACGCCTTCTCGGTCTTATTACGGAATCTGAGCTCGCGGAAATCGAGGCGCTCTTCGGAAATGGGGGTAATATGGAAACCAAGTCGAAGTTTGACGACAAGGCCACGCGTACGCAATTGCACCAATTATTCCGCCAGGCGTTTCAGGGAAAATTAGAAACGCTCACTTCTCCCGAAAATACGTTCAAAATTGCTCTTGCGAAGCGCGGCTTGCCTCAAAGAAGAAACAATACCCACAATAACCACGTTGACGAAAATGGCGTGATCAACTACGGATTGGGTCCATATAAACCATACTTGCATTTCACTGTTTATAAGGAAAACCGAGAGACGATGGAGGTTGCCAACACCATCGCGAAATTCCTTAGATTGCCGAATAAGAGCGTGAAGTACTCCGGCACAAAGGATAGACGTGGTGTCACTTGCCAGCGGTTCAGCATCCACAACGGGAAAGTGGCGCGGGTGACGGCGCTCAATAAAGGCTTGAAAGGGTCGATTTTGGGCAGTTTCAGCTACGAGAACAAGCCGCTTGATTTGGGCGATCTTCAAGGTAACGAGTTCATCATTTCGATCAAGGACGTCAGGCCGCACGATGCAGACCAGGATTTGGCTGCAATCGTCAAGCTGTCGTTCGAGTCGCTCCTGCAGAATGGATTCATCAACTATTATGGTTTACAGAGATTTGGCACGTTTTCCATTTCGACCCACGTTTTGGGCATTATTCTCCTAAAAGACGATTGGAAGGGTGCCGCCGAATTGATTTTGGCCGAGCAGGAACGTGTTGTGCCGGATTCGGTGGCCGCACGTCGTGCGTGGGCTGAAAATGGTGATGCTGCCGAGGCCGCCAAGTTGATTCCTCGTAGATGTACTGCCGAGCTGTCGATCTTGAACCTCCTAGCAAAGGAGAAGAAGGGGAAGGATGGGTATTCAACCAATTCGTACTTCCGCGCGATCATGCAGATTCCTCGTAATTTACGACTCATCTACGTCCACGCCTATCAGTCGTATATCTGGAATCTCGTGGCGTCGAAGCGGATCGAGCTTTTCGGTATGGAAATCCAGGTCGGAGATTTGGTTATGGTGGAGGAAAAAAGCTCCGAGAGTAAAGTGGTGACTGAGATTGTCGACGGAGTTGAGTTTGATGAAGAAGTGGCCGGCAGTGCGTCTCCCAAGGTGAAAGCATTGACGCAAGAAGATGTGGATTCAGGTAACTACACCATTTACGATATCGTGCTTCCATCTCCTGGATATGACGTCATCTATCCTACTAACCCACAACTCATGCAAGTATACGAGACGGCGATGGCGAAGGATGGACTTGATCCGCACAAGATGTCACGCAGAGTGAAGGAGTTTTCGCTTGCGGGATCTTACCGGCCACTTTTGGGGCGCGCTACTGACCTCACCTACGATATCGTCCAGTACAACGAGGAAACCGACTCGCTAGTGCGCACCGACCTCGAGCTCTTGGAGGCAGAAAAAGACGGAAAGCCACTCTCTCGCGTGGTCGAATCTGCCGGTAAAGATGCACCTAAGACGGCAGTGGTGTTGCGTATGCGGTTGGGTGTGAGTAGTTATGCAACAATGGCGTTGCGCGAGTTTATGAAGGCCGATACCAGCGGGTTAGGCGGAAACTAAATTTTACATAGGGAAATTCATTGGACCTTATCGGAGATTTTTGCAATCATCTACCAGGTTTTTCCACTTCTTCATGACTAGTAGAATGAGGCTGTGTCAACTTTCTTGATGGCAATGCGCCTCGGAATGAACACCAACATTTATGCGAAAACAAAGTACGAATTTTGAGCGCCGTCGCCGCAAAAGTATAAGATCGAGCCAAATCTCAAGATCCACTTCCACCTGAGAAATTCTAAGCTACCTTTGATGAGGCCTCTTCTTGCAATCCTAATATTCAATCTTATGTCTTTTGTTCTCAGCAAACCTCCGTTGCCATCACTGCAATTGAACAATCGATTTGCTCGAATGGACCGTGAGAGACAACAAATGTTACGGCAAGAAAAGAGAGAGCGGCTCTTGAGTTTGGAAGAGGACCTCATAAGAAATAGAATTGACATAGTCATAAGAGGTTTGAAGGCTTGTGCCAAAAGAGAGCCGCTTGTAGCCGAGAAATTAAGAAATTTCTTCGGCCCGCTTGAAGTGGAACTCGATGATATCGAGAACTCACTAGCACAGTTGAATCGAGATAAGAGAAGTTTAGAAAAGAAATTTTCCTATGCCATCAATTTTCTTTGGTCCCTCAAATTCTCTTTAGAAATCATGGACTTTTATCTTCCCATCAATGACAAAAGTCAACAACTAGTGCACAACGTGGTCCGCCTCAGTATCAGGCTTTTAAGTTTGAGGGATTTGGAGGGGAGACCGGATCCTACTATTGCGGGTTACGCTGGCACCGTCCTTCACTCCTTGGTACAGTTGGAAGCTTGGAAAGCAGAGTTCAATGACCTCGTAGATGTGCCTTTGGGAATACTGCAAGTATTCGTGGCTCAATGTACACAAATGCTTCAAATCATCAAGGAATTGGAGGGCAAGATCGAATGGCTTTAGTTTCACCGGAAATAAATTGTATTCTTTGAGCTACTTCGACTTTGCGAAACATGAATGGATACTCATTTCTTGAGTTGAACATTGTTTTCAAAACTTACTTTACTGACCCGCGATACACTTATTCTTCATCCTGTTTCATTTAAGAAATTGAATGTGAATCGGTCTCCTATAATCTTCCACCACTCAATTTTATATTCTCTTCTGTTTTTTTTCAATCTCTCAAACTCGCTATATTCCTGAAAAGTACAGGCTATTTATAACAATTGATCCGAAGCAGGTGTTGGCCGATCAGAGTGATGTGAGCAATGAAGAAATTTAGACAGGATTGCTATTGGTACATTTTGGATCTTTTTCTCAAGTCTGAACTTAGATTGAGTCTCTTAATGACCTTTGGAGAGGAATTTTGAGATGAAAAGTCTGGCACAAAAAGCCCATGATATTCCTTGGAATTCGAATTGCGAGTATCTTTTATGCAGATTAGATCGTGAAAGGTTAAAATTCCTCGGGAAAGATTTCATGCTGCTCTCAATGTGAAAACTGCGCCCATGTAACAAAATCATGCAGCTTTGAAAGTTGAATGTGCCTTTCATGAAGTCTTTGCTTCACTCACCAACAACCTTTTTTTAATTTGAAAACCTGAAGGTTCATATCGAAAGAATCGACCGGAAGAGTATTGTTAAATCTATGCCACGTGCTTCCTGATGCCTCTGAGAACAAGCACTGCCTGTTTCATCCAGATATCCGACTTCGATTATGAGGTCACGAACAGGGCTTGGGCTTTGAGATTTCTCCTATATTATTTGTGTGTCTCAATAATGCCGAATAATAAGACGGATGAGATGCGGGATCTGGTCGCAAATGAGACGCGAAATCAGAAGAACGAATTACATAAATATATGCTTGCCTGAAATCACCAAATAAAAAGACGTTTCCTGGGTCCACTTTCTCGATTTCCCCTCTCTCTGATACACCTCATTCTGAAATCAAGGATCGCTCCTCAATCATGCAGTTTCTGTTGTCGTTTCTAGTATCCTATCCATTTCTTAGAAATCTTTCCGTGAATATCTGGCCGTATACCGTGATGAGTTCAATCAAAACAATGGATAACCCAAATCCCAATTTCGTCACTAACGAGAAATTCGCACGCATGCAACGAAATGGGCTGCGTCAAACAAGATTTGCACAAGAGGAAAAATTGAACATTTCTCTTCGAGATATCAAACGAAAAGTTCGATGGGTGATATATCATCTGAAGCAGTTTATTCAGGGCGAGAAATTGAACATCGAGGATTTCAAAAACTCCCGCGGCACGATTGAATACCAACTTCGGGAAATCGATCGAATCACTTATGAGTCTACCACCCGAGATCCCATCTTGATTGAGCATTGTGCCTATGCCAAGGGCCTTTGTCTGTTTCTTCATGAGTCTATAGAGCTTATGGACTTTTATCTCCCCTCTAACGATCGCACCCTGAAACTCGTGTATGAAATAGTACGGCTTGGTATCGTGTTTCAGGGCTTGACAGATTTGCACAGAAGAATAGATGCTTCCATCGTCGGGTTTGAAAAAGTAGTTCAGAAGTATAGCGATAGAATTGAGTTTTGGAAGGATCACTTTGATCTTTTCACCGACGTTCCGAAACACACGCGCAATTTGTTTCAGTCTAGACACACATTTGCTCGTCTTCTTATCGATGAGTACCAGAAACAAATCGTTTCTGAAAAGATTTCTTATTAGTGTGCGAGTTAGGAATCTGAATAACCAATCAATCATCCATTCGGCGCGCGGTTAGGTAATATTGCAAAAAAAAAATCTCAAAACGTGCTTATGTAATGCTGAGCTTGCCTGAGTGGTCAAATATATATCTTCCTATCTCGAATCCATCCAAATATCGAGAAAGAACCCAGAGCAACACTCCAATGAATTCAATTAACAATTCTTCATTTCACTTCACACAAGATTTCATGTTCAGCCTCATTACAGTGATTGTACTGAAACCAAATGTTAACCGGTCCGTAAAATGGAATTCATTTAAGAGAAATATCAATGCAGCTCATGAGGGTTCGGCTGTACTACCTGCGGTCACGCAGAACTCATGTAATTTTAAGGAATCGCGAAGAACATCAACAGCTCTCAGGTCATAATTAGCTGAGTTTTTATGCGCTCTATAGCATGAATGGTAACTTTAAGCGAAATCGTGAGATTATCGATGATTGAGTCTTCAAACCTCGATTTGATCGCGTGACGTATAAGTCGATTTCATCTGTTTTCGTAAACAATCAATTGAGGTGTGAAACTGAACTTCTTCTCGAAAGAATATCTCACAAAATATTTGAACAGTGACTTTCTCTTGCTGATCCAATACATCGTCTATGAAAAAGACACCAGCACACTCTATCTACATCCTGGCATTTGCGATGGATCTAAATTCTTTAAGCGCAGTGGCCAAATCTTCAATACCCATAAAGTGTTGTTTCAGTAAGACATTTTCTCGAGCACCAAGATTGAGTGGGCGGTATAATACGGTTTATGTAATCATAGGTCAAACATCCGAGTGTGCAATCCGCAAGAGCGATTTCATTCTTGAATAATATTTTCGCACCAAATGAAATCAGAGGAAAATCCTTCATTCCGTTCTCCAAAAATGATACCGTTTGCAAGTGCTGATGCACCCCACTAAGAAATTCGGGCTTGGATGTATCGGGGATGCCTTTAGAATCCTGGAAGGCAAATAATCTCACATTCAATTCCACAATAGACCAAATCATGTTATGCCCCGGGGGTCCTGGAGATTGGAAATGCTTGAGTATTTCAATGGATCCCGCCATCTTGTGAAACGCATACAGAATGAATGCGATTGTTTCGTTGAATTCCTGCCCGAGAACCGGGACCTCATAATCTATAGCCTGTTTCTTGATAGCCTCGAGAATCTCCTCCAAATTTGGACCTTGCTGCTCAAAGCCGCGGGTGTTGAAATGCACGTTGTCTATAAAGGATTGCAACACTTGATAAAACTCCTCCAATTTTTTCATCACCGACTTAACGGATTCTTTAGGATTCTTGTGGATCTCGGGTTTGACTTTCTCACAAAAAGACATTACTTCTGACAGGCCCACCATGTCTTCGTAAGTATCGGAAATTGAGGAAAGATCATCGGCATGAGCAAGATGTTTTTGTTTGAGTCTGTCTAGACCAGGCTCTATGGGCAGCTGAGGGATCCTGAAAACACGCACTTCACCATGTGAACAGGGGCCTGTCAGCGCAAGCACGTGGTTTGAGATTGTAACAGAATAGATAAATAGAAGCCATAGAACTCTCATTCTTGGGATCAAGGATGTCAAGAGACGCGATATAGTCTTTAGATCGCTTCCAATATATGCAACCGACAAGTATCACTTAGAAGAGCTGCAGATCGCGCTTCTTTATTCCGTCCTAGTGAAAACAGAATCCGTTTCTGAAAACGGGCCGATTTCATGTAAACGTGATTTTGTGGAAGATGGCGAGGAAAAATGCATTTCCAAGCAAAGGCTCGAACAATAATTGAGTCACGCGGCTTGGATTAGGGACGAATCGCAAAGTAATTGAGTTTGAGGTGAAAATCGTCAAGTTTAGCCGATTATTATGGTGAGAGCTTTCGACGATAGTATAAACGGAGCCACCTACTTTCACATCTTTGTTGTCGATTTCTCTACCTTTAATGAACCAGGCGGAGAAGAATTGCGAAATTGAAGGTGCCTAGGAATTATATGTAAAGCGAGATCACGGAGACAATCTGCTCGAAGGTGACGACTAATTGTGATGGTTATGGCTTACATATGTTAGTAATTTATAGATTCAGGCTTCCTTTTCAACAATGCGTGAATTTTTTCTCGAACTTTATGAGAGATTATGGCGAAGTAGTCTTGTTAATAAAACAGCGCGAAACCCTCTCATGAAAGATCACGTGGAAACGAGATAAAGACAGACGCGAATACCCAAAAACTGAAATTTAACACGTGACAGCTTTGATGTTTTTCACTTTTTTTTTTCCAAAATGACAATACTTCTATTCCCCTAAAAAATGATCCAATCATCCTTTACTGTCACGCACCAATTCCTGTATATACCCACCAGGAGTCGATAACGATACGTGATCTCAGATATTAGCGCCCTGCCAACTAAACTTCAGCAATGAGTACTACCAATAGTGTGAAGTTAATTGATTCAAAAACAGCAATTGCTTTTCTTGCACGCACTCCAAATGCAGTACCCGTAGATGCGACGTGGCATATGCCAAATTCGCCGCTCAATGCATGGAAGCAGTTTACTCAGGAAGGACGCATTTCCAAATCGGTGTTTTTCGATTTGGATAAAGTATGCGATCCTTCAAGCTTGTATCCGCACATGCTCCCCTCGAAAAGAATGTTCGATGATGCAATGGTGCAGCTCGGGATCTGTAAATCCGACCCGGTGCTCATTTACGACCGCAACGGGGTGTTCTCTGGGCCCCGGGCGGCATGGACCTTTTCGCTTTTTGGTCACACAAACGTGTACTTACTCGACCATTTCCCAGAACTCAAGAAACACACAGAATTGGATCTGGCCGAACTAGAACAGGACTGGGCTCCGGGTGCAAGTACAGGACAATATGAAGGAATCTCCGAGTCTGCCTTCGCTGCGAATTATCAGGCTCAAGTGATTGAATTTTCCGAACTTAAGGAGTTGGTAACCACGGAAAAATTGACGGAAAAATACCTCGCATTTGATGCGCGTTCTCATGGCCGGTTCACGGGACAAGATCCTGAGCCCAGGAAGGGATTATCTCTGGGTCACGTTCCGGGTTCGCATTCGCTTCCCTTCCCAAAGGTGCTCACTGCCGAGGGCCACTTTAAGTCACGTGAGGAGCTCTTGTTGCTTTTCAAGTCGGAATTTGGTCTCGATTTAGAAAAACCGTTGCAGAAAGAGGGAATCTTGGTCATGTGCGGCACAGGTGTCACGGCGGTGATTCTCCAGACTGCGATTCGCAAAATCTCGCCCGATATCCCCGTGCGTGTTTACGATGGCTCATGGACAGAGTGGGCCCAGCGTGCACCTGAGCTCATCGAGAAGAGCTAAATCTGTTGCTAAAATGAGCTTATGTAATCAAAATGAAATTGAGATTGCGATAATTTACCAACACAGCAGATTCCAGCGTCGTGTGCCTTGTATGCGGAATCTATAATAAAAAAGAAAGGGATATTTAGATATGATCCCGAGTACAGTGGGAAAGCTCGAATAGCTGTAACGACTTGCGAAGGTGTAGCTCAAATTTCCAATAATCTCTATAATGACAAATGCTCTCTATTAGAGAATAAATAATGCAAAGTTTCCCGCAAGGAGAATACGCCCGGCTCGTTCACATCACTGCCAGATTTTGACCGCGTTATCTGTGCCGGCACTGACAAACAAACACCGTATGGACTTTTCTATGAGTTTCAATGTATCCTCGTCCAGAAGCGGCTTATTAGCTTCATCGGTGACTCCCGACATCTCGAACCTGGCGAAATGGACCGCATTCACGAACCCCTCGTGCGCCGCGAGCGTCTTCACGCACGTGACCTTGCCCAGCTCCAAGAGAGTTCCCAAGTCCCAGATCTTGATCGTTTTATCGTCAGCGCTGGAAATAATGAACCGCCCGTTGGGGTGGATTTCGACCGACTTTATCCACGATTGATGTCCTAGTAGGTCCATCACGTGCCAGCCTTGGGCATTGTTTTGCACCGAAGGCATTGGAGATCGGCGCGGCAAGAGAGTCGGGGGCGGGAGAAGCCAGATCTTGATGATGTTGTCACGCCCGGCTGACACACAGTACTTGAAGCCGAGGGTCTGGCTATATACAGGATTCTCCACGATGGTCAGCAGGAGATAGGGGAAGCGGTCCAAGTTTTCTGTGATGTAACGATCGATGTGTTTGTTGGAAAGCGAGGGCAAGAACCGGACGGTTTCGATCACGTGACTATGGCCCAAGAGCATAGAGAGACCGGTGCCCAGATGATGTGAGAGCCGGACCAGCTGATCGTTGGAACACGTGACAAGAAAGTCGCCGAGATCAGACGTGTCAGAAAGACGAGAAAAAAAATCACCTTTGGAGACGGCGCCAACAACGTCAAGGTCGCGCACCCAGTCACTATGGCCGACAAAAGTGCGGATGCAGTGGCCCGTAACTAGGTCCCAGATCTTCACTGTTTTGTCACGTGATACCGAATAGAGACTGAGCGGGTCGGTTTTCGAGAAACATATACTGGAAACCGTATGTTCGTGGCCGGTTAATGTGCGCACATGTTTGAGCTTGTCACCCTCCCAGATCTTGATGGAGAGGTCGGACAGGCACGATGCAAGAAGGTAAGATTTTGGTTTTTGAGTCGTGTTGCCAGAATTGGTTATATCTACGGGTTGAGTTGACCACAGGATCTTATGTATGCTTCGCGTATGAGCCATCCACGATTTCTGAGGAATGTCGGTATCGCCGGCCAAATTCCACGCCACCATCGAGCCGTCGGCGCATGCACATACCAAAAGGGGTAAATTTGGGTGGACGGCCACAGAATTGACGATTTGTGATGACAGAGTAGGTAATGACTTCGTGACGGCCTGGGGAAGCCAGTTTTTGCGATCACGTGACGTGACAATGGCGCCATTTCCCGGAGAATCGGCGTTGACCGCCTCGATGGCCGCCTTATACATTCCCACCTCGTTTTCCAAGTCCAAGATGCGTTTCTGGAGCCGGAGCACCGTCAGCCATTTCTTCTCGAGATACTGTGTCACGGTAGTTTCGCTGGCGCTGTCAACATCAAGCACTTTTTGAATCGTAGCGAATGTTTCGGGATGGTCTTCTAGAAGCGGCGCCATATACTGTACAATGGCCTTGCGGAGCTCCAGCGTTTGGCGGGCAGTGAGAATCGATGCCATAATACTGTATCGGAGGGGATTATTTAAAGGTCATGAAATCAGTGGCCCCGTGCTATTTTGGTGGAGATGTACGGATGTGATAATGAAGGACGAGATTTTAATTGTGATGTGCAAGATTCAGATCGAAAACGAATACTAGAACCCTATGTTCGTTTTCCAGCGGTATGTAAATGATGTCCAGATCTGGAATGATCTTGGTTGTTTTGGTGTGCACGCATGCGCGCACGCCAATTGAGGATACCATGAAAAATTACGCGCCGCGTATTACTCTGAATCCTAATTCTTTTTCGGTAAGAAGTCAGAAAAGAGGGTAATTTCATTGAATAAATTAAATATTTTGTGTTCTTTTACTTCTTTGGCCTGGACCGGGTAAGCCGCCCATGGGCTCTTTATGATTGAGAGGTTTAGCCGCTGTTACCAAAATGAAAAGAAATTAAGAAGTTTATGGCTGTTTTTTTTTTCAGAAAACGTTAAAAAATTATCAAACTCCCGCAAGAATTGTCTTTTATAATCGAAAGCGAAGTGTATTTCTCGAAAGCATAAGATCTAGAGAGAGAGTTGGTTGACATAGATCTATCCTCTGAATTCACAGAGAGGCGAGATTCCGGAGACTTCCCCAAAAGTTGAATGTCTCGGAAACTCAACAAAATATCTTTATTAAAATAATCACTACGCGTACGGGTCCTCTTCCTTCACAACTGTCGCACTCAAATTCACCAACGTGACCTCAGCCATGGAATAAAATTTGTCGAACGTCTTGCGCTTTCCGAACGTAAGGACTTCGTGCTGATAGAACTTACTTCTCCAAAAATGCAATCGTTGGACCTCAATGAGAATGCTTTCGCCATACCCATCCATCGTCACATCCGCCTTACCGTGAGAGTCCCGGAACCGCAAAAGCCTCACGTTAAGGTCGATTATCGCCGAGATCTCTCGATGCCCGAGCAGTGTAATCCCATCATAATATTTTAAAAACTCAATGGCATCCATCATAGTATCGTACATGAGCCTGGCAAATGCGATCTGGTCACGAAGACCGGGTTTGCAGCCGATCAGCCGCGATATCGAGCGGGCTAAACGAGAAAGTTGCCGATCCATTTTGGCTCCCTGCGTTTCAAATGCATCGTACTCGTACTTTTGCCCAAGAAGGTATGTCTTCAAACGTGCCACTAGGGTATCGACACGCATTTCCAAGATGTTCGCACGTGCCATCACGGTATCCAGAGGGCAATGCACTGGCTTCCTTGTTGGTCCCGCAATAAGTCCCTGGTTAATATCCGCAGCCGTTTGATTTTTCCCAAGAACCTTTTCTGCGAGCTCTTGGACTCTCGTTTTATTTGTGATGGACACATCATCTTGGCCGGAAGTGGCGTGTGGTGCCGTTTGCGCTTCCTCATCCTCAAAATCTAGTTTGGAATGTGTGCCGGGAACCCCCGAGAGCATGTAATGCTCCTGCACATCTTCATTTGAGTCGATTCTTTCTATTTGACCGGATGATCCAAAGTTGTCGTCAATATCAGGCACGACAATTTGCATGACCGCAGTCCCCTCAGCAGTATCCTGATCCTTTGCGTTGTTGTGGCTACTCGCCAGATTGACCGCTTCGAGCAAACTCAAGATGTATTCCTTAACCGGGTTGTCAGGATCCACAACTAACACCTTTACTTCTCGTGAAATCTCGCCCTTCTGGAGCATAACCTCAATGGTAAGCTTGGTGGTTTGGTCCCTGACAATCAAAAGCGCTCGCACATGCTCGGAATTGACTCCAACCCCCATAAGACTGCCGATAAAGTCACCGGCTTTTTCATACTTCACTACCATTACCGCGCTCATCTTCTCTGCCATTTCTTCCTGCGCTATCAATGCCTCTATTGCATGTTTTGCTTCCTCGTCCCTCACGATGAACATTCCCGATATTTGGGCGAAACTTTCTCTTTGCTCAAGAAAGAACTTGATCGCGTTCCTGGCGGAGAAATCTCTCCCAAGAAGTAGCACCTTAACTTCCTCTTTCTTATCGGCATCGCCACGCGGAAGCGCCTTGCCGTATCGGCCGAAGTAGTTCAACGAGCCTACTGGATAGAGCTTGGTTGTGGGTTGTTTCATCGGATAAAGGTGCGTCGTAAGTTTGTTGGCACCCCTTCCTCCGATCGGCGTTGCCTCAGCAAGCAAAAAGAGGGCGGTGACAATTAGTACCAGAAAGTATTTCATTTCCACTTAAATTCGAAGAGAAAGATTTGCGAAAAAATGCCCGGCATCCGCGAGAGAAGTGATGCCGCTCACTCTTATACAATGGCGATCGACTGCCTTAAATATCACAACCACCGCTCGATGGAATCTTTCACGGAATCCAATTCCACGAGTGCTCACATAGCCAACATGGAGATTACATATGATTTGAGGTGACCTTTAAAAGAAGAAAAAGAAGAACTGCTATTTACGCAATGATCGTCAAGAATAAAGATGTTCGAAGCAACCTATGCTTCCTTTAACCTTCGTGACGCACACGCAATTGAAGCAGGAAAGGGGACCTTCAGGATATGCAATCATAGCCTTGGTCAGCACGGGCTTTCTTATTCCGTAGCGTGTTTCATCGGAGATTTCCGGAACGCTTGTTTCTGGAGTAGCCCGATTCAATATTCCGTATACTGAGCGGGATTTGGGGTCTAACGAGGGGACATTGGTGACTACGGATCTTGAGGAGAAGTTGAAGAATTATTTGACACAAAGCGTCGTTTTTTGCTCTAAAATACTTAGTCAAACTTATCTATTTCACACACGACATGGGATCATTAGAAACCAAGAGTGCGATGGAATGTCAAGATGAAGAAACGGATTTCTTTATTCTCACTAGTCGCAAATCAAGCCTCGAATCTCTGCCGGCTCAAAAAATCTACAACTGTTTTCGGATCTTCCCATCATCTAAAGCCCTTTGAGTTGATTTTTTAATTTCAAAATGACATTTATTCTACATCATCTTGCGGAAAACTCAAATCACTAAACAATTCAGGTACCATTGTCGGTCACTCCCATCTCAGAACACAAAGGTTTGTTCTGGATTTTGCAAAAGGTGCTGCGCCAACACGGATAGACTCCTTTCTGCCTGGGCCGAATATTTTCGGAACGTTCTTTGCATACCAAACGGCAAGTCGCGATAGTTTTGGAATTCCCCCGACCAGAAGTTCAACATCTTCACAAAGTTCTTAACCTTTATCGTGAAGCCATCCAACAGCGGATCGGGGTCGCCGCTGGCGTCGCGTAAGCCAAAAAGCCGGATACTTAGATCAATAATCAGATACACCAAGTGGTGTGCCGATATCTCAATACTTGAGTAGTACTTCAAGAGTTCCACGGCGTCGGACATGGAAAAAAACAAATGCTGGGCAAATGCAAGCTTATATGTGAGCTCCTTATCGCAGGCCATCACGGCAGCAACCTTTGTTTCAAGGTCCCAAAGCCGTTTCTCGAGTTCTTTTCCATGTGCTTCAAATCCCACGTAATCAAACACACTTTCAAGCAAAAACTCTCGTTGGAGATGTCTCACGAACTGCATAAGATCTGTCGCCGTTTTATGGGTGGCATTTTTATAAAGCGAGGAAGGACAGTGTTGCACTTCTTTGTCCTCATCGATCAAACCATCATTCACCTCACGGCCCCTCTCGTCCTTGCCGTACAATTTCTCGAGAATGCTTCTGGATCGTTCTTGTTGACTCGTGAAGCCCGGGTTGTGTAAGGGATTTCCGGTCAGTAACACCCCCATGATCATGCGGATTTTATCATCCTGGCCAATTAAAGCACGGAGCATTTCCTTGACCCGAGAATCAAGATTTGGAAATAAATGGATTATTTTCATGAGCTGTTCATCGTGTCCAAGAAGACTCTCCATCAACTTTCTCGCACGTTCATCATTACTGGGGATCAATGCTTGTAGGGAATCTTCGGACTTCACCGGCTGACGTGATGCCCCTTCATTAAGCAATTCGCTAATAATACCCTTTGTTTCAGCATCCTTTTCTGCCAACACTACCATCACTTCTTTTTCCATTTTGTTGGCCTCCATGAATGCTTCGATCACCGTCTTCGCCAAATTGTTTTTCACAACTAAAATTGCATTGACGTCTTTATCATTATGCCGGGCCATGATTTCTCCAGCATTGTCATCCTGAATTATGCGCACACCTTTCATTGCGTGCATGATCTTATCGTCGGCAATCAATTTTTCGATTTTGGTTTTCGCTGCCGTGTCCTTTGTAATAAAGAGCCCACGGAGCATTGATTGATGATCTCCCTCCTCGAGAATTTCTTGGATGTCTGATTTAAGCGACTTGTTTTTAGAAGGTAACGATGGATCTTCAGAATTGTCTTTCATGCCACCTTCCTTTCTCTCATCTTGGTTGATCACTAGGGGAGTATGAAAAGCTTTGTCTGCTTCTAGCATATTCTCGATCATTTCCACTGCCTTGACGTCATTGAGAAGCGAAATAACCATGATTTGGTGATCTAAATCAATTTCTTCGAGAATTATGTCGATGTGATGCTTTGCACGTTTTTCCCTAACGAGTAAAACCGCCTTCGCCTCTTGCGTATCGTGATAGAGACTGAGCAATCCTTCAATGAATGAGGCTGATGTGACAATGGTAAAAATTTTCTCGTCTTCTTGATCTTCATCACGGCCAAGCATTTGTTCCACAAATACTTTGTCGGTTTCGCTCTTGACGATAAACACACCCTTTAGCGCAGCCAAGGTGGGATCCTCGGCGAGAAACTTTCGGATCTTGTTTTTCGCCATCATTTCTTCAACCTTCGCTTTTGCCTTCAAGTTCGAGATCCGCGTATATTCATCGAGAATGGGATTCAGTGATCTCTCCTTGCGAAAAGTCGACTGTGGATTTTCAATCGTTTCCTCTTTGAGAACTTCATTTTCTTTCGAGGTGTGTTCGGATATTGCCGACCCAATTGCGCAGAGCAACGTTGCTGTCAAAAATGGACGTAACCTCATTTTTGCAACTTGATGAAGATGCGTCGAAAAAGTTTTGCATTGTCCTCACCAAAAATGCCAATTTATATCGAGGCTCGGAAGTTGGGTCATTTTTATTTCCTGATTCCGGAGCAGGCTGTGCCACTTCCCGAATTCCTTAATGAATATTGAAAATTCGATTATTTTTCCATGGAAATTTTCATATTGGGCGCAGTAAAGGCGAATTTGCGCACTTATGACCTTTTAGTGGAATGTGTAGGCGCATCCAATACGCCTTCTCGGAAGGTCTTCATGGGTAATTCTTAAACGCACCAGAAAATTCTCTGCTCGACGTCAATTGATGAGAAATTATCGACTTCACAAAGTAAAGTGTCGAGCAGACATTGGCAAAATCCCACTTGGTCATTTCAAACTAGTCTGTACAACTACATTTCTGCACACCTCTGGTCCGGACTTTTTAATTGCTATTCAAAAAGCTAAATAGGCCACACAATTCACAGGAGTTTCAGTCAAAGTATATATCAATGCCTTGCAGAATAAAATTCACATAATCGAAAGTCAGTTTTGCAAGCAACAAAGGAGTTTCCAAGCTTAAGCGGAAACGGGGCTTTCTAAACCTCATCAGTAATGCATGGCAGTGAGAAAACTTAAATGATCGGTGAAGTCATAAACACCCTTTCTCCGTCGATCCTTGCGCGCTCGGTGTAGACACTTCATTCGTAGTCCAGTCCGAAGCCATCAGCAACCTTGATTCTTCATGTCGTGTGTCAGACCACAGCATTCTTGCGGTAATTATTACTTCTTCAACGCAGCAAATCTTTCCTTCAACTTATCAAATTCACTCTGCTCCGTCTGCGCCTTCGAGAGTGGTTTCCTTGTAGCGGTGTTGCTTTCCAGAGCCGCCTCAGCAACCGGCACCGCTTCCTTCTTAGCACCGCTCCCATCGGAAAGTTCCTTGACTCCTCCACTGGGAGAATCGCTTGAGTCATCGTCCGAACCGTGTCCATCAGAATTCTCCTCTTGAGGAAGTCCAGAGAACGGAACCTCATAGGTTCTTGCGATCTCGCCCAAATATAAGTCCACCAAGGATTCCAGCGGCGGCTCGATATCGCACCGGGTCACAATCTTCCGCGGTACAATATCACCGCCTTCGTTTTCCAACACTCTTCTCGTATATTCGGGACCGTACCTTATTTTGAGCATGTCCCCCAATGAAACAAGTTCCTTGACCTCGGTGAAGTTGCAGCAGTAGATGACCAGCAGCACTGCATCTTGAAGACCACCGTCGACCTCACCACGCAGGTAGTCTAGAATAATTTGATGTCTTGCCAAGAGAAGTTCACAAAAGAGTTCACAGTACTCCAAGAGCTCGATGTAAATATCGTCGCGTATAATGTTCTCGACGCGGATCTTGGCACTCGTCTCCTTTCCCGCAGACAAGAGATCCGCCAACAGCCGACGCTGCTGCTTTGTCAAAGCGGTCTTTTTTTCTTGAAGAAATTTGAGCTTAGAGAGAGCCATCTTTAATGTAGTCTTCAACTTCTGCGCGTTGAGCGGCGGTGCTTGCGGGGGCATTGTGGAATGAGTATGATAGCTGTTTGAAACTGAGACTTTTTCAGTACTGAACGGTAAAATGGGCAAGCAAGGCAGTCCACAGAAATTTTGTTGACAATTATGTTCAACGGAACTGAAGCAATTGAAATTGGTAATTCGTCTCTTTTGCCATGAATATCGGTGGGTTGGCGGATTCAGCGAGATTGCCTGTCCGCGCCGCGCGCCTCCTAATCCCATGTGCAGTTCCAAAAGATCTGGCGGCTGGTGGCTAAAACATTAAATTTTATGCAAACACCACCTTTTTATGATTGAAGCCTTTTTATGCTCACTCACTCACCCTCCTCGAGAATCACTGTGTGCTCGTGGGCTGGCGTGCCTTTAACAAGCACAAGCGCCTCATCCTCGTCGATGTTAATTTCCGAAGTTTTGCGTGCGGGTTTTAGGGTGCAACACGTGATCTCCTTGATCCAGTTATCTTCAAGGATCTCCTCAATCGTGGCTCGTTTTGTCGGATCCGTTTGTAGCATTTTGTGAATAATTGGACGCGACGCGTGTGGGAGCAACCGCATAAGTCGGTACGGACCTTGAATCTGTTTATGTGACTTATTTCGGCGCACAATGCTCGTGTCCTCTCTCGCCCCCGCAGCATGATCTTCAATGGCGCCAAGCTCTGGCTCAAGCTGTTTTCGTCCCTCGTTAAACCGATGTTTCATTTCGCCCTTGACCCTCTCATACTCCTCAAGCCGCGCGTCAATCAGTTTCAATTCCGAAAGAATCTCTTGCGCTTGGTCTGCATCGAGGACATCGACTGAGCTCAAACCCCGTAGTTTCTCATCAATGTCATTATCTTGATCAACAGCTTCACCATCGTCACTCTTATGCTGGGAGCTGTGCGACCGCTCCATTTCTGTGGCCTGGGCTGGAGCATCCTGCGCGGCTGGCGCATCCTCCGACCCATTCGGTTTTGCCTCTGCCTTCTCCTCACCCTTGGCCTTAAGAAGCTTCTTTTTCTTGTTCAGCCTTCCCACAACATTCTTCAAGTGCCGCTGCCTTAACAAGAGCTTATGGCATTCGTTAGACAATTCGTAATCGTGCCAGCTGTCATCCCCCATCGCATATAGCTTGTAACTATTATCCTTATCAGGATTGGGAATCTTCCATGGGAACCGCTTTAGCGTCATACAACAGTAGATGATCGCGATTGACCAAAGATCGACCGGCTGAGGATTATACGAATTTTGTGATGTCAAAACCTCGGGCGCAAGATACGGATCCAGCCCCACAATTCCATGACAATGATGAATCTCTGGCTTCGAGCCATACTGGTCGAATGGATATTTGAATATGACGGCGCTGCCGAAATCAATGATCTTCAAGATTCCGTCGGTGGTAAGCACGCAATTATCGAGTTTGAGATCGCGGTGTGCCAAGCCGAGAGAGTGTAAGTAGCTTACACCAGCTAAGATCTGTTTAAGACAGCAATTGATTTCTTGTCGGGACATTTCGCCGCTCATCACCACCGCAAAAAAATCAATCGGTGCATACTCCATAACTTGATAGTACCTGTTATTTTCATGGAGAATGTCGATTGTCTTGACGATGTTGGCGTGGCGCAACGTCAGCCCAATACAGTATTCGGCTGTACACTTACGGGTATAGTCCTTAAACAGCTCGGTGTTTCTACGAGGACGGAACTCCTTAACTGCAAAAGTCTTGGCGTCCAGCGGCCGGATAATGAGTCGTACCGATCCACCGGCACCCGATCCTAGCTCACGCTTGATTTTACCATACTTGACTACCAGCGGCAGCGCATCCTGAGTGAACGGCTCGTGTGCAGGTGTCTCCCTCTTCTTCGTCAGATTCTGCTGCTGTTGTTGCATGAGCTGCAGCGACGTGTTTTGAATGAGGGCCGCGAGCGAAGTCTGCAGCGGCTCCCGCGAATGATTGTTCAGGTGAATAGTTGAGTTCTGCGAGTTCGAGAGTTGTCGGGAATTCACACGTGATGTATTTGCAGACGCAGGCGTGCTCAATTTCCCGTTGTTCTGGCCGTTGGAAGTGTTATTTTGACTCTGATTGATAGTGGGCATATGCTGCGACGAGCCATGACGGCTGAGATTACTGTGATTACTGCTTTTCAGCGTCTTGCGTGTAGGTTTGAAGAGCCGTTTGAGCTCGTTCATGCTCACTGACCGATTTACTTGATGGCCGATTTCATCGGACGCGCTGGCCTGTTTCGGGTGCAGATTACCGGCCAATTTCCCTGGAGAATGCACGTCAGGACCTCCTGGACCCGTGATTGGCAGCACTGGTGGCGTGGCGGCACGATCCCTGCTACTTAGTTCTTTGACTTCTTTTGGATAGAGCATATTACTAGGATTACTCAGCGGGTCTTTGTGGTCTCGCACATGACTGTAATGATCTGACGAGTTTGTAAGCGTAGGCAGTGCCAAAGAATCCAGCGACTCATGACGTCCTATATGAAATCCTAAGAATTTCCTGCCTGAACTCAGTGACTGGTTTGGATGCTGCGTCGCGCTTGCAGTGTTATTGGATTGACTGTGAATGTGGCCATGGGCATGTACGTGACTTGTGGCCAGGCCGTGGTTCACCCCGGTTTTGTGTTTTGTGTCATGAACCGGTGTTTGTACTTGCGGCAGGCTCGGCGCAGAATGGCCCACGGATTCGTCCAGATGGCCCAGTTTAAAGTGCGAAAAGAGCTTTAATTTGTGTCGATCAGGCATGTTTTGAGTTGATGAATATATCTAGATTATCTTATTGCCAGAATCAGGAGATTGTGTGAAGACTAAGCTCGACTAATGTTCAAAGCTTTACTTGATGTTGCTTGATGCGGGGCCCGGTCGCAGTTTCGAGGGAGACTCAAGTGCGGCGTGCGGGATTTTTGGTTACTAATGAGCTGAGACAAAAACCAGACTTTTCTGGGCAACTTTAACAGAAAAAAAATCTGGTCCAAGAAACTTGATACTATTGAGCTATGAAATTTGATTTTATGCCGAGAATTTTCTGCTCGTTGGTACTATATATCCTCATGTATTCTTTTCTTTTGGCTGGGCGCTGGAGCCTGAAATCACGCACCTTCTTGCAACCTTTGATTGGAGCTCCGCGAGTCGCACCTACCGGGTCAGAAAAAGCAGCTTCTTTTATGACACCGAGAGAAAGTTTATGATACAAATGTGAATTAAATTGAAATGTAAAAAGCTCAAAAAAAGAAATACTTTTCGACAGTCCTGTCAAGAAGTTTCCTGCGACGAATCTAGACACATTTTTAGAGACATAGACGTTCGTGACGCGCACCGCCCAATTTCTCAAACGATCCGCCCATCTCGAGAGCCACCAAACGCAAAGGAGCCCTAGTACTTTTAGTTCAGGTTTTGGATTTTAAACTTCAATAAAGTTGTTGATTACAAGTTTCCTTCTTTAGAACCGGCAACGATTCTTCCAATCCGAACGAATTTACCTGCACACAAGCACAAAACATCGGCAACACAGGGCCCTGCGTGTGTTATGCGCGTGCACGTCCATCCGATTATGGTGTCAATTGCTGCACCTTCGATTGCTCCCCTGCAGAAACTGCGAAGACAAGTTTGTCGATCTTGCACAGAAAAGGAAACTTAATTGAGAGAGTCATGCGAGCAAAACAAGAAACGCACAAAATCAAGAAAAAGACTGCTGTACTTTTACTTGGTCTTGCTTCGTCCGTATACGCAGCGCTAATAGGCGACATAAGCACTTCAGGGTTGACTGAAAAAGTAATACGCGAATGTGATAGCAGATGCAACCAAGGATTGCGACTTTACTACGAAGGCGGACCCGTGTACGGGTTGGCGAAGCTAAGGGTTACTTCCGGCAGTGACGACATGAACATTCCTTTATTATCAGAAGTTGAATATGTCGACTGTATGAATAATTGTACCGGGTTGCCAGATGACTACATGAATATACATGTTCAAACCGACTTCTTAATGACATTTTTAGAAGGTTACGATAGTGTGGAAAGTATATTGAAATACTTGGGATCAAATATTACTGGTGATATTGATGAAGGTGAGTTCACAGATTACGAGGACAACCGAGGATCTGAGTGGGTTCAGTGTGATTAAGTACCAGCTCTGTCCAACGAGATATGTTTATACTTCATTGTAGAAATACGAGACTTACAGAAAGACTGTCGAGACAGAGGGCGACAATGATAGTATGAGAGTAAAAAAATGACGATGCAAGATTGATGCCGAAAAGTTGCAAATCATCCAGAGTGGCTTCGGTCTCTGGACTGGCTTGCCGGAATGAAAGGCTTGCATCTTTCGCGAAAGATAAGACTAGGAAATACTGGTTGCAATGAAAGCAGAAATGAAGCTATCTTTGTGACGCTCGAGACTCCTTTGTGAGTTGAGAAGGGGTCATTATTCCCAGAAAAAGATACACGTAAAGCTCAATGACTTCAGTGACGCGTCATTCGCAATTTAGCCAAGTTGTGGGACTCTCCATGTTTATTTGCGTGATTTTTTTTTCCATTTCCGGCAGGGGGCACGCGCCTCCCCGCGAACTACGGATTTGCAGCCAAACCTGATAAAAAAAATTTTTCATTCACCCCAAATTATCTAACACAAACTAATTTCAATCCTTGATGGCCGTGCCACGAATATGTTTCTGTCTCTCTGGAATCCGCGGCCTCTCGCCCTCCTTTCTGTTGCGGCGGTCGTTCTCCTCGCGTCTCTTCAAACTGTCGGTCTCGACCCTCTTGATCTCCTGGGCCTTCTTGATCACGCCCGGCAAGTGACGATGGCGAGAAATACGGCGCACCTCCGGCATGTACTTATATCTTTCCTTCAACTTATTGTCGTAGTTCAACTTCGCGCGTTCACGGCCCGATTTCACCGCCGATCTTTCCGACGCGTTGGCCCGCCATAATCTAAGGTTGGCGTCGTCGGAACCACTCAAAATGTAGCGGTTGTCGGTAGTGAAGGTGACGGCGAAAACACGCTGCATCCGCTTCGTGTGATAGATCTCGCGGGAATGGCCCTCGCGAGCCCTGTAGATACGGATGGTTTTGTCGTACGAGCCGGTAACAAGCTCTTTACCTGTGGGACTGAAATCGATATCCGTGACGGCACTCACGTGATCCTTATACACATTGAGCGATTTGGTCAAGTCCCGCATATCCCAGAGGTACGCGTTATGGTCGTCGTGCGCCGACGCAAAGTTATATGCTTCCATAGGATTCCACGAGATCGCGTTCGCTCTCAAATTCGTCACGACTTTCTGGATCGGCGAATTGGTCCGGATATCGTAGAGCACAATCGCATTATCGGACCCGCACGATGCAACTATACTAGTTTCTGTCTTGTTAAACTTCACGTGGTTCACGTTATCGGCACCCCACGAGAGATTGCTCACGTAGTTCAGACGGTTCATGTCCCATAACTGCACTGCGGCACCACCGGTGACAAATAAGTCATCGGTGAAATGATGATCAAGACCTTTAAATGCGTGTTCTCCAGCGAACGTCTTGAGAAGACCCAGCGTGTTGCCGGATTTCCTGTATACGGCCAAATCATCGATCTCCTCTCCAAAGTCACTACACTCAAGCGACCATAATTTCACCGTCTTGTCGTCACCGCAACTGAGCATACCTCTTCTCGGCGTGATTGCCAAACCGGTAACCATGCCGTAATGCGCCTTGAAACTAAGCGCCTCGTCACGTGAGCTCATGTTCCAATACTTGATCACACCGTCACCGGATCCAGATGCCACCTGGTTTGTGGTTTTGAAGTTCTTCGATATGCAGTAGATACCGTCGCGATGACCATCCCCCATCTGGCCCACAAACGGCTGGGCAAACATCCGCTCCAATTTCGTGGCGGTAACGGCCCTGGTATATTCTCTAGCTCTTTCGAATGGATGAAGAGCAGGGTTAAGATTTCTGGGGAGTGCAGATTCCTGTGTGTTTCTCGCAGGAACATAAGTATCTGCGGATCTACTGATCGTTTTAACCTTCATCTTGATATATATGTGAACTGAGCGCGGGTAAGATTGTGATCGTCGGTTTTATTGATCTCAGTTTTTGGAACGAAGAGATTTGAAGAAGATTTTTGAAGCTAATGAAAAGTACGTTTAACTTTTGAAGTTTAAAGCCACGAAGATTTATACCTGATGAATCGGTGAGTTAGAGGTTCAGGCGATGAGATGCGGGCGGGAGGATTGGGTTTTCTGCGCGCATGGTGATGAGACTGAGACCGGAGGCGCACGTGACCTGACGTTGTGTGCAAGACGTGGCAAACTCGAGAAAACTGAATTGGTTCACGGACCGTTTCAGGATTGATTCTGTAGTTTTTGTGGAAAGTTTTTGAGTTTATAGATGTGTGAATGTTTCGAAAAGCAAATTCCCAATCTGTGGATTCAGGGAGCTAATGCGGTACTGTGTGAAACGCTCCTTCACGCGGTTGCAAATTCATGTTGAAACATTCCTTCAAAAATGAAATCAAAAGTCACCGTTCTTCATTTCTCAAAACATTGATTAAGATAGCTGATGGCAATTGATTGCGACTACTTTGTGAGACAAGACTAGTCTTTCACGTAAACTGACATTGTCAAGACCAGAAAGATCACCTACTATCCAAACCTTACGCTCCTTTTTTTCTAGTAAACTTTAAGAGTATTATGAATTATTAATCTATTAAATAGGGGTTTTGCATTCACGTAAAGGAACGCACTTACGTTTATCTGGCCACATGGCCGCGCCCCACATAAGGCCCGCTTATGCGCGGATATCCGCTACTTCGCATCCGCCTCCATTTTTTATCGCCACTTCTTTTCGTGTAATGAGGGTAGCGATATATTTACATTGACATGTCTAGCACCTGGGCAACATTGTCGACGTTCGGTTTCGCCAAGTCTTCCAAAAGCGGCAACAAATCAAGCAACTCATTGTCGTGCGTATCGCTAAACCAACTGGAGATCGGCACTGAGTGCTGCGGGTGGAAAATGTATGATGCTGGCGAGTTGTCAATGATGATAGAGTCCTCTAAAGGACGCCCAAGTTGCGAGAGGTTCTTGATGAAGTTACCCTGATACGTGTAACACGAGTCACGGAAAAGACGCTGATGAACTGCTTTATGAATATCCAACTTGTTCAAGAGTGGATCACCGTACTTTGATACACTAGCAGTAAACACCACCACCTCGTAAATCTTACCCACACGGCGTAAGAACTCGTCGACTCCCGGTCTCTTGATCACGTAAACGTGATGCACTTGATCTTCGATCTCCACGGGAATGACGAAATCGGCCGTACGCAAGTACTTGAATGAAGAGTGCACGAGCGTCTCGTCGAGATCAAGCACGAGACACTTCTTGTTGCCGAACCGCTTTTCGTCTTTCTTCCCGAGCAAAAACCCAGTTTCCGGATTGAACGCCTGGTTTTCCTGGATTGCACTCAAATCAAAACCAACAGACGTATCAAGTACGTCCTCTTCATTTGACGAGAGCCCGTTATCATTTTCACTGCTGTTTCCTGTTTCGTCTACACTGGTGATGATATCAGAAGGCTTCACGGAAGCTCCGTTTTTCTGAGGACTGCTTTTGGCTGTGGTGGTCGTTTCGCTTGCGGTTTCCTTCGCGGGATCTAGCTTGGGCTCGTCATTCTGCACAAATAGCGTGTCGCTCTCATTTACGGAATTGTCGTCGTCAAGTGCCGTTTTCGTTGTGGCAGAAGTATCTTCCGCTGACCCGTGAGTTTGTTTTCCGTTGTCGCCATTCTGGCCCATGAGCGGTTGACTACCATTCTTGTTTTGATCAGCAGTTTTTGCTGCCTTCACATCCAGACTTGAAGATTTCTGTGGCGCGCTACGAGACGGTGTCGGCGTTTGGTTGTGGTATTTATCTCCGGCATCGTTGGACGCATCGGCACCGCAGCAAAGAAGTGACAAGAGACCCATTATAATCGAGAAAGAGATTAGTTGTCTGGGGGTCTCGATCGAAAATTGATCTGGATTGTCGTTGAAGCTGCCTTCGAAAATGCAGGTTTAATGCAGAGCGGCGGTTTCACGAGCACTCCAAATCTTCAAGAGTTCAGGGCTTGCGAAAATGTATCGAGATCGTATGTTCGACGTAAAGCTTGTGATCACTGATCTAGGCTGTAAAGAACAAGGATGCTTAAGGTAGGGTTCACGCAGATATAATGACACCAGTGGTATCTGCTGTGGCAGTATATGGAAAGACCACTTGAGCAGAAGTAAAAGAAAGAGCTTAGAATAAAAAGCTATTGAACAATCTATAGGGTCGATCTAGCCGAGAAGAATGCTGATATTTGAGTGGGCGACTAATCGGAGGGTGAGTCACCGTAGGGTGCGATGGCGGGACTGAAAAATCGGCTCTGAAGGAGACAATTATGAATGAGTGAATATTCCCTGAATCTGGCAATCCTCGATTGGCCGTTGATGCGTGTGTATAATCTAATTAGTCGATGTTTTCAAATCAACACTTCGAGACGGGTTTTTTCTGCGTGGATTTTCCTGTGCAATCTGCTGGGTTGGTGTGAATGAGAGCGCGCTGCCAGCATGAGCAACCGCGCGGAATCCGTACGGCGGGCAATCTGGACGTCTCGATAGGCCGCACCAAGGCCTCTTTGGGTCGGATTTGGAAAAGATTGAAAGCAAAAAGAAATTATTGAATTGATTGTTGAACTCAAAAATGACAATTGTTGGTCAAATTCTTTTCAATTAAAAGGGGTGTGTTGAAAAATGGTTTGTGGTATGTTGAGGCAATATGCCGCGAGGCCAAAGTTCTGGGACGCGGGTGCAGGTCAGAAGCCTATCCACCCTTTAAAGACCGTAAATACCTGATAAAGGAATTCCATCTTTTGATAAAGGAATTCCATCTTTTTTTTTGAAAAAAAAGTGATTATGGGCACGCTTTTGAGATCTACGAGATTTCAAGTGATCGCTATATTCGGCCATCGGAACGGATACTTAGCCATTTAATAAAATCTAGACCTGAGTCGTAGTGTATGATTGAGATACAATTATATAGATGCTTGAACAAGCTTCAGGGACTTTCCCGTCATTACTTTGTCTGAAAAGAAAATTTATTTCTCGTGAATGATGCACGATTTTGCCGCTTTCGTACTTTTGATCTTGTCTCAATTCCCGGCGCATCGGAATTGCTCTGTTGCAGTCTGTTTTCCTTACAGCCACGGTTTCGAACATTTTTTTATCCCACTCCAGCGAATTCTGTTTTTTTAAAACGGAAAAAAATAGTTAATTCACGTGTTTTAGGGTCAAATCGAATTGCACCAATACACTTGGATCATTGAAAATTGTGGATGCGTTTATTGCTCACGCGCGTGTACGCGTCCTGTCCCAATTGCGCGACGCGGTGCACTCGTGTAGCAAACTTCATTCCTAAAGATTTTACCAAACAAAATCCAGTAATTCTTAGTTTAATAAATTAATCTTTTTTTCCATCATTATTTTGATATGCGCCTTGATTCCTCGCTCATTTTTCCCTCGGAGAAAGGAAATGTTTCATAAATTTTATGTTCTGCAGGATCGGCTGCTCTGCAGTTAAGCCAGCCACCTAAATGGCCATTTGCAGGAAACTCCTGCCAGGGATCCAGCGGCTTTATTTCCAAAATTTTTATCTCTTGGCTGATTCTGGGTAAAATTAAAATCACATAAAGAAAATAAAAATCAAGGGAAAATCATATTTTCTCACTACTTGCTTCTTTTAGGACCAGACCTTGATTGCTAATTGCTCTTCCCATATAATTTAGATAGACGTGCCTGATACACACTTACACCTATCAGAAAGGCATTCACATTTTGAAATCGGTTAAGTTTATTACTTCATCCGAAAAGTCCCCTCACTTTCATAAACCCTTTCTTTTCATTCGAAATGAGCACTACGCCAAGACAGATCCCGCAGACGCCGCCAGCAAGTTCTCGCAAGTCTCATCTTTCGAGACCGGTGCCGAAATTTCAGCTTCCGGACAGGACTCCCGAGCGGAATACCGGCAAAAAATATAGTACTCGTGCCCAGCTCCGGACGCCTGCAAGTACCAAAAATAAGGGAAAATCCGTGCTGATTTTCTCGCCGGAAAAACCCCCTTTGGCTACGAATAAGGCTCTGACCCTCTTTCCGCCATCTCCCGAAAAAACACCACATCGCTCACCCCGCACGAAACGTAAGCGGTTAAATTTCGACCATATCTTGCCTACGCTGGATTCGATCGCGTCGCTTTTACCTAATCATGGATCTGTGGGTAGTGGCAGACGCCACTTTGAAAATGTCCCGAACTTGCAGAAACCAATGGGCTGGCTCGATCTGGAACAAATCTATCGCATGAACAAGGACCTCAACTTTGAAGAAGATGTAAGTGACGAAAATGCCGAAAAAACACACTCGAGAAGAGTGGCGCGGACTCCAGGGAAACAGATCATTACTGAGGAGAAAGTCAAGAGCTGGCAGGGGAACCAGTGGAAAGCGAGCTTTTCGTCGGATGAAGATAGCGACGACGATATGCCGGTACTTTCATATAAGCTCAGTAATCCGTTTTTGTCGAGTAAAGACCTGAGAGCGGCCAGCTCTCCATTCAATCCTGTGAAAAAGTCAAATCCATTTGCACCTTCGAAAAACGAGGTGAATTACGCAACACATACAGAAAAGATCAACCACCGCACGGGCGAGCGGAAGATTGAGCTTTTGCTGGAGGAACAGAAGAGGTTCAAACCAAAGAAATTGGATTTTTCAAAAATTTAATCAAACCGCCTTAAACATTCTTTTGTTCACGGTAAAGGTCCATTAGAGAGCAGTCCTCACAATTTCAGGCAATTGGATTTTCCACATCCACTTGGCGGTCACTCACACTTGAATCATAAAGAAAAAACTTGCGCAAGAACTCGAGTCAGGGAGACATGTTTGTTTGTAGAGTGAGCCACTGGTTCAGGTCGAAATCATCAAGGCCAATTTAAAGCACAGTCTTCCTGGCGAGGACTGACATATTTACTAGATCAAATATATTTCATTGCATACTTCTATTACATAATAAGTTTGAGTTCTAGGATGTTAAAAAAAGTTCACCTGTATTCCAAATATTCCCATATATTTTTGGATAGTTCCTGCACAAAAACCTTCCATCGCCCCAGTCGATCTTCAACTGCGGCGCGTAATGCATTTCATCTCCATTTTACTCAACGCTTTTAACCAATACACATTCTATCCAGTTTAACATGTCGATTCCTGGATTCTCCAATTCCATGTTTACGGAGCCCACTCCAATCGTAGAGATTGAGCTTGCAGGCCGCACAGAATGGCGGTTCGAGTGCCCGTTTCGGCTCATAATGAAAGTCAAAATTATCGATGGAGTAGGGGAGATTTTTGGAACTGAGCTCCCGAATGATATCGAATTACGCTTCAGCGGGTGTAAATATGCGATCTACGCGCCACTTCCCGCTGGATGCAGACTACAGTACGAAGTATTACCCAATAAGGAAGAATATAGTATATCCAACGAGGAGGCCAAGATCTCAGAGTATATCGGCGAAGAAACCCTGATGCAACAGTACATGTCCTTAAACTTTGCACTAGACGTGTTGCGGCAGGAAGCGGTGGCGGATGCATCCAAGAAAGGGCCACGCGTTCTAATTCTTGGTGGCCCCAAATCCGGTAAAACCAGCTTAGCGAAGATCTTGGCGTCCTACGCGATAAAAATAGACCGCGTATGCATGTTTGTAAATCTCGATCCGAAAGAAGGCGTGTTCTCGCTTCCGGGTTCCATCACCGCCACCCCCATAAGTGACGCGTTAGATCTCGAAAGTGTTAACGGATGGGGCGGGTCCACGACGTCTGGTGCCACTTATCACAATCCAAAACAACCACTTGTAAAGAGTTACGGATTCTATAATATTTCTCAGAACATCGAGTTGTATACACACCAAGTATCGCAGCTTGGTATTGCCGCCTTATCGAGAGCAGCGCAGGACGAGCAGATTCGTACGGGCGGAATCATCGTAGATACGCCGGCATTGCTGATGAAGGATGTTTCTGTTGTGGAGAGTATCGTGCTGGACTTCGAGATAGATATCATTATAGCTATGGGCAGCGATAGACTAGCAGCCGACCTCAAGCGCAAATTTGCCCATAAGATCGCCAAGCAGACATTGGACGTAGTGAAAGTGGCGAATAATAGCGCGGTGGCCGAAACAGAGGACTCGTTCATCAGGAAAATGCAGGAAGAGACGATCAAGGAGTACTTCAATGGAAACTATAAGACGCGATTATCGCCATATAAGACGGACGTCGACGTGAAAAGCCATGTGATATATAAAGCAGTGACGCTTTCGGAGTACGCTTCTCAAATGGCATTCTTGCCCGCCGGCGACTCATACACTGCGGAAGAAGGCACTGAGACAGAGGAGAAGAAGGAGGAGAATGCATTGAATAAGTTTTTTGTGAAGCTTGACGAGCCCTCAAGCTCTAATTTGGAGAACTTGATTGTTGCCATAACCCAGATACCGGTGCCTTTGAGCGGCAAGATTTCGCCCCGTGAACTACTTAATTCCAGTGTATTGGGATATGCCCATGTGCTGAAGGTAGATGATGCTAAAGGCAGAATGTCGCTTTTGTTGCCGTTTCCAGGACAGATTCCGCGGAACGTGCTCATAGCGACCAGCGTGGGTTACACCGAGTAAATAGGTAGTGTAATAGAGATGTTCTCACGCGTCGTGTCTGAACTACATATAAAGTGATTCGACTCATTCTTTGAATGTTTATTTAACATTGTATATAACCTATTGATCCCAATTTAGTCGAAGGGTACTCGCTGATTAGCCATGGATGCTGCAACGGCACTAGGAATCTTGATCCCACAGCAATCACCCCACGTATTAATGGCTTCTCTGCCATGAGCGTGACCACACTCTGAGTCTATGTTTTGTTCTCCTTCATTATTGCCGACCCCTTCTGGTGCCGGAAAGATTTCTCCAAACATAATGTGCTGTACGATTGGAAGCTTACCGAGCACTTCGGCCTTATACATCTTGATCATTCCATCGCTGATCTTCTGCCACGACCTAGCCGAAGAAATATCGTCTAGCATCGGCAGATGCCACCGGAGACTGGCGCCGGCATGAGCAACGCCCGGTACCGTTTTGATCTCGTTGATGAACTGGATACACTCCAAGTACATATATTGGCGCCACAACGTCTGGACAAGTTCCTTGTTATGAATGGATTTTGGCTTCATGTGTGGATGTGTGGCCAATTGAGCTGCTCCGAATAAAAATGGGAGGAAATGATAATCGTCAAGGCCCCAGACGCCGTGACTGCCTGCAGGCTCTAACCAGTAGGTCTTCTGGAGTCGTCTCATAATCGCCATGTATTTCGTGAACACCTTGATGATGGCAGCGGTATAGTCTGAGTCCAATATTATTTCTTTTTGCCGAAGACAGTAGAGGAAGAGTATGAAGTTAAGCTCGTGCCCCGAGCCGTAATCGATTCGGGTGCGGTTTCCCCACGACTCCGAAAAATACGAATGGATCTCGGCCACCAAATTTTCGGATACTCCGGGACATAGTTCATGTGTCCATGATTTTGAACTTTTATTCAAGTCATCGTAAAACTCGCGGAATTCAGGCTTGCCAAATCTGGATAATTCGATGTCTTTCACTATCGGGTGTGCGGTAATAAGCGCGTCGACGTGATCTAGAATCTGAAGGATTTTCGCCACATTCGTCGAGACTGAGATACCAGCATCGTTGGTTATACCTACCACTGATTTCTGAAGCGATTCTACAAATTCAACCACAGCATTATAGCTTGGAGAATCGATCCAGTGTTCAAGGTCATGTGTCAGCACAATCTTCTTATCCGTCATGATGATGATAATGTATGAATAATTTTTTTAAGAAAGCACTTCCCAAATATATAAGCAAATGAAGTAAGGTGTAGACTTCAAAAGTCCTGGTTATGGCAGCCGGAATATTTTATTTGCAGTCGGCTTCGCGTACTGTAAAAACCGATTATGATCCGCGCAGATATCTCGAGCTTTGGAAATATTTATGGTCGAGTTAGGATAGAAAAGACTTGATTTTCTTGTGATTTGTATTTCCGACTTAATGGTTGACTTTTGCGTATGATAAGGAAATAACCACTAAATCATAAGCGGCAAGCTTGTCGTGCACCCTGGGCCTGGAGGTAGATCGTGGTGTACGGGTGCGGCGCGCGAAAAAGGCCATAATCATGGTTTTAAGGAAAAGAAGGACATTTGATATACCATCTTCATTCAAAAAATTGAATTGAAATGAATCCGAAAAAATGAATAGCCCAAAAGAAAGCTTTAAAAATATATCTGGACGAGACCGGAGTTGAACCGATGACCTTTCCCATGCGAAGGGAACGCGCTACCAACTGCGCCACACGCCCGAATACGAAAAAATCATGAAGAACATATATATAGAGCAAAAACAAATACTAACAAATTTTTGATGATTTACGTGGCCTGTCATAAAAACTCACCAAAATTTCAAGATTTCACAAGAGATTTTACTATCTATAATACCTCAAACGGGTCTATGACACGCCGATATGAGAATGAAGGTGTAATAAGTTTGGCTATTTTTGTTCGAGTTGAGCGTTCAATAATTCAAAATTCGACCTTATTTATTGTCTCTGAGATCGGTCATTATCGAAGCCTGGTTTAATAAAAGTCTCTATATAAATATGTAGGCTTTGCAGAAGGAAGTCAGAAATACGCGCCGAATGCGCCCTCTAATCTGTTCAGGCAGCCAAAAAAGGGCGACAACACCAACGCTAAATAAGGCGACTACATTAACCAAGAAAAAAAAAGATAGAGGTCGTGGATCGGCACAATGCATTGGGTAGTTTTTCTCAGCCTGGCATGATTAGATGATTATTAAATAGTTTTTGCTAAATGTGGGTAGAAATAATTATCTGAAGTGCCATTTCCTCAAATGCATCAGTAAAAGTATTTCATTATGTCTACAAAAGCGAAGGTTGGAATATTACAATTGTATTCTTAAAGAATTCCTCTCCGCCGGATGGTAGCCTCATCATAAAAGTCACCAGAACGGAGCGGAAATGCAAGGAGGAGGTCATGAGAGGGACAAATGGTCCTCACTACTTAGTATACGTTCCTAATCTATTAGAAGTTCGTTTGTTTCTTTCCGGGTTTGCTTTCTGAGGCTTTCAGTCACCGTAATTTGAAGGACAGAAAAAGCCAATCAGCTAACGGATTCCCGTCAATACCTATGTATTATCAAGCTATTGAGGAAAGCCGTAAAGTGTTTTTTTTCACATGTTGTCGGACCCCAAATGTAAAGTGGCAGGGAACAAGTAAAAACTCAAAGAGACTTAACAGGAACTACGCAGAGAAAGTTCAATTGTAATCACTGCGATTTTCTAAAGCAAGCTATAAGGTCAAGAGACGAACTCTAGCCATACAAAATGGTCAAACAATTTCACTTTTAAGAACTAATTTCTTCAAGTCTCGCATTATTTTCACAACGCACGATGGCCAGCGACCAGATCGTGTGGAGGAAAGGGTTCAGGTGTAAAATGATATCGATATTTCTCTCGGTCTCGGCTACCAAGGCATCAAGTATCTCTAGCCTCCAACCTTTTATGAAAACCCATGATCTAGTGAATTCCCTTTGCAAGCAAATAAACTCTTGCCCCAACGCTAGAGCTCTTGGTATGAACCATGTAGATGACGTATCGGGCTGTCCGTAGCTGTCGAAGAATGTGAATGCTCGCACACTTAAGTCGAGAAAGTTTCGGATTAACTCATCTTCCCCTTCGAAAATAGGGTCTAACCTGTTGGCTGACGCTTCCATCGTATGAAACATGCGTCGGACATACCGGAGATGTTTGAGAAGAACGGTGTTATCCAAAAGCACACTTCTTCGCAATATCTCACATTGACTTATGGATTTGCGGATCTCGTCTGAAGATTGCAAAAATTTCTCTGCGTCAAAATACGAATCTGTGATGAATTGTTTCAATTTCTTAACGAGGACCACGAATACATCTTCCACGATTTTTGTCTCGTTGACCATTTTCGCCTTACGTTTGAATCTGTGATCAATCAGCGGAAGGGGCACGACCTTAACTTCGTACTTGTCAGTGATATGCTCTCGACCAATGCTTTTGATCGGTGCATCACTTACATTCAAACCCAATTTCATTGGGAGAAGCGGTGAAATCTGGGGATGAATTGCACCCACATCCCGAACACATGAAAGAAGGATAAGACAGTGCAATAAAAACATTGCTTAGGGGTCCAAACAAATAGTATTTGGGAAAACTTCCGATAGAAACTTTTACGAACTTCAACTTATTCACTCTTTCTGTATCCATCCCATTGTGTTTTGGGGCTGTACGAGTCACTCGACACAATTCTTTAATTGAAATGCCGCAAACATTGGAAGCGGTCCAAACGACTGAAAATAGCAATTAAAACATCCAAGGTACGTAATTCACTCGTTCTTGGCCTTCACAATACTTCTTTTTCGTCGTTCAGATTCTATGAAGATTTACACTGCATGGCTGCAAACGCCCTTTTCCCTTGCTCTTGGGGAAAGTTTTTTAAAAGAAAGATTGCCTTTTCTTGAGCTTCTGCCATGAAGTGCTCGAACACCCCTCTCATTATTCTCCGCGTTCTTCTTCTTAGACTATTAAATTCGTTTCTCCAGCATACTAACTGACTGATAAATGCAAATACATCGGAGAACTCAGATGATGTCACGCCGATATTTCCAAATACGTCGAAGTGTCGGAACATACGCACATTGGTGTCGATCACGGCACAGAGAATAGACAAGTTATCGTTTTCTAAGGCTCTTAGTCTATTCAAGGTAATGGCCCCGCTCTGCATTGTTCGGAAAACGTGCTTGACAAAATCGAGGTGCCTTAAAAGAACCTGATTATCGACGAGTACTGGACCTGCCACCGTTTCGAAAACTTCAATGAGGACTTCGAAATCCTCGGCACACTGCTCGAACTTCTCTGCGGCAAAGTATGACCCATTTATAAATTGCTTGAGCTCCTTGATGATCCATGCAAACAGATTCTCGGCCATTTCAGTCTTGTTGTAAACCATCGACTCTTCGGGCTTAGGCGCGTGCTCGCCATACGTTAAAACTATCAACGGCTTTCTATCTCCTATAAATTGGACTTCGTTATGTGCATTCGGAGGTTGATCCTTCCAAGACATGTGCAAACGTGGTAACATTTGTGGATGCATTGTCATGACGAATCCCAAGAGACCAAAAAGAAAAACTTGGTTAGGAAAGTTCATCTTGTGGTATACCTGTTGGACAAAGACCGACGTCTGTCTTCTTTCGGAAGGGGGGACTGGGTCTTTAATATTGCAGTGATGACCCATTCTTGCCAAAATCGAGAAGGATAGTCCCTACTTACACAGCTTTGATCATTTTTCGGGGCTGTGCTTCCCCAACCGGAATAATTAGAAATCCCGGAGTTTACGTCTAATAATCGATGAGTCTTATATGTCATTCCAGAAAATTCACAAAGCTGGATGATGAGCAAGTGTTTATATCCTATCGCCGAAAGAACCCTTTAATGATTCGAGACTTCATTTAAGTGCAAGCAGAATTGAAGACAGGAAAATCATTTATGAGGATTTCCACTATCAATTTTGCCTTTCGAAGGATAATATCGAATGGAAAAAAACTTCGAGGGATCAACCCTTCTATCTTTCAACTCTTCCCTGCAATATGCCTGAAAAGAAAATTCCGAAAATTCCGTTGGATATTTCACTCGTATGCACACCGGTGACATCACATCGCGAGAACGCGTGTCGGGTACTTTTCAGACTATTCGAAGATAATCGAAGGTACCACAATACATTTCTTTTCTTAACAGAAATTTTGCATACCGCTTGAAAGGAAAAGCGAAACCCATACTCCAATATTTCTATTGATTGTCTTCTGATTCGATCATAATGTCGGGGCTCTTTCGGTACGGATCACTGAAGAAAAACTTCCTTGCCAATGCAGAAAGGTCACCCATACTAAAAGCGTTATGGACTCAATCCCCGGGAAATGCAGTCAATAGTCCGATGACTCTTCCACTCGATATGGCGTCGAAGGCGCAAATATACGAGAGGGTGGCTGCGGAAAACTCGCAAAAGCCGGGGATCCAGATCAAGGCGAAGCAGGGGTTTGCCTACGCCAAAGAGTTGATGCGTTTCTATAAGCATGGAGTGTCGGCAGTATGGAAAAACAACAAGAAAGTGAAACATCTTTTGAACAAGGACTACCAGATGTCGGAGTCCGTTGATCGGGCTGGAAATGTAAGCAATATCAAGATCACCGAATTCAAGGGCCTTGTCAAATACATGTCGCTCCATATGTATATGAACGTGATGGAGAACCAGGCGGAAAAACGGAATACGACCGCTGATATCATCAAGACAGGCACCACCGAAGTTACCCATTCGGATCAGTTGTTCAGCATGTCACGAGCCGAGTTCCAGCTCATCAAACGTACGCCGCCAGATTTCATGAAAATCCCGCTCTTTGTGGTGATCTTCTCTATTTTCATGGAGATGACGCCGATTCTCTGTTATGCTTTCCCCGAAATTACCCCGCTGACCTGTGTCCTTCCATCGCTCTTACCCCGGATCTGGCGCCCTTCCACGACCGAGAAATTGCGCAGTTTGGTCACTTTGGAAAGTATCGACAATGTCGAAGATTATGCCATGAAGACCGCCTACAATTTACCCACGAGCCACGTGATCGCACTTGCGGCGGCCTTGCGGCTCAAGACGAAGTATATTCCGTCAGCTTTGTTTCCTGAACATGTGCTAAGACAAAGACTCCTTGATCATTTCAATTATTTGACAGTGGATAATTATTATCTTAGTGGATTGAATGGTAATGGCAACTTGTGGAGTCTTTCTGTACAGGAACTAGTGACAGCCTGTTTAGAGCGGAATTTGGTGGAAAGCTCCGAGGATCTTGTCAAAAAATTGAGCACGGGATCATTGGAGGCAAGAAATGAAGTAGTTGATGAGCTTCGACTCAAATTGGTCAGATTTATCGCCGATTTAGGTGCGGCCAATGTGGGATACTTGGCGATCGGACATTTGTTAGAGAAAGTCGATGTCAAGGTAGCGACCGAATGGAGAAACTAGGATAAAAAAAGTGTATATAGAAAAAGGCTAAACCGAGTAGCAAATAACCAATTCTTAAGAAATTGTAGGAATTCAACAAAATATTGCACCTTACTTATACCACGGTCTTTTCTCAGCGCGTAATACCTTCTTATGGAAATTATACCTCACCTCTGAGTAATGGCCGCAGCTTCGGTATTTCGAATGATTCTTTCTTGATGATCTTTTCTTTTGGGAAAACTTTTTTTTGTAAAATATTTTTTTATCGAAACATACCTAAGATATACTTTTTACAGATCTAGTATAGTAAATCTCGTGTTTTTTTTTTCGCATCCATGGCGCGGTGTTCACCTCGAGCCTCTTAGCTGTGTACACTCCCGGCGGGCCATCTAAACAACACCATCGAATTTTCCGACCCGTTCAAACTCCTCATTTTTCCGTGGCGACCATCTAATAAAATGTCGGAATCCAAACCGGTCGATCTAGATCCGACCACCCCGCTTAAAATTACCGGATCATCCTCTTCAGAACCTGCATTTACCCCGGACGAAATCATCACCGGATGCAAGGTGCAAGTGTTCAAGGAGGACCAGCGCCGGCTCGCGGAGATTCTCCAGATCCACGTGAAAAAGGGCCAGAAACGGTTCTATGTGCATTACCAAGACTATAACAAGCGGTTGGACGAATGGATCAGTGCCGACCGTATAGATTATACCGTGCCCATGGTGATTGTGGAGGAGGAGCCAGAGGAGAAGAAACCCGTTAAGCTGAAACTGAAACTGAGCCTGAAACAAGACGTAAAACGTGAAAATCTGGTGGTAGAAACCCGTCTGGAGCAAGGTGCAGGCAAGAATACCGATGAATTAGATCTAGATAACTTAAATGTGCAGGGCCTTAAGCGGCCAGGAGAAGAGGAACTGAGAGAGGACGAGATCAAGAAATTGAGGACGAGCGGGTCGATGATCCAAAACCACTCGGAAGTAGCACGTGTTCGTAATCTTCTGCTGATCATTTTGGGCCAGTTTATAATCGAACCGTGGTACTTCTCGCCATACCCAATTGAGCTCACGGAAGAAGACGAGATTTACGTGTGTGACTTTACGCTTTCGTATTTCAGTTCACGCAAGCAATTCGAACGGCACCGGGAGAAATGCCTGTTAAAACATCCGCCCGGAAACGAGATTTATCGCGACGAAAAGGTCAGTTTCTGGGAGATCGACGGCCGCAAACAACGCACATGGTGCCGTAATCTTTGTTTACTCTCCAAACTATTTTTAGACCACAAGACCCTTTACTACGATGTTGATCCGTTTTTATTCTACATCATGACGAAACAGTCGCTGCAGGGCCATCACGTGGTGGGCTACTTCTCGAAGGAAAAGGAGAGTGCAGATGGGTATAATGTCGCGTGTATTATGACGCTTCCGTGCTACCAGAAAATGGGCTACGGAAAATTGTTGATCCAGTTCTCGTATATGCTCTCCAAGGTCGAACACAAAAACGGCTCGCCGGAAAAACCCTTGAGTGACTTGGGGTTGCTACTGTATAGAGCGTACTGGACCGACGTACTTGTGAAATTGCTTGTGGAGCGGGCCAATCCGCATCTATGGCGGGCCAATTCTGTAGATGAAAAAGATAAGACCAAGGACAAGGAGCCGCTGCCGCCGCCACGAACTGCTACCGGCCCTTCGGAAATCACAATTGAAGAAATGGCCAATGCATTGTGTATGACCACCACCGACGTGCTACATACCCTCCTGGCGCTCCAGATCATCAAGTATTATAAGGGACAGCACATCATCGTGATCACCGACCAGATCTTGGCGTTGTACGAGAAGATGATGAAGAAAATCAAGGACAAGAAGAAGCACGAGTTGGACCCGGAGAAGTTACAGTGGGCGCCGCCTGCATTTACTGCGAACCAGTTGAGATTCGGATGGTAAGTGTCTTTTTGAAATTGAATATAGATTTTTCCTATCTCCCTTAATGTACGAGTACACGAGCACTCCAAAAAACCATTACTCGTAAGCAGTGATTGATAAAGACCGCGTTTTGTATGCCTAGCTTTATGCCAAGACCTAGACAATGAGCGCAATAATTATACAGCGTGAAGGTTTTTTTTCCGGTATCGCTTAACGATTTGCTCCTATCACTGGAGGCCAAAATAACCAGAAGACATTTCCTCTCGCTTTTTACGTTCACCCCGACGCATACAATGCTTTCATTTTGGAGTGAAAGCTACGTCCTGGACAAAGCCCCGCTTTGACAATTACACGGCAAAAGCGTAGGACTTGGTTCTAAGTTACTCGTCGTTACCCCAGATCTTGATACTTTTGTCGTTTTCGCACGTGATCAAACGCATACCCAGCATATCAAACGCCGATGCATACATGATCAGCAGCGGCGTTCCTGGAGACGGCCGCGTACTACACTCTTGCACACATTTACCGGTAGAGTAGTCCCAGAATTGCATGCGGCCGTCATTATATCCTGCGAAGAGTTCGTTGGTGGCGGGATTGATCAGTAACGTATTGATAATATTGGCATCGCGAGACGCGTCTGTTTTCGAGAAGGAATCAAGAAGCTGTCCTTTTGGAAGCACCCACTGCTTGATCGAGCCAGTCAGATCTGCCGAGACCATGGTCATTTCGCGCGGGTGCATTTGCAATGCCCTAACGCTTTTCAGGTGATGAGTCAATGTCAAACTGGCCCGCTGATTACGTAAGTCCCATAATTTGACCGTGGAATCCATTGAGGAGGAGCAAATTTGAGGGTCGCCTAATTGGGTAACTAAACTAGTGACATCTCCGCGGTGCCCAGTAAGTACCATGACTTGTGTACGCGATCGTATATCCCATACTCTGATGGCGGAATCACGCCCAGCACTGAACAAAAGATCTAGCTCAGGATGAAGGGCCAATGCATAGATGCCGCCCACGTGACCATGATAATCACGGATCTGGCATCCTGCAGAGCTATTGGATCTTTCCAAGTCCCAGCACCGTACGGTCTTGTCTTCTGAGCCCGAGAAAAGATATGGGTATTTTGAGGAAACCGCAAGCGCACGGACGCCCATAATGTGGCCCGGAAGCGTGGCTTTTACTGAACCGGACGCAAGATCCCATACTTTGATCTGAGCATCGGCCAGACCAGTAACAAACCACGAATTGGTCACCGGGTCAACCGCCACGCTTCGCACCCAGCCCTGATGGGCGCCTGCAAGCACTTTTCGTAGCCTCCAGGGCGAGAAAGCGGGTGTGGATGGGGCGCTGGGAAGATCTATTTGAAGATCATTTGATAAGTGAGAAGATTGAGTTCTTTTTATGGAATTCTCAATTCCATTCTTCTTTGTATCGATATCTGTCATTCCATTTTCTCCCGAATGTAGCGGTTGTTGTAGGTCATTGGTTTTCAGCGCATCTCGACTGCCATAGAGAGCGTCTAATTTGATAGAATTGTATAAAGCCTCGCTAAGATCATCTCGCGGAAGAAATTCACTAGCCTCCATTTAATATTTGTAAAGTAATTGTAGAATATTTGGTGAGATCTGATGTTGCTTAAGGATGAAGGCGATGGCGCTAGGGCCGGCCCCAGCGCGCGCTCGATTTTGGGGCCGTAAACAAATTTGGAGCCATCACTTCCCGCCTTAGGTCCTGGTAGGCGGCATGCACCCAGAAGAAATTTGGGAGTCCCACAGAGAAATTTGCAGAAAGGAATAGCAAAGATCTTTCATGACTCTTTCGAAATGCATTTTCTTTTGTTATTTAATGGATGAGAACTTACCTCCTTAGCCCCGGTGTGGCCCTCGATTAATCTCTCGGGTATATTTGTCAAAGCCAGATGGAACGACACTCTGCAAGATTCTCAAATGGAATATGAATCCAAGTATAGTTTCCGTTGATAATCTTGACTTTTACTTCTTTTTTTTTCTCGAAAATTTGAAAGATTCTCACAATTGTTTTAGACGAAGGGTATTGTTGGTAAAATTGCTCCTGAGCTTGAATGGCGCGGACAACACGGGCGCTTGCGCGCGCGTCCGCCAGTGAAAATTGCACCCGATGATCTATAACTAGTTCGAGAGTTACAGGAATTTTAGGAGAAGATTTTGAAGAAATAGTTTCTAGATAATTACCAAGCCTCGTAAAAATAATTTGAATTACGTAATCGCACATTCGAGTACTTTTGCTAAACTAACAGGTGTGGAGGGCTGTCAACGAGAGTTAGCGCGCTGACTTTCTGTTGCCCTGACGCGCGGTTCCCCACAATTCCAGGGCCAGCGCGACGTGAAACTTCCATCACTTTTCATGTATTCCCCCAGCGCAAAATTCCAGCAGAAATCTATTCCACTCAAAGACAAAATTAATTTTTAATAGACTTAAATAGTGTCCATAATACGAACTTTCTCTATGTCTACAATGGCTCTCACACGGCGCCTCTATGACGCGGTGGGATACACGGACTGTGAATTCACCAGACTACAGTTCATACCGTGTTCAGAGCTTCAGGTGATTGAAGATCGTGATAATAAAACGCTTGAAATCGGGTTTCTGAAGAAACACTACTTAAAAATTTTCACTGAAGGGCACTCTTTCTTCAAGGGTGTATATCCCATCAAGAGTCAGCTCAAGAACATGACAGACCTGGAGCTAGAAGATGTTTATTTTGCCACAATCTCACTCATGCTCACTACCAATGATCATTCTACAGTATGGAGAGTTCACGAGCAAGCTTTATGGGAATTGCCTTGTCGAATTTCATTATCTTGGCTCGAGAAAGATATGCGATTTTGCATGGCCTTGGCCACTTCGAAGCTCGACAAAATCAACAAGTCTCCGCTTCTATGGCACTGGATTAAGAAACTTACAGTAACAAATATATTCTCTAGTTACACTTCTGAAAAGTTTCACGCATTTATATTGCAAATCCGCCGATCCATGGACGCGCATTTTGCTAATTATGCCGCGGGATTTTCATTCGTATGGGCGGTCGACATTGCCCGGTTTTTGGAAAAAGATTTTGATGATGATCGCATGCTACAATTGATTCGGGAAAGTTGTAGGAAAGCACTAAGTGACCATTCACTTTGGACGACATTTGCACGCGTGCTCGACCCAAAACGTCGGTTTGGATCGGGACATTCGGAAGAGATATATCGCCAGATTCTAGATGAGCTAAAATGTCCTGAAATTTCAAGATTAAAGCATCAAGAGGAACTTGGTATCCTCAAAGTCTTACCCAAAACCGACGCGATTAAGGCCACTGAAAAAAACCTCGAGATCCAGGTACTCGCAGAACTTAAGTGGCTTGTAAGTATCAAGTGTAAAATTACATTGCCATACAATCAACTAGGCTCAATCTGTGATTCGCCTTTCTTGAAAGACGGATTACGAGAATTGAAGGAAACACAGACTGCCGACAATGACCCAGACGCAAAGGAAATATTGGAAATATTGGACAAGATTTGAGCAATGGATCACACGCGGAACCTGTAATAAGTTTTTTTTTTTGCACAAATGAAGTAGAAATCAGTAACATTGGTCTTCGATTTGGATCGTACACTGTAATCACGCCCTCTGAGGGAGGATCTTTATTCATCATAGATTTATATCTAAATCTTTTATAATATTGGCGGCAACTCGTATTACCACTAAAGCATTTTTTTTTTCTTTTTTAATTTATGTTATTTTGATTCTTTATGAGCAGTAAAAAAATAGATGATGAGATACACTAGAGTAAAGTTCGAATTGCATATGTGCGGCGCCTTTCGCAGCCGTTTGCAACCATTCAAGTAACTACATTTTCTGGCTATAATCCCCGCCTATACAAATTATTGCTTGAACTGAAAAGCTTTAACTTCAATATTTAGCTATATCTCGCTACCATGACCTCCGATGCTCCAGCTGGATCCAGTCCGGTTTGTGCGATTACATCACCCAATAAATGGCCCAAACTCGTTCCACGGAACAAACCCAAGAACACTGAGGAGGGTAAAGGTACGGAAAACAATATAAAGGAAACTAGAAGGGGGAAGAATTCTGAAGCGGTTACTCAAAATGTTCCCACCATTTTGAGTAGTTGGAGGATCTTGACCGTTGATGAAGATTCCAAGGCCAAGAAAGAAGCGGATATCAAAAAGGAAACAAAACCAGTCAAGATTGAGCAAGCTCCCAAAAGAGAGTCTCAATTCTTCAGTAGAGGAGCTCAAGTTAGATACCTGGAGCCGCAATTCATAGACAAGTCACCAGCTTTTTTCTGGCGGAAAGATCTTCGTATATCTAACAATGGGATGTATAAAGTTCCATCTTTCGAATTACCCTTCACTAAAGTACGGAAGAATTACCATGAGCTCGAAAACATGAGTAAGGAATTATATTCCAATAATATTAGACTGTGGGAAGAAGGTTATGTCCCGGAATCTTATGAAGAGCCGAAGAATTCAGGCAAAGAATGTTCCACCTATAATTCCGGACTAGGGACACTATCTTCAGTCGTTTCTGATGTGTTGGAAGTTGAGATTTCTGTCTCAAGTATACAGAGAGCAATTGATGATTACTTGGAGACAATGGGGATGCCACAGGATACATTCTGGGGTTTCAAGAACAGTGATCGGTATGTCCCTTTTCATGAGGGCAGGGACAAGAGATATAAGAAACGGAAGAATCACCTGTGGAAGAGAAGACCTAGATCTGCCGAATACAGTACCGATTTCGAATCTAGGAATGAATCGAAGAATGACACCAGGAATGAATACAGGGCTGACAACACAATGGGGTCGACGCTGAGGTATAGAAAACGTGAGCCAGATACGAAAGAGACTGGGAATGGTCAGAGGCCGTCTAAGTAGAATAATCTTTTAAATTTGTCAGTTCTGTTTTATGTCATGGGAGAAATAAAAAGCCACGGAATTGTTTATAAGTCTGAGTGAGCAATTTAAAAAGCGGGGAAAAGGAAAACTGCGAAATTTGTCTATATTGAACGATACTGATAACTTGTATTTCAGGGACTGTCATTAGCTTGATTGAGTTTAGATAAAGATCTCGAACTACTGTCTGAATCGGGGTCTCGTGCCAAGTTTTGTGACCATACTTTATTTTTGAAGATGCTGCAAACCTGCATCTTCCTCACCTTCTAATTTATATTATTCCTTGATTACTCTAGTCATTTCCATAATGTAGCTTCTCCGAGGGAGAATTACCGTAATCACCTTTCAGACTTGAAAAAACGCTTTTACCAGCTCTCTTAATTTTCAAAGAGAATTGCAGACTGAAAATTTCGTATTTTAAGCTCATCAAGTGAAACAATGGCAAATGGGATACGCGTACACCCGTGCACCAGTGACACACGCTGCAGATCGGTATTATTAAGCGGACCGCAACTCTTCTATTTGTCAAGACAGTATATATAATGGTATGTCAGTATCGATAAACAACCTTTCCATTATTTCTACATGCTCCGTCTCTGTCTTTTTTCTCCCAGCTTTTGCTAACCTCTTAGCTTAAAATCCGCCAGCTCCAGAAACAAAAGCAGCAGGAAAAAGCCGCCGGGCCTTCAAGTACCCCTGAAAGCGGGACCAGCTCTACTTCTGGATCGGCGAGAATCTCCGCCGCACAGATCAGGCTTCAAAAAGATATCACTGAGCTCGAGCTCCCGAAATCGATCGCGATCTTCATGCCAAACCCGCTGGATTTGTTCCATTTCGATATTGCGATAAAGCCCAGCCAGGGCCACTATAAAGGAGGCCAGTTTAAGTTTAAAGTGGATATATCGGAAAACTATCCTATTGATCCGCCAAAAATCAAGTGCACACAGAAAATTTACCATCCCAACATCGACTTGGAGGGAAATGTGTGTCTCAACATCTTGCGCGAGGACTGGTCACCGGTATTATCGATGAACGCGGTGCTTTTGGGTTTAAACTTTCTTTTCTTGGAATTGAACCCCAACGATCCTTTGAACAAGGATGCCGCTAATATGTTGGTGAAAAGCCCCGACACATTTGCCAGAAACGTTAGGGCCGCCATGCGTGGACTGTACGTTGAGAACGAGTACTTCGACTGTGTGCTTTGATGTTAGATTTGACGAAATGTGAGGTTAATTGTTGAGGAATAATAGCATCATTTTGAGTTTCAAGAAACAAAGATTACATGGTGTCTCAAAATTCAGAGGCGTTTCAGGGTCTTGATTTGTGACCTTAAAAAAAGCGCTTTTTTCTGTGAAAAATGCTTACGATTAGCAGTACTTAGCCAGGAAACATTGGTGTGAATATTTAAAGGATATATCGAGGACTCAGGACATATACGTTAGTCTGCTGCAACAACCTCATCAACCGTGAGGAACCTGACGCCATGAATCATGTGTTTCCAGTGGCAGATCAACTATCTTTCTGAGGAATGCATTTTCTCATCTTTCAAGACATTTCTCGAAAACTTGGCCGCGAAAGCAGACCGAAAGCATATGCGTATGTGGCCCAATGGTGCAACCTCGCAGCACAACATAAATCGTGTGCTCACACTTTTAGCATTCTCTTTTATTCGATACTAAACTTCTCAAACACAGATATAAAGTACCAATCTGAGTAAGCTGATTTGCAGTACTGTTTAAATACAATCCACTTTGTCTTCCTTCAAAACATGCCGCCATCAAACGATCCACCACCAAACGATCCGCCACCGAATGTAGGTCCACCGAAGAAAGATCCCCCGCTTGAATTTGTAGGGCCACCATTTCCACCACCGAAACCGGTCCGCCGCAAATTGCCCGGCAAGCCCATCCCCATATCGTCCAAGTTGTCCTCGCCGTATGGATCGTCGAACCTTGCGCCGGGCGGAACTCCTAATCGGGAAGTATTCCCGCCCCTGCGCCCAAACATCGGATGATCTTCCAGCGGGTACATACCTCCACCTCCTGGCGGAGTGGCAAGTGGATCGATATACGGTTTCATGAGCGGGTCACGTGCGCCAAAAGGAGGATTGAGGTCTCGTTCGCCGATCCCAAAATTGCCCGTCACAGAGGCCAGAGCCCGCGACTTTAGTTCGAGTTCATCGTCGAATCCCGGCATATCGGAAGGTCTTGTCGAAGAATTGTGGTTCTCCCTCACAAAAGCTAGTGGTGGGGGTAGATTCATATTCCCACTTTTGTCGCCACTTCTTGTATCGTTAGAATCACTTGCAGTTTGTGCTGGCGCTTTGGCCACTGGCCGTTTCCAGAACTCCTCTAGCTTTCCATCTACAATAAATTGAAACTTCTCGATCAATTCCTTTGAAAGCTTATCGCTATTGATGGGTGTTCTCTCCACGCCAAGCGCTTTCAAGCTTACCTGAACTGCACTTACTGATTCGCCACTCACGAAATTGATGATGGCATTTTCTCCAGAAATCAATGTTACGGTTATATGCAAATTATGTGAATCATCATCATGAAGTTTTATCGTATACTGAACGTGAGATCCTGCCGCCAGCGTCTGTTCAATAGCCGCCGGGGCGATCTTCAATTTCTTGAAAAGATAATCTTTTAAGAGCGCCTGTATTAGTTTAAAGAAGTCGGTCATGTGTAAATTGATTGATTAAAGAATTTATGATTGATGATTAAATGTATATTGAAAGAAAAGATGGTAGTTGCGCGTGAGGAAACATGGGGTAAGTTAATCACGCGCGCGGATCCTTACCGCCGCTTGGCCCAGTTGCCAAAACAAAAACAGTAGGGAAAAAACTGGATTATGGCCGGATCCGTTTGTGTTGAAATAAAAGTAGTCAAAAATCTTCATCGTCAGAGTTCTTGTTATCTGTATTAAATAAACCAGTCGATGTCACACAAAACAGCGAGCCAGTTGATGACGACGGCGCTGAAAAAGTAGACGTTATCACTAAAAATAAAAATAAAACTATTGATTTCAAAGTAAATAATTGCGTGACAGTCAATGACGAGCCTATCAAAGAACTTAAGAGCTCCGCAATAGACGGCACGCAAGAATCTATGAAGAGATCAGATTGATGCACTTGCAAATTAAGACAATTATAAATGCCGCTTCAGGTTCCAAACATAAGGAACTATGTGATCTATTCGATAACTTTATAAGATGGCTCGCTTCACCCACAAACTCCTTGAATCTCGAATAGATTTTGGAATATATTGATGAATTTGAATGGAAATCTTTGAAAGGTTTCGGCCAGTTGGTGAATTGCACTTCGTTTGTTATGCGTTCATAAATCAGTCGCATAGTATCGTTTTGCGAGCGGGCCTCAATCAAGTACAAAGTTTTGCAAACCCTCTGATCAAAATCGGGCTGACCTATTTACAAAATATCTGTATTCGCGTTACAGTTTATATCGATTTATACCAGTTTTATTGGTTTATTGATCGCAGAAATGACAAACGCAGGCATCAAGGATGTCTTCCATACGACCATTCACCTTACCTGTCGAATCCAAGTTGACCAATGTGTCACTAAGGCAGAGAGTTTATACGATTGTTCTTTGAGACATTGACGATCTTCAACAGCGAGGCATCAAGTTCGAGGCATGAGTTTAAGGCATGAAGTTTTATAGGGCAAATTTTCTATGCATTTGTCGAGCTGACCCTGCCAATCGTCTCATAACTCTTTCAGATCTAATATGCTGTGATATCACATCAGCCTATAACTGATTTACTTCTGATGAACAAGCTTCTTCTTTGCAGTCCTCTTAATTTTCCAACTGGCGAATACCGTCCCAAACGAAAGCTTAGCTTAACCAGTCACGCCGATATCCAATAAAAAGCCAGCTTGATTAGAAGAGCAATTCTAATTGCCCATTGCAACGAAACCGCATGTCTCGGGCGCAGGGCTGCATGCTGGGTCAAAGGCCGCATGGTCCCACTACAATCTATGAATGGGTTGCATTTGGAAAAAGCTTATCCGGTTTTACCCTGACATAACAAAAAATGTCTCAAATTGGCTATTTTCATGAACAATTATTTTTCTTCGATAATTCAACAGAGGGTTAACTGTTTCAGCTTGGGATAAACCCGTAACAGACCTGCAGATGAGTCGAGATTCTTGGCGCCAAGAATATCACTCAATTTTTTGGGCCATCACTCAAAATATTTCGGAAAAACATGCAAGCAACCCTTGTAGTTATGGCATTTGACATTTTCTCAAAAGTATCATAGATTTGCACCTCGCACAAAAAATAAGTGAATTGCTCTAGACCGAAGACTCATCGATGGTTTAGGCCTACACCTATATATTTTTCAGATTTCAAACGCTGAACGAGAGCCGTGCCATCACTTTCCTCCATGTTCCCCAAAAACAACCGATGATGCCCCTTTTTGTTTCGGCATTTAATAAGCCAATCACACTGCTTGGTTACCGTCTTGTCCAAAATTTCGGCAATACACGCGCTAAAAGCGAACGTCTCAGGCACAGAACACCGCACGAACGGCTGAAATATATTTTCTTGGCATGCACACCGTTCCATGCCTCGACGAGAAGTGCCTGCTTTTACGGTGCTAAAACACAGGCAGAGATGTCACACTTTGCTCAGTTCCATTACTATCAATAGAAAATGAAAAGCAATAAATAGGATAAGAGCATTTATTTTCGCATATGCCAAAAGAAATGCCATTCTGAAACAAAATAAGAGAGCTGTATGAAGACAGTATCTTTTCCATCAATGCAGGAACATGCATGGCACTGCCACCCGCGAAGGGCTGCAAAACAGCCAATGAAAGAGTAAACATCGATGAAAAAATCTTCTATAAAAGCCAATTGGATTGGCCGTTAAATCCTCTCAAACTATCAGCTTTCATTTGTATGAGATTCTTCCCCCTTCTTCTTGCTGCATATGTATGTGCCTATGCGTTTGAACGTTTCGAAGTGTTCGAGCAAGGACTCATTGAGGTGAGATCGTGTCACATGGCGGTTTATGGCACGGCCATCTTTTGCACTTCCCAGTCTAGTCGTACATACACTTGCTACTGCTCGAACAAGAACGCCATGGCTTCGCTTATGGGCTGCGCAAAGTATATCAAGCCGCGCACCCACGATTTCGATGACTACTTTATTAAGTACTGTAACGAGCGGAACATCACTGTCACCAAAACAAATCTCACCGAGGCCTCTCAGTATCTTATTGATAAAGGCAAGAACTTCACCACTGTGAAAACGAACTCCACTGCCAAGGTGAAGATAGACTATCCCATTTACGTGAACAAGACTCTGGCCAGGGCCTATTATCAAGCATATGCTCTGCTTTATGGCAACTTGAATTGGTCTTACTGGTTCTCCAATCTTCTTTATGTATATTGGGTAGTTGCTTTTGTGGTTGCAGCCGCTTGCAATTGGGGAGTTATTGTATTTCCAAAGTCTAGAACATTCTTCAATGGGAGAATATCTAAGGCATGGCGCAAATACGTGACTTTGCCTGCGCTCATTGAAAAGAGAACCAATCACCAAAAGTTTTTTGGGATCCTCGACTTTCTTGTTCCTTCGAGGCTCGAAACCCTAGTTCTTGCTGGTTTCTTCTGGCTCACGTTTCTCTTCAATGTCTTGTTCATGACTTACGAAAAAGGAAATCCTGTGTTCACCACAAGATACTCGTCAATCTTGCGTATGGTTGCAGACAGAACGGGAATTCTCGGCACGATGTTACTTCCCTTATTGATATTGATCGGAGGCAGAAACAACTTCTTGCAGTGGCTCACGCGCTGGAAATTCTCTACTTTCGTCGCCTACCATAGATGGATCGGGCGAGTCATTGTGGCAATGGTTTTCATCCACTCAATTGCTTATGGAGCCATTCGTTTTGCAAATCTTAAAAGTCTCATGAGAAGAAGATACATCATTTACGGCACCACCGCCACTTCTGCGGGAATCATTATATGTTTCCAGGGCTTACTCTTCTTGAGACGGAACTACTACGAGACTTTCTTGATCATACATATCTTGATGGCCATTGCTTTTATGATCGGCACCTGGATCCATCTCGATACCACCATGTATATGGAATGGGTGATTGCTTCGTGTGCGGTGTGGAGTTTTGACAGATTTGCAAGAATTGTGCGCATGTTTGCTTTCGGCGCTCCACAGGCAACCGTTACCTTGCTTGCAGATAACTGTTTACGGCTCTCGGTTCCAAGACCAAAATACTGGAAAGCTTCTCCCGGCGGTCATGCGTGGGTATACTTCTTTCATGGGTGGTATTTCTGGCAGTCGCATCCATTTACGTTCTTGGAATGTACAGAGGAGGAAAACAGGCTCATTTTCCTCTTGAAGGCGAAAAGGGGAGCCACTCAGTATCTCGCTGATTACTTGTCTAAAAGGCCTGGGAAGTCCACCTCTATCCGTGTATGTGTAGAAGGACCATATGGAGAGTCGTGTTCGGTGAAGCATCATGATAATGTGGTATTCGTGGCTGGCGGAAACGGAATCCCCGGGATCTTTTCCGAATGTTATGCGTTGGCTCAATTGTCTGCCAATAATATTCAAAGAGTGAAATTGATCTGGGTGCTTCGGGAGATTCTGTCGATTGAGTGGGTATGGCAGGAGTTGCATGCATTGAAACCCACCAAGGTAGAGGCGACGGTGTATATTACTAGAGAAGGTGGCAAAGATGGTGCTCTCTTGAACAGAATGAATGATGATCTGGAAGATGAGAAGGACAGTCTCAAGGGCAAAAAAGACATTTTAGAGATGCTTAATGAGTACTTCCTCCATGTGACATTCATTTATGGCCGTCCCGAAATGAAGACTATTGTTGATGACGAGACAGCAGTGGCATTAAATAGTGCTGCGTTCGTGACATGTGGTCATCCGATTATGGTTGATGATTTGCGCTTTGCTGTTGTGCAAAAGATCGATCGCACTGAGAAACGAGTAGACTTCTTCGAGCAATTGCAAGTTTGGGCCTAATCTAATCCGCAAAATCAAAATTGGTATCACATAACATATACGACTTATACAAAAAAAAACACAGTTATTGTGCCATCGATACTTTCTCTTACTTGATCCTCACTACTGCAACACTGATATCTGTAGAGGCTTGACACTCGTCATGGCCAGCTTTCGAGAAACATGCAAAAAGCAGCTTCCTCTCTGTCGCCTTTTGTTTCCGTTTAATCGACTGAGCGAGTTTGGAAGACAATGCTTGTGTTAGCACGCGTGCAGTTGCATCCGGATTCTTCTCCACGATCAGAGGGAAATCCGCCAGCTTCAAAAATGCCCTGGCTTCTCCAGTATAGAACACCACGAAATCTTCAGAAGTTGTCTCCCACAGATAATCGAATTTATCCGTGAACTTGTCAAAAACGTAACGCGGATTCGAGCTTCCCGCAAGCCGGTCCCGCATATCGGGCACCACCTCATAAGGCTGTCCGTCGGCTAAAGGTCTTGCTTCAGTCTCGTTGACAATTTCTCCGTTACGAAAGAGCGCCGCTCCAGAGTTACCCATGGCCGACACCGACAATTTTCCGTACCGATCCAAAATTCCCACCGCCATGGACATGCACGGAGGTACACTTTCCTGAGGCTTCAACACCCGTCTGTATACTTTATCCACTAAGCCCGAGGCATGTAACGAAGACTTCGCAAAGTGGTAGAGATCGGTGCTTACTTTCGTGAAGTCCTGAGCAAGTTGAGGCACGTACCTTTTTTGTCCCTGTTCATGGCAAAGTCCGTCCACCACACCAAAGGCAAACGAGCTGTCGACTCTTGATCGCGATATAAACATTGACGTTTGCTCGGTTCTGGCACCACCATCTACAGGTTGCCACGCGGCAGCAATATCAGAAAACACGATCCTCGCGTCTAGTTGGCGGTCGGGGTCGCGAAGATCGAAGAACGACGGATAATCCAAAGGACTTTCATTAAGTGAGAATGAGGTGGACGTTGATGGGGTATCCAATTGCATTATTGTATCGGATTCGAGAGTGATTGGGACTCGGGCGGGTGGAAATACATCGGTATTTTCGTTGAAGGTGACAGTTTTATGGTCCGGAGACCCATCGCCCTTCTCTTTGCGTAAAAGCTGTTCTGTGTCTTCATGCACCTCTTTTAAATTCCGAAAGTATTCTTGGCTTGTTGATGCCACTGCGTTCTCGCCGTCGTGTTCGCCTTCATATTCCTTTAAGTTTTCCATACTGCCTAAATCCTTATCAATACTTCCACTTGAAACAACGGCCGGATTGGCGTCGTGAGAAAAGTGCCCTTCTTCGAGACTAAGACCGATTCCCCCATCCATATAAAGCGATGAGTCTTCCAGGCCAAGACTTGACGGGCTGGTAGGTTGCTTCTCAGAAAATCCTTCATCATACTCCAAAGACGAATGTTCACTTTTGATATCTGGCAAATCTTTTTCCTTTTGTAACTGATCTCTGTTCTCCTCTGCGGACTCTAAGTAAACTTCGAAAAGAGAATCTGAGTCCAAGTCGGGAGTCGACTTCTCCTTGTTTCCGGTCGAGACTTTTGACGGCCGTAAGACCCGAAACCGGCAATTCGGGTAACCAATACATTTCTTCCAACCTCTTAATGGAACCTCAGGTCTCTTTGCGGGATCCACAGGTACGTGCGAGTTATCTGTTTGAGGCAAAGAAGAAGACAGAGATTCAACCCTTTTACCCTGCAGTTTTGAATTATTCTGCGCATCATCGCTTCTTTTAGTAAATCTTTCTCTGACATGCACATCGCCTTGCGCCCAATATCCCGGAATCTCATCCAGTTCCCCGAAGAGTTCTCGTGACAAGTCTTGAGAGTTGCCACTGATGATAATTGGTGTGTGTCTGCGCAAAGAGATGGCAAGAGTTGAGCCTAGTGCTAGAAAGGGTACTAGAAAGCGAGCAAGTATCAAATTCATTGTAGATATCTTTGAAGCAAAGAAGCAAATAATCGAGATGAAACGCCTCTTATATTAAGGGGAGCATGTGTAGTATTTGAGCCATTCAGAGGGCGTGCATTACCGGCAAAGCTCGTTGAAATTTGAGCAAATCAAAGACCTCTTTTAGGCAACCGAGCGGAATTAACAATGAAACTCAAACAACCCATGAAATGACTCGCCCGAAATTTCAAGAAGCTCTTCACATGCTTTTCATGCAGAGAAAACAGCAAAACCAAAATATTGATATTTGCCTTTATCAAATCAATTTACATTGTTTTTTTGATGTGAACTGTTTTACGTTTTGCTCAAATGAGGCAATTACTTTTTTTGTTATTGGCCTTTGCCGCTCTCGGTCGGGAGACACCTATCGGCCGACCGTTGGACTAGACGAGCGAGAATGTGGGGTATCCTACCATTCGAGAAAAACACCAAAGCTCCAGGTCATTCTTTCAGCCCTTTAATGCAAAGTATGGAAAAATTAGTTGATATTGCCTGGAAGGCACTTAAAGAATATTCCTCTGGGCCACGGAAATTTCCGCTTCTGGAGGTACGAAGCTGATGTATCCCATAGAAACTTTGCATTTAACATAGTTGTAATTAAGGCTGGAAAGTTGGGCCTTTTGCAATTCTAATTTCATCAGCATAAATAAAAGATTGATGCGTGCTCGATTGGCATCTTTCTCAAACTAAGAATTCACACTGGAAAGCAGACAGACGGTTTTGTCAGTACTCAAAAACTCTTAAAGATTCTGACGGAAAAAGCGTGACAAAATTCCACACGTTGTTGAGAAATTTGCTCGTGGTGGAATTTCATGCGGCCAAGAAACGACTCCCTTTAGTTGATATCTCCAAGGATATGGCCAGAACTGTGAGTCATTAAAAATTAACTAAAGTTCCATGAATGCGCTACGGGTCGAGATCTCAATTGAAAAACTTTCATCGTTGGCTCGTGGGGACCAGAAAAACGAGCGGACGATAATTGCATTTCGGGTAGGTGAACTACTCGGCCGGTCCGCAATTTTTTTTTGAAAAGCTTCGGAACTTAAAGCAATTCTTGGCAATTAATTCCGTGGACTGAATTGCTCGGAACTCGCTTCTCCTCTCCAAATTTGTCTCTAGATTCCATCCATACGATGGAATTCGTTGAGCTTGTTGCCCCGCAAAAACATACGCCTGCACAATAAAACGTTTCACGGAAATAACGGTACTCGCGATTTCACCTGGAGAAATCACGTAAACATGGTTTTTTGCAAATTCGCCTTTAGGCAAAAGCAGCTTTTGTATCCGAAACCCCCAATTTTTAGAATCTTAGAATAATTATTGCTTTAAGTATTTCGCAGCCAAGTGTGGAAACTCTTCAAACTGAAACGGTTGCCGCCCCACAAGCGAATACGAGAGTCGACCGAAAAAAAATTCAAATGGGCGCCCGTACGCCTGGGCACGTGACCCGAGCACCCGCCCCGCGCAACCTCCCGCCAGGGGCGGCAAATTCACTGCAAATGAAGAGATTAATAAGCAGATATAGTCGAGCGTATCTTCCAACAAATTGCTTCTCTGAAGTCAATAAAAAAGAAATCAGCGTGCTTTCTTTTTCCTGTTGGCCGTTAGCTCTACTGGTTTTTTTTTATGCGCTACCGCGACGCCGCCGCCGAAATTTACCGCCGCGGCTCGCCCTTTTTTCTTTCACAAAAAGAAAGGCAGGAAAAGCAATCAGGCGGCGTTTAATAAGAAGTTCTTTTATTTTTTCAATATCGCAAGTTTTTTGGCACGTATCATCGTATTTATATATTAACACCGTTCTTCAGCTTCGTATTGCTACCGGAGGACCGAAACCTTATCGCATTCCCCACCCACTTGCCTGTACATTTTCGCTCCGCGATCACCTCCAACTGGCACAACACTTGCGTCAACTTTCTTAGTCTCATCGAATACAGTTGACATTGCCATCGCTAGTTTTCGATATCATATTGAAAAAATATTTAAACCTCGACTTATATACGAGCGGTAAAATTGATATTTTAAAATGACAACTCAGGTGCCGATCATTTACTCGTTCCCCGAGTTTGTAGGTGTCGCCGACGCCGTGGCTGACCACATAATAACCGCCCAGAACCACACGCTTTACAACACATTGGACAAGGCCGCCATTGAAGCATCGAAACTCGCTGCTGCCCAACGGCCTGCCTTGCTGCAGATGCTGTCCCTGGTGTCGATACTGGGCCACAACAGGAGCCCTAGTGGCGGGCTTGCCAACGGTGAATCTGCGCGTAGAACCCCTAAGTTGAAAAAACGCTCTGAAGTGCGCTTCAAAATTGCCATCAGTGGTGGTTCGCTCATCAAAATCTTGCATCAGGGCTTGTTGACTCGACAAAACGAGATCGAGTGGGACAAGTGGGACGTATACTTTGCTGACGAGAGAATGGTGCCGTTCGACAGCCCCGACTCGAACTACGGTCAGGCCAAGAGAGAGATTTTCGACTTGATTGAGGGCGACAAGAAACCAAACGTGTACCACATCGAGGAGCTGTTAATAAGCGATCCTCAAGAATGCGCGGACACCTACGAAAAGCTTCTTATTGGTAACTTTGCCAAAAAGGACTCGGTGAAATTGCCCATGTTCAACTTGTTGCTTCTTGGTTGTGCGCCCGACGGCCACATTGCTTCTCTTTTCCCCAATGACGGAGAGCTGTTGAGAGAGGACTTGGCATGGTGCATGCCGGTCTCGAACGCGCCGCTGGGCCCGGAAAATAGAATCACCCTCTCTATTCCCGTGATCTGCCATGCGCAGAGAGCTGCATTCGTCGTCGAAGGTTTGACCAAGGCGCCCATCATGAGAATCATTATGGAGAGACCAGAAAAGGGCTTGCCCAGCTCGATTGTGAATGAGGGTGCTGCCGGAAAAGTTTGTTGGTTCGTCGACGATGACGCTTTGAATGACTGCTACGATATCACGAAAAAGAAGTATAAGTTTTTGAGCATTCCCGAGCCCTCGTCATGAGCTCACCGGGGTCATAGCTGCGCGTGAATCTGAGTGAATCACAAGCTACCAATTGATTACAAAGCCTGATTCTAGGTTCAAATGCGATACTACGGCATCATTTGGCGATACTTACTTTCCCTGGGCAGAATTGCATTCTACGTTTATCGGTGTCTTTGCCCTACTTTTTACCAGCGATAGAGTAGCCCACTTGGTGCACGATTGCTTTGAAGTGAATGCACAAGACGGATGGAGTCCTGGGTCGGGTTCCAGGAACGGTTTCGCCTTCGTCAAAACAAGCAGAAATGGCATAATATCTCTTCGAGATGGCATTTCCGGGAAAACTATCTTTTTAATAACAAATGCATATTATGGGGAATTGAGCATACAATCTTAATATAAGACATAGCGAAAGCACCGTTCGGTTCAGAATGCATTTGCATCTACATGTAGGATATATAAAGGTCTCATTTCAAGTTCTGTAAGCTTGCGGGAAACAATAGCCATCATTGCTGGCAAATCAGGAAATTAATATATTAATGATTAAATACTTGCAAAAGGCAGAATTTTAGATAAGGGCGTTGCCGTTTACTTGAGCAATTGGTCGATTTTCTCGCTCAACGTAGAAGGCTTTGTCAACGAGGAGTAACGCTCGACAACCTTACCCTCCTTGTCAATCAAAAACTTCTCGAAGTTCCACTTGATTCTGTTGAGACCCAAAAGACCAGATTTCTGGCTCTTGAGGTACTTGTATACTGGGTCAGCATTGTCTCCGTTGACATCGATTTTACCCAAAACAGGGAACGATACACCGTAGTTCAAGGAACAGAAAGACGCAATTTCATCGGCAGAACCGGGTTCCTGTTTACCGAACTGGTTACATGGGAATCCAAGAATTTGCACATCCTTGTCGGCGTACTTCTTGTTCAATTCCTCGAGTTCCTTATACTGAGGAGTGAATCCACACTTCGAGGCGACGTTAACAATCACGACAACTTTACCTTTCAAGTCGGCAAATGGATATTCAGCGCCCTTGGCGTCCTTAGGTTTGAGCTCGTAAAATGACATAATTGATGAATTGAGACGTGTAAAAGCGCTGGAGTTACGAGGCCGCGCGATGGTCATTATTTATATGAACACTTTATTTTTGGGGGCGCGGCTGCTCGTCATAGCCAGCATCTGCCGACATGCATGGGGAATAAAAAAAAAAAAAACTTTAGTTCAGAGAACCTTTTTGGGAATGTCAAAATTGAAAGTTTTGAAAAGTGTGTAGCGAAATTTTTAAAAAGCAATTTTTGAATTTATTGAAGTAAAATTGCATTGTTTATCTTCATGGTCTCTACCCATCACCGCATATTTGTCAGCGTATAGTGATGTCACGCGGCTAGGCAATCGGGATATAGAGCCATCCGTGCATTGTGCAGGCAGCAGCAAACAAGATTCGGTTTTTCAATGATTAACATATACGACTTTATGAACTCGAAATTGCGGATTTTTTTTTTCTTACCATATTTAAGCGTAAGATTTTGAGATTATTGCTAAATTTTGGGTTTTGAAAAGTAAAAGTTTCTATTTTAAAATAAAATCAAACGAATGCCGACTTTCTTTTCAAGTTTTCGGATTCAATGTATTTCTCAAGTTTTTCCACCTGATCAAAAAATTCAAATTAACGAATCCCACAGGTCTTACACCGAGAACTAAAGTGACAGCTTTTCAAAAAAAGGATCCTTTTCAATTAAGCTTTGTGAGCTGTTGCTCTCTAGCATGTTGTTCACCTCTTCTCGAAGTTGCGAGCTACCGGAATCTTGAACGTGAAAGCACGTGAAAGCAGAACATCACCACCTCTACAAAGAGTTAGTAGTTGTATAAAACACAGCGAAACTTAAAGTACATTTGTGTTTACGTATTAGAGGGAATTGTGGTCTGAGGGCTGTGCTCAACAGGGCTGCAAATTGATCCAGGGCTTAGCTGGCGCAATCATTAGACGCAGATGTTTCATTTGATGGATGATTCTACCAAAATACAAAAACATTGGCAAGAGTCAAGCATTTGAGTATTCAGGAAAGAAATCTGAGAATATTTGTAATTATAAGACCAAATAATGTAAACTAATTCTCATCGCCATGCTTCGTATAGGAGAATCAGTTGAAGTGAAAACTCGCTTTACGAGACCGCATCGAGACCGCATCAAAGTACAAAATGCTAACTTCTAAGTAGGCATCGATCTAGTCTTAATTTTTGCCTTCTGTTTTCTAGCCCAGTCCCATTTCGATAGAAACTGCCGTTTAATAATTTAAATCGGTCACATTCGCTTCTCCATTACTTTAACAACCGTGTCATACATCCAATCACTAGATCAAAGGAAAAACTGGTCGCCGATGATACCGATAGCGCTGATAGCGAATCCCACGCTCGCTACGATGCACGCTACGTTGTACGCCGCCGCTACAGTCTCCAAATCCTTGACGCTTTCTTTTTTCGCCAAGACGTCGTCCACTTCGCTTTCAATAGTCGACACTACGGACTCGATTGCCTCGATGGGAGTTTCTGGGGATGAGTCGCCGGAAGACTCATCGGCAACATGAATGTAAGACAGGTCCAAATGATCGTCTGCGGTTTCTTTTCTCGAGCCTTCAGGTTTCACCAACTCCGCCTTTTTCTCAGCAGGCTCGCCGTAAATTTTCGTAAGAGCACAACCCTTCATCTCAGTCCACTTTTCACACATTCTACGCTTAACTAATTCCAAATCTGTGTTGCCAAATGGACCTGTAAGCCCACACGCTTTTGTACCGCTCAAGCCCCAGAATACTACGAGCGCCAAGGGACCGCTAGCCGCCGCATAAATCAAATAGGGGTGTTTTCCCGAAGCAGGAGAGTATTTATAGGCGGTGGTGAAAAGCCAGGTCGAGAACGCTCCAAGAGCCGCCGTAAGGACATTCAGCACGGTCAAGTTTTTTCTTACTGCGGCCAACACAGGGCCCGCCGACTCGGTTTTGAGAGAGACCTCAGCATTCAATTGTCTGATCAAATCGGGGATTCCCTGAAGGGACTGGTACGCCAACGACCCGGTCAAGAGACCAAGGGAAGTTGCTCCTGTGAGCGTGATAATAGTGATGCAGCGTCCCATGATTCAGAACTGCGGGGGAGACGTTCAGCAATTTTTTTTTATGAATAGTTCGAGACTCGGTGGTTCTCTAAATTTGGCTATAAATAGAAAATGTCGATCCGGGATAGAATTGGCTGGATCGATGGTTAAATAGCGCTTATCTCTTCATGACTTCACGGGAGGCGACCCTCCATCGCGGTGCTCCTTACCCCACGCGAGGGTACGGGTTTTAGGTCGCGTGCAGGCTTTCACAGGAGAATAATGTGATCACTTGCATCTGTGAAAGGATTTTTTGAATTTTTTTAAATTTTTTTTAGAAATGACTGATTAGTTCTGTTAGATGGCGAAAGACAAAGTGAAAGACAAAAAGCTTTCGGGATGTTTTTTGGGTGATTCGCTGATGATGATTTATGACGTCGATTCGCAATTAATGAAGCACGTATTTGGAGAAGCAATCCTTGATCTTTACAGAGTTGCATTAAAGTATAACTGAAATTAAAATAAAGCTGGATTATTTGTGATGTGTCAAAACTTTGAATTTCTCGGTTTATGCTTCTTGGTGTGAAATGAAGTAAGCTGGGGCAGGAGAGCTGAGAAAATGTGTTGTATTAGAAAGAACACAACAATTGAGCTTTTTCACGATAGATTATCGTCAGAGATTTTGAAGTAAAAATGCAACTAAAAATCACAAATCATATGCGTGTCTCATCATATTATTGAGTGTAATACGATTATTGAACATCGCACTTACAGAACAATCCAATAACTTATTTTGCCTTCTTTTGTAGATCTTACTTCAAGAATTCCGGGAGTTTTTCAGGATCTCCTTCCACACTAGATATATCAAAGCTCTCAATGAGTAATTCAACAAGAATACGCCCGCCTCTCGCTCCAGAAAACCGTCTATATTCTTCAGAAACACTCGCCAAGTTCCAGCCCTGGAGACGACGCAAGCATCCAATCACCGCACCCGTGCGGTGTCTTCCCATGCCACAGCATACGAGTAAGGGGTAATTATCTTTATTGCATATGAGTTCCAATGCCTTCTTGATTGTGCGTTCATCCAATGAATCCCATGGGTTGATATTCGTATAATTGTAGTCATTGATCAACCCAACAAACTCGATGTTGATGCTTTTATTCAGACAATAATCTAAGAAATCTTCCACTGGTTCTTCGCTTGCTAACCACAAGATGGTTTTTAGATTGAGTTCGTCCAAAAATGACTGGTTGATGAGCGATGGCTGGCCCAGCCTATAGAGCTGTTTTTCGACAGGACAGAAGTTTAACGGAGGAATAATACACGGCACCGCCCGCGGGAGAAGCGATTCACGATCGACTGAGTTGGGTTCCTGGGCTGATAGAGCAGACATTGCTTTTTGAATTTCGGTGAAAACCGAGATTGAACTTCAATGTGTGGAATGGAAGAGTCACGTGCACTAGCCGCTTCGCGAGCGGATCAATAAGTCCTCGCGAATTAATGGCCTGCAAAATGGCCTCTTGGAAAATCTCGAACCTCTTTTTTTTGCAGCCTTGATTATTTTGGCCATGGAATCGTATGTGTCCTGAACCGATTCATGAAATTGTATTGAGAGGTTGCTTGCAAAATTCATAGCCCCTTAATTTGGAGGCCTTTAGTAGAGCCGTGAGTGGCAGGAAACTGGGCGTCTAAAGGATGCGATGGAAACAGTTTAAGTGCAAGAGATTACTTTATTTTCCGTTGATTGATTTACGAAGAATTTAAGTTGCGCTGTCGCGTTCTTCAACAAACTTTTCTCTGCCTTTTACGATTCATTTTTTCAAAGTCCGCTTTTTTGCAGCACGACTGCGATAACATTATTCCCCGACGAAGCGGTCGCCACTAACATACCCACCAGTTCACGACTTCACTAAACAAATGCTATTCATCAAATCTTAACTACGGCATTGCTGATATTAGTCTTAATCAAGATTTACTGGGAACAATAATTTAAATGGTGACTGGGTGGTCATACCGCGAGCAAAACGTGAACCTTTTCTATGAAAAGAGGCATCAAATTCAATTTCGAGATCACTATTATATTAGAATATAAAACTGATAGACTGCGCAATTTGAAAAACTCCGAAAAAATTCAAGTTATCGAACATTTAGGATCTTGCCTGAAAATTACCCGTGCTCTTTATGTGCAGTACAAAGGATTGTGAGGGTCGGAAGATCAACGTGTCAACGCACCAGAAACCGACCTTCTAATCCAAATACACATAAAACACACATTGTTCAAAAATGGCCAAAAAAGACGAAGCAGTGAAAAAGGCAGCAGCAGCAGCAGTTGCAGCCAAAAATGCTACGACGAAAACCGGTGAGCCAGAGCCACCTAAGAAGGCGCCAGCCTCCAGCACCAGTGTGAAAATAAGTCATAGCTTTACTGACGTTGCCAACGCCGTCGATATCACGTACAAAAACTACTTCAAGACATTGACGCCTCGTTTGAAATTGATCGATTTTTTCTTGGTGTTCTTGGTGGCGTTGGGTGTATTGCAATTCATCTACGTGCTCTTAATTGGAAACTTTCCATTCAACGCGTTCTTGGGTGGATTTATCGCGTGCGTTGGCCAATTTGTATTGACGGTAAGTTTGAGAATGCAATATACGACGATCGAGATTAAGGAAAACGTCGAGAAGGAAGAAAAGGAAGAGACCTTTGCGACGATCAGCCCGGAGCGGGCGTTCGGCGAGTATCTTTTCGCCAGTTTGGTGTTGCATTTCATCGTCTTTCACTTTATCAACTAAATAGGCAAATACTTCAAAAGAATCAGGGGCTAGATGCTCGGGTATGACTTGCGTGCAGTAGGTGTAAGTAAATATGTTACGGTTGTGATGATAGAGAATGCGCAATTTGAGTCTAGAAGATCTAGGTATTAAGTATACATTTTTGGCGGCTGCATCGTTCGTGACCATAGCCACCATTGCTTCGATTACAGCTTTAATCCTTGGCTTGCTGCATATAAGGTAAGTATGAATAAATGTCTGGTGTAGAGGCAAGATTAAGCGATAACACAGCAACCAGACTTGCTCTTGGAGTCTGCAGCGGTATCTTTCTGCGTTTTTCTCTGAGGAGCCGATGCTGACTGGGCAGCAGCCGGCGTAGCACCACCATTGGCAGCAGCAGTGGCATTCTCCACGGGAGCATTGGCCTCGGGCTCCGATGCAAGAACACCGGCAGTTTTAGCGTTTGGGTCAGCGGCCTCAGCCAAAGTTGCAGCGTTGGAAGCTTCTTTGGAGTTGATGCTGCGAACCAAGCCGTAAAACGCCTCCTCGACGTTGATTCTTTGCTTGGCCGAAGCCTCCATGAAGGGACACTTCAAAGACTTGGCAAATGCCAAACCTTCTTCGTAAGAAACCTGACGCTCGATTTCCAAATCGGACTTGTTTCCGACGACCAATACCGGTACGTCCTCGGAGTCCTTCACCCTTTGAATTTGCTCGTGGAAAAGCAGCAACTCGTCCAATGAGTTTCTTGAATTGATGGCGTAAACAAGGAGGAAACCCTCACCGGTACGCATATATTGCTCACGCATTGCCAGGTACTCTTCTTGTCCGGCAGTATCCAAGATATCTAAGATTACTTGCTGGCCATCAACAACACATTGCTTCCTGTAAGAGTCTTCGATCGTTGGGTCATACTCGTCGACGAAGTGCGACTGAATCAACTGGATTGTGATTGCCGACTTTCCCACGCCACCGCCACCGACGACGACCAATTTGTACTCTTTGGGCATAATTTGGTGTTTCTTACCTATATCAAATTCCCGCGGTTGAAGTGAGCCAATTCCTCTGCCATGCGCTGATAGTTGCGGTGCACGGGTTTTGGGCATGCATGCGGCGCGCGCAATATGCGGCCGATTCCCGATAGAAGCCACTGCCCCATTGTTTTGTGTGCCGAATCCGGTGCTACAGCACAAAACAAAGCATCCAAACAAAGGTTTTGGGAATCTTGTTACATAGATATTGCGCAGTATGCAGGTTCCGTTTTTGGAATTCCGTTTATCAAATTCCTTTGCACAATGGAAATGCGACGTGCAATTATTGGCGGCGAGAAATGCGACACCCATGCGCTTCGGGAGCGCGCTTCAGGAGCGCTCGACGCGCGGTGCTGGCGGCTGTCATTAGGGATGAGTGAAATTGCAAAACAAAGGCCGCCATGTTGCAGTTTAAGTACTCATGAAACTGAAACGGTTTTTTCCAGATTAATGTTTTCTTCTTTCGCGAAAAAAACGAAGAGAACTTTTCTGGGCGCGCTCCAATCACAGGGTACATTTGAGCGGTGTCACTGAAACCTGCGATCCTGCAACCAGGCAATTTCCATGAATAAGGCCAAATTCTTAACTTCAATCGAATTTCGGGTAAGTCCTTCGCCGTAGAACATTAACATTTGGATTTTTTGCCGATTTTTTCTCACACAATCGGTCACGGTATCCGCAAGACCCCTTAATGTGAACCGCTTGACTATAATAAAAAGGAAATCAATTCTTCTTGGATTTCTTCAGTTTTGCAAGACAGTCGTCACAGTACCATTTGCCCTTTGGCGGATTTTTGAACCCAATACATGGCAAGTGGAACCACTCGCGCTCACATGTATCTCCATCACAACCCACCATTTCGCCAAAGGAAATTTGGTTACAGTAACAATACGTGGGTTCTGCCCCAGCTCCACTGCCGCCATCGCCCTCCTTTTCCTTGCGCGGCTTACCTGCGGTCTTCTTCTTTTCTACTGCTGGTAGCGCTGCAGCGGCCTTATCCGAATCTTTTCCGGCTTCTTTCTCCTTCCGGCGCTTCTTATTGCCGTTCACTGCAGACTCCAACGGTGTGCCCTCCTTATCTTTATGTTTACGCTTGCGTGGCTCGTCGTCATCGTCCTTATGCGTTTTTCTCGCGGCCAATGCTTCTCGCCTGGTTTCTGACCGCTGCAGTTGAGCGCTCTTTGCTGCTTCTGCTGCCGCTGCAGGATCCAGAATAAGTGCACGGTGGTTCAACGGACCAATACGCACCGACTCGGGGATTTCATTATTGCCGATGATTACGCGGTAGTCGGTGTTGATCCGATACATGTGTTTCGCCATCACGTCGGCGGCAACCGAGGTCACGTGCATTTTCTCCTCAAGACAAGGGATCACCTCGTGGATTTGCTTGCGAATCCGTTGTAATCGCGTGAGTTTGGTCGCTGGAGAAGGCGGTTCGGCGCTATGGAGCTTATCGATGTAGTTTGTGATATTATGATTGATGAGGGGAATCGTCTTGATACACTTGGCGTCTATCTCCTTGAGAAGGGTGAAATACTTTACCAAATCCATCGGCATCGCCTCAAACGCGTCAGAAATATCGTTGAGCCCCGGTAAGAGGTCGTTGATCGAGGTGACGTTTTGAGAACGCCGTTTGAACTGCTGGAAGTACTGTGCTGGTTTATCGGCCTTGGTACGGTTTGCAAGCCGTTGCGATTTCGGGCGTGCGGGAAGATCAGACATTTTCTTATTGTTTTCTTGGAATGGTGCTTCAAAAAGTGGGGCGTCTAAAAAGATAAATATGGGGTCCAGACGGCGCTAAGATGTGCTCGGCTAGCGCAGTGCAGTGCGTGGGACGGCGTGCGTCGCACAAACTGAGTGGGCCCCACGAAATTTCAGGTCGGCGCGGCGCTTGCAACCCAGCAGAGAGGATTGGAAGAGAGAATGAGAAAAAAAGAGGTAGATGAGAATTTGGAGGTAACAGCTGATACTTTTTAAGTCGTCTCCACGCACTGAACTGCGCCCCGTTTTAAGTTATTGTGCTCCATTTATGATTCCTTTTGCATTGTATTGTTCAGGTCACGTGGTCCGCAGGGCTCGTTGGCCATTTCCCAGATCCCGCTCAAAATGGAATTTAAGTGGCAGTGTTCAAGGTTCTCAAAATAGTGCCTTAAATCATCGAGAATGCGAGCGTACGCAATCGAAAAATGCAGGGTGTATTCTTAATTTGGCAAGCGTGGGGGTTTCGCCGCGTCCTCCGCGACACGTGCCTTGCCTTACCTGCCGCCCGATTGCAAAATGTCACGTGAGATCTACCAAACTGAACGGCATTGCTACGACACTTCACGGCCAAACTGGTAAAAAGAATTCACATCAACTGGAAGTCCGAAGCTTCGAAAACTGTTCATTTTTTATATTGGACTCAATCTTTTCTGAACAATTGCGCTGATCGTGTTGCGTGGCGTGTTTACTAAATTTTCGTTCCCCACACTGTCTCGCGGTCATCGGAGAATTCCGCCGACCAAGAATTCATCACGAAAACAAACAAGACAGACACGAAAGACGGTTTTTTTTACAACTTTTCCAATCTGAAACAAGTGCATAAGTTCAGATTGTGGATCAAACCTAATACAGTTCGGTATACAAAAACTATATTGCATATTTCCGCCGCGTCGAAGCAATTGAAGCCGAGAAACGCCACAGTTCTCAGCCAACCTCATCCACAATCAACAAAAACCTTAGCACGTCACTGTTACAAAATTCAAGACACTCTTTCAACATCAAGAGTTTTATTTATTTTCCGAAAGGATTCTTTGAGTTTAAAAAGTTTGCTCTGCTAGCGCATCACGTGATACCAGCATGAGTTTCTCTGTCTTTGGCGACGATTCTCCACAGAGTGCACCATCACCAAATGGTTTCAATTACTTGCAGCGACATTCGCCGGTGGTCATCGAGCATAACGTAAGTTATACGCGAGGTGGACAGACCCCTATTAAAAGAGAAGATACAAGTGCCAGTTCTGTTCGTGCTGGGAGGCAAAATTCCGCCACGGATACTTCCTTCCACCATCAACAATCTCCAAACTCCAGCTCTCAGGAAGAGCCGACCGAAGCAGATACACAATTTCTTCGCTTAGCCCACGAAGCTCTCGTAGCAACGTCAACAAAATCTAATCTAATAGTAGATCCGACGATTCAAGATCTTCTAGCGCGACTTCAGTACGTGCTGTCGCCGCATGGGAATCCAATAAAGCATTCTGGCAAGATAGAGTCAAACGAAAATGGCCAGCTTATGATCCAAAAGTTTTACAAGGGATTTCCCAATCTCAGCAATGATATATTCAGTGGAAACTCTGAAAACAATCCCGCGAACAAGAAGAGCGAGGGATGGAATTTCCTCATAGATAAACCGGCCAGTCCTTCGCCCAATTTGCAGCTGAACTCGGAAAATGAAGAAACCGCTGAGCCCCGCAAGTTTCCCTGCCTGGGTTGCTCCATGCTGTTTCGCCGCTCGTCCGACCTAAAGCGTCACGCGAAGCAGCACTTGTTAGTGCCAGCTAATATCTGTGGACACTGTGGCAAGGGATTTGCTCGACGGGATGCTCTTAAACGTCATACGGGAACTTTGACGTGCAAGCGGAATGCAAGTAAGAAACTTTTTACTGAGAACTTGGACTATCTCAAGGAGTAATGGAAGAGCCGAACCAAGGTGATTTGAGGGGTGCAATATGCAAATGAACGATCATGCAGCATCAAGACAATTTATATAAGAATCTGTCTCGTTTGCGGTCAAAAGAACGGACACCGAACAGCAAAAATGAAAAGGGCTGCGGTAATTTATTTTATAGAGTATATTGAGCGATAAAGTTATCTCAATCACATCTTGAATCACGCAAAGTATCTCTGAGTTGGGCTGCTTTTAAAAGTTTCGATGGATTCGCTAATTTGCCGATTTCAAAAAAGAATACGAATTTCACGGCTCGTGTTTGTATTTAAACGCAGACCCATCGTCGACCGACCCTTGTAGACTGGTAGCAATCTTTAATGTGCGATTTCACCGATGGTCTCGCGGATCTGCGTGACGCCTTGGAGGAACGGAATTTGGAGTCTCGTATACTCGATAATCTCGTAAAATACCTCCGTCTATGTCGAAGATTATGCTGTAAGAAGCCACCGAGAGGTCGCGGGACTACATGCGCTAGGACGCCTAGGTCCCTGTCTAAAATGATTTGTTGACTTCTAATTATTTTTCTCACTTTTTAAGGTCCATGAAATCTCTCGCAAATCGAGAGAAATCTTCATAACTTATAAGAAGACTCGGTGGCAGCATCCTCCCGATATATGTTGATCAAGTGGTGTGCACCTAGTGGCAGAGTCCCAATACAGCATAGACGTCTCAAATTATGCTTCGGTTTTATAGTACAAAGTGGCTTTGAGGTAAAGAGCGTGATTGAAAAAAAGAAACAAAAAAATACAAAACACGCATTGCAACCTAATTTTCAATATTTCAGGTTTTGCAGCCCGTGCACTATTTCCACCGGCGCTTTCTCTGATGGCTCCCGGTTTTAGCCGCATGCCCGGGAAAACCCGGGAATTCAGTCCGACTTCGCTAATTCCTCGGTCTGACTCGCGCGATGACTCGCGCCGATAAGCGCAATATAAAGGTTTTTCTCGCTTGGCCACTAAAGCGCGATGACTCAGTTGCAAAATCTCGTTCGATATCTTCGCTAGATCATTCGCTTTTTAGTTTGCTGATATATAGCTATTATTTCCTTTTTGAGACCCAAAATGTCTACGCCAATGCAAAGATTGCAGCAACTTTCTCAAATTATTGCCTCGCCGAAAACCGCTTCTATGACTGGAAGTCCTGCCAGCCCGTTCAAAATCGCCGTCATCGGCTCGGGAAACTGGGGTACGACCGTGGCGAAGATTTTGGCCGAAAACGCCGCTTCTCGTCCTCATTTGTTCAAGCATTATGTTGATATGTGGGTTTTCGAGGAGAAAGTCAACGGCCGCAAATTGACCGAGATCATTAACGAAGACCACGAAAACGTGCGCTATTTACCTGGAGTCAAGCTCCCGGAAAACTTGAGAGCGAACCCTAGTATTGTCGATGTGGCCAAGGATGCCGATTTGCTCGTGTTCAACTTGCCCCACCAATTCTTGCCCCGTATCACTCGTGACTTGAAGGGCCATCTCAAACCGACATGTCGTGCGATCTCGTGCCTCAAAGGTTTGGAGGTCACGCCGTCAGGATGTAAATTACTCAGTACGTACATTACTGAGGAGTTGGGCATTGCCTGTGGTGCGCTTTCCGGCGCAAACTTGGCTCCTGAGGTCGCTCGTGAAAAATGGTCCGAAACTACCGTGGCCTATACGTTGCCGGCCGATTTCGGTGGCGAGGGTAAGGACATCGACCACTCGGTGTTGAAGGCGGCATTCCACAGACCTTACTTCCACGTGAACGTGATCGACGATGTTGCCGGTGTTTCTGTGGCCGGTGCGTTGAAAAACGTCGTGGCATTGGCCGTGGGTTTCGTTGAGGGCCTCGGTTGGGGTGACAACGCTAAAGCGGCCATCATGCGTGTGGGTTTGATCGAAACCATCAAATTCTCCCAGATGTTCTTCCCGGAATCGCAATCATCTACATTCACCGAGGAATCCGCCGGTGTTGCCGATCTTATCACCACGTGTTCCGGTGGCCGTAATGTCAAGGTTGGACGTCACATGGCCAAGACCGGTGACGATGCCGAGACTTCAGAGAAGAAACTTTTGAACGGACAGTCGTCGCAAGGAATTGTCACTGCCAAGGAGGTTCACGAATTATTGAGCAATGTCGGTAGAACCGCCGAGTTCCCGTTGTTCGAGGCGACGTACCAGATTATTTTTGGCTCCGAGAGCATCGAGAATTTGCCCAGAATCTTGAACGACTGCTAGATTAACATAATTCTTTGGGTAGATCTTATTGTACAGGACTGGTTACTAATACATACATTCTTTTTGTTATCCGCTGGCCTCGGGATTAGGCTTTTGCCGTTTCGCACGGTACTTGGCCATGAACTTCTCCATCCAGCCGTCACAGAACTCTCGAAGTTTTTTGATCTTGGCTCCGTCCAATTCCTTTGGTGGAGTGCCCTTGGGATCTTTCTTCAACTCTTTCAGCGCCAAAACTTTCACCAATTCCCTGGCACAGCCCTTAACATTGGCGTGGCCAATGTCGCCCTCGTGTTTTTTGATTAGATTCGGCACGTACCTAGCCAACGTGTTGGTCCAAAGCGAAAGCGATACCAGCACATTTTGCGACTTGTCCTTGGCGGCGTTGGCCACTGCCATGGCCTCACGTTTCCGCTGGCGTTCCTTGATCTTCGCAAGCCGCTCAAGCTTGGTTTGCTCCTCGGCCCGTTTCTTTTCAAGTGCCTCCTGCTGAGACCTTAAGATTTGTTCTTGCATGAGCTTTTCTTTCTCCCGCACACTGTTGAGCTGCTCCTCCTTCTGCTTCCGTAGAAAATCTTCGTGAATTTTGTGAAATTTCTCCTCGTGGTTTTTTGGTTGGCGTGGTGCCTTTTCCTTGTTCGCTTTCGCCTTTTCCCGTTCCTTTTTCTCCTTCTTGTCCTTTTCCTTTTTTTCCTGCTTTGCCGCAAGCTTGGGGCCCGTGGGCAATACCGTCGTCGGTTTCTCCCACACGGAAATGCCCCTGCTCTTATTGTAATAATAGTATGTCTTTGTCGACGGATCAAGGGCTTTTTGCCAGCCGTATGGGAGGTCTTCATCCCCAGCAGCCTTTTCCCCAGCAATCACAGAGAATGCGTGATTTGGCAGTGCCGATCTGGCATTGCGGCCGTAATCTGGCGAAGCTCCCTTTGCCTCCACGGCCTTACCGTTACCTGTCTCGTTTTTCGGGATCCGATATGCCATTTCCAACGTGCTCCATTCGGCAAGAAGCTTTTCTGCTAAACCAAGAATCTCCTGATTTTGCAGCGTGACAACAAGTTCCTTGACCACATCTTCGATCTGCGACAGCTCGATTTTGTTACGAGTCATCAGTGGCCATCGGCGCAAAGTCAGCAAGATTCGGATCACAAGGTCCTCGTTCGCGGCGTTCTCCTTGAGCACGCGTGACAATGTCTTATATCCGTGGAATTTCACGATTAACAGGTTGATACGCGGCTCCTCGGTGAGATAGACTCGCTCGACCAACTTCTCCACGATCGTCGTCTCTTCGGCCTTCATCAATGTACTCATGGCGCGAGCCACGTCGGCATCGGAAAGTGATGTCACCTCGATCGATTTCACAAAATCTTCATTGACTGCCAGTTCCAGGTCGGGGGAATTTCGCGCTTTCTTGTTCTGCTTCAACCATGCACGTTCCTGTTGCTTCGTCACACCCAACGCTTCAGAAACTCCCTCGGGAAGAAGGAGCGCCGCGTCAGTTTGCGTCTTTCCGCCCATCCAACCTATACAGTTGGGCGAGCCACAATAGCAAGGTTGCAGCTGGGCGCCGTAGCGATCTACATTATAGTCGAAGGTGATCTCCTCGCCCACGGCAATGACTCGTTTGGCGAAAATCCCCATGCGCAATTTATCGCCAACCACCCACTTATCGACATAGGCGTTCGGCAGACAAGAATGGTTACAGAAACGGGCAAGACAACCCTTTTCGGTGGCATCGATAAATGCGTCCTTTGTGAGCATCATGAAGTAAAAATGACGAATACTGCGCTGGTCATAATCCACCATCCGCTGTCTGAACGTTTCTTCGCCAATCACCTCGCCTATATATTCGTATATGAACAGCTGCTCGGCAATTTTCTCCTGTGCCACCAACCCGTACCCCTTTTTTTCGGTTTGAATCACTTTCACCGCCTTGTATTGCTGTTTCTGGAACCTCTGGTTCTGACAGTCCTTGCCGCAGAGACATCCTTTGTTGGTACATTCTACCGACGTCACGCGATTTATACAGTTGCTGTCTTCGCCACAAGCAAGATTCTTGGCTAGCTCCTCATCCCAGTGCTCGGGACAGTCGCACGTCATCGTTTCCTTCTGGCCCAGACGGCCGAGATGCTTGGCCAGATACGTGCATTCGATGAGATTTGTGAAGGTAGACAACGCCTCGTCGGTTTTGTCCGGCGAGTCGGTAAATAGTTCCGGAGACGGCTCTTTTTCCGACATCTTGTGGATTTTTTTGTTACAGAAATGCGAAAGCTGGTTGGCCTATGAGAGGTTTTATGCGGCGGTCCGATACGAATGAACTCGAAATTCGGAAAACTCTTTGATGGACAATGCTAGATGCAATTTTGGTCTCGGATAATCGAGTACCAGTGATGATGCTGACGGTGGCTGAATTTTTCGGCGTTCCGGCTCGTGAAAATAAATCGATGTCTACGACCGGCAACAAGAGCGTCGATTTGAAATGGAAATTTTATTGTCTTCGAGTATAAACCCCACGGTTTCAGCAAGTGTCTGGCTGACTCCAACTCAAGCGCTTGAGTACGATTTGTTTGGGTGGCTTCTCGAATTTTCTCAGCTCTCTGTTTCGGTAGGCCTGCGATCTGCGCGCGCGTTGTTGAACCGGGCCTGCACTGATGCAGATAAGACCGCTTAAGCAAATAGAGACTCCAGTACAAATAAAAAAAAATTAGATTTTTATACGAAGTCATCGAGTCCCAAGTGAGAGAGAAGCTTCGTTTACTATTCTGCAATCAAATTGAGAATTCTCTTTTTCGACCGCGCGCTCACCTAGTCTTCCTAATCATGCGATCAATTCACGCACGGCATTGAAAAGCAACCGATTATAGAGATCCTTGGTATCTGCAGCTTCTGCTGAGGTACTGTTGATGAGCGTTGCAACCTCATTGAGCTTCTCGAGCTGACTCTCGACCCTCATGATTGCCTCCTTGTCGCCTAAGTTCCGCGATGGCGAGTAGATTTTTTTCACCATGTGGCGATGATTATTTACATTAGGCAGCTCTCGCTTATCATGATTGAAGGTCAAATGGTCCGTGCTGAAATACGACTGGATAGGTGAAGGTGGTGCGGAGGGCGCAAAGTACGAGGAACCTGGTTCTCCCGACGCTCCAGTTGGGGTTGACGGACCAGTGCTTCTCCCAAAATAGCTTCGTTTCTGGCCCCCAATGCTCATGTCCATGACTTTGATCTCGCGAGCCCTCAAGCTGACAAAAATTGTCTTCGAAACCACCTTTTCGTAGCCACAGTTCGTATGGTAGAACATCATCTCGTTCTTCATCGTGCTTAAGACCTGAGACTCTAGGCGAGAGTTTACTGGGCACGATTGAATGGTAAACTCCGGCCTGAATTCATCGACGAACGCCACGTTGGGTTGCAAATATGCTTTTTTATGTAGTGGTTTCTCGTGAAGTCCATCACGAGATGCAGAAACAAAATCCGTCGAGGATTTCTCAAATAAAGATGATGGATGATCTTCTACTTGATCAACCACAAGACTCGAATTATCAGACGGGCTGAAATGGAGTGGACCTTGCATCATTTTTCTGACTTTCTTTCCAATCAAGGCTGAGTTTACATCATCGGCACTGCCACCATTTCCTGTAAGTGGTGGTAAATAAATGGAACTCCGAGTTCTGTCCACACCGAATGTTGAGTTTGTGACTCCTTCCTTGTTTGGGAGAGTCTCGCTGAGTAAATTGAGAAGCGATTGAGTGCGCGAGGCCTTTTGCTTGAACGGAGAGCTCGTGGAATTTTCAGCGGGCAAATCCTCCCAAATGGGCTCGTCTAATTCATCGCCTGGGGATGGTGAATGAATTGCTGAAAACAAAGGTTTTGAATTTAAAGCCTCGGAGGTGATGACGCCATCGGCAACCTCCGGTATGAAAGTCGGATGTAATTTATGAGAACCGACACCATTTTTCCAACGGTCCAAAAAACTGCTTCCCAATTTGGATAAGGAGTAATTCAGGGCACTGGACGACAATGAAGAATTGAGAGATGACGATAAATAAGCGGCAGACGAAGTATTAGACGCTGAACTTCTTCTCGCTTTAGGTATTTGTTGCGCAACAACTGCATTCATGCCATCATAGCCCACCTTTTGTCCATGGAGCGACAAACTCGTTGACGACTTGTGAGGGACATTCCATCCTTTTGTTGACGATAGAGACACCGAGGGAGAATCGTCAGACTGGGCGTCAGAAGTCACCAGAGCCGCTCTGATGGGAATTGGTTTGGTTGCGCCTGGCTTTGCCAAAAAGCTGATTCCTCCGTCGAGAGTTGAATCAGCAACTGCACTGCTCAGGCAAGCCAGATCTGAGAGGCCGTCAGCTTCCTCCTTGTGGGATGTTGTATTTGCAGCATCGCCTGTGTCCTTATTCTCGTCTCTCTCAGACATACCGATGAAATCTTTCTCTTCGCACTCTAGCCGCAGTAGAAACTCCGCATCCGGTATAAGACCGCTCAAAATAAACACGAGCTTTTTGGCGACTGAAGAGTTACTGGTCATTACCACAATTCGAGTCACATGCTTCGTATCGGATGGAGTATTTGCGTCAACGTGCAGGGGACCCACGGAGAGCAGTTGCCTCAACGGGTGAATCACTGCAAAAAGACTGGCCAAAAAAGTGTTAGAGGAGACCGCCGTTTCTGTTGGACGATACCAAGATGAGACGCTAGAGTTGCTCTGCAGAAGGTATGAATTGTGGTGCTGAGTCTGAGGAATGGCATGACCCTGAGAGTGCAAAGTTCCCGGGTTCTTTCCTTCCTTGAATTCAAGCCAATTGATCACTTCAAGTGCCCAGTTCATCACATTCGTCTTCAATATAGAGCCAGCGTGATTCAAGCTGTGCGTCATGAATGCGTTGATATTCACCATTTTTTGAGTGTTGACGTTGTGGTGTATAAGTCGAACAAGATTTTGTAGTTGTAATGCAAATTCTGAGTCACCCTGAAGTACACTCGAGGGGAACAGAATCCGCTTTTGGCTGATGTACGGCGATTGATTGCACACCATCGACGATCTCAAAGCAAGAGTCAATTTCTTGCACACAAGGTTGTGGAGCACCAGGAGATGATAGGAAATCGTCTCCCAATTGCTTGCAAGCACTTCCTCGACGGTTGCATCAGGATCCTCGAGAGGAACAATGACTCCAAGCGCAAACCTGGAGCTGAACATTGAAGACTTGTTGTTCGATGTGATCAGATCTGCATGGGCCGCAGCAGATTTACTTGATGTAGTTGGTGCCTGAAACACCGTGTCCTTACACGGGAATGTCGCGTGAGGTGCCCAGTTGGAGTCCGCCAGAATTGCCAGATCGTCGTTGATCAGAGGTAGACTCAGAATCAGAAAAAGCTTGGTGATGAGCACGGCCAGAGAAGAGTTATGGCCAAGCAATGGCAACGAGGGGAGCACGTGAATCTTGGTGGCTGTATGTCGTTCGACAGACGGGAGACCACGCCCAAACATATAATCATTAAGGTCGTTGATGTTATGGTTATACTTCGCTGCTGTCATGTTGTTAGCCGAGCCACCCTTGAGGGTATTTGTCGAAGAAGGCATCCGGTGCATCAGAGACGCAAGAAACTGTGGCGGTAGGTGGAACGCCGGCGAGTTTGACATATCATGAGAGGCCGCCACCGGCAGCATTGCCATTGGCAGAGTCAGAGCCGTTGGCGAAGATGCCATCAGGGGCGATCTCGATTTGACAAAGGGCAGTGGCAGTGCAGAAAACTCCTTAGCTGAGTCATAAAGCACCTGCTTTGTGCGCAAATTGCCGCCATCCTGCGAAATGATAAGGCGAAACCGCCGCGGATTGAATGGGAGTGGATGGAGCGCCGACTCCAGCGACCCATACAAAATTTCTCGTGTATATGAATCTTCGAATGAATTGGCGTTGACTTGTGAAGTTGCATTATATACACTAGAATCTGTACTGGAGTCTCCCGCTGAATCAGCAAGCGTCGTATCTTCTGACAGACTTTGTGTTTGTGGACGGCCGTCCGGACCATTGTCCTCGTTGCTGCCTAAGCTGAGTAGCGACTTCAGTTTAAATAGTCTTCCTAGCATGACCGAAAGGGAAAGAGGCTAGCTCCTCATCGTACGTATGCGCTGGCAAGGAAAGCGGACACAAAACACAAAAATGGGGCGTGGACCGAAAGTTCGGGAAAATTTCAATTTTTTGGATTGACAGGAGATAAAGAGAGAGAATGATTGAAGCAAATCAAGAAGCTTTATCTCCTCTAGTAAAATTGATCGATTTGTGTATGAAATAGTTTCTGTTTCTGTGAAGAACGCAATTGGTGGTTGAGACCGTTGCGGTATATGCACCACTCCCCGAGCGAAAGTCCGACACGAGATCCAGCGCCTGGCCCCGATTCGGTGACCTGGCCACCCAGGGCGAGGCAGGGCGGGCGCTCACTGGAAAAAGTGGGAAACCCCAAAAGGCAAGTTCCCTTTAATCAGGAAAAACAAGGAAAACTCTAGGTTAAATACTTACAAATTATACTTTGTCTTTTTATGAGAAATTTATTGTTTACCATTGATTTCCAAAATCTTGCAAGAAGAAAAGTTGGTTGTAAATCCCTATTTTTTTTGGCGCCATGTTCGCGGTCATACATTTCCGGCGCCAGGGCGCGTTCCCCGGATCTCGAGGCCATTTCCGGAATTTGCGCCTGCCCAACTTTCATATGAGCATTTATCGCGGAAACAATTGCGCTGAAACAAGGGGGTAGATTTTGATTTCCCTTGGAATGTTTTTTTTTTTTTTTGCGAGAAGGAATTGTGCTTCAGTTCTTGTTGCGAAGTTTTCTGGACAAGGCCACATTTTTGAAGAGGGGAAGGGGAAGAGGAAGAAGATATTTAGTGCGACATAAGCTTTAGATAGATCTGGCTCGAGCAAAAAATAAAGGGAAATTTTCTAGAGGCTAATTTTCAATGTTGACATGGAATTTTACCAATTCTATTTTCATGTCAGCTTGAGATGGATCTCCCTTTAGAGAGAACCCAATTGTCACCCTCGCCAAGGCAGCGCGAATACGAAAAACCAAAAAAATACTACTTTTAGCAAAGAGAATTTTAAGCAAAGAGCTGTTCCTCGTATATATTTATTAACAGGTTTTATCTTTCTGAAAGGTTCTTTCGAAAGTATTCAAGCTCAATTGTGGAATCCTCACCCCTCTCAATGTGACTGTATTTCAGTCAATTGGCTGCAAATCGGTTAGCCGCCACACAAAACTTAACCAGAACTTCAACAAAAATGGGGTGAGACGACTTTAATTTCAGATCAAGTCCATTCTCGCTTGGTATATTACTTAATCATTAAAACAAGTCCCGCAACGAAGATTCCAATCTCTGATTGTGGCCCTCCTCGAAGTCTTGCAGCTTTCACGATACTTACATCAACCCGCGATTTTGCCTCAAAACACAATCTCGTTAATGATCATCATCGCGAGATAAATTCAAATCTGATCAAATCCTAGCGAAACCCAACATGACCATTTTGTAGTGGGCGAATCCAAATTTTGCCGTGACATCATGCGAGCTGAGGTGGATCTGCTTTTCATGGCCATTCTGGCAATGAACCGACTCTAAAAGCTTTTCTTGCGCGTGCACTACATCAACAGGATAAATTATCAATGAGTTCCGGTGACTTCTGAGCTAAATTGCTTGGTACGCAGATGCCAAAGCATTGGCAAGACGAAATCAAGGATGGCAATCGAATCGTTCTGTTACAAGTCATGTTGCAGCGGCTTTGGTATTTCCAGTTCGTTGATGACAATCTTGCCTTTCTCAAGCGACTGCATGCAAAGGTCTGAAACGTTTTCGAAAAGAAAAGTATTCTACGAAAGTGAACCTCAGTTGATTATATCGGATAGAACTTCGCCCCGAAATCCAATAACATTCACAATCGGAACGCAAAATATATTCCTTTGATCGTTATTTTCAGTTTTTGAGAATTAAACAGATTAAAGTACCAGACTAAATTATGTAGCATCCTCAAAACTCCTTAAACCTCATCAGAGTGTCTCCAACGCCGTGGCCAATGCTCCCACCAAAATATCTGCGTGTTTGTTCTCAAACACAAGAGTTGGTCTCAATCTAATACTGGTCTCGCTACAACCGCCAATATTTACGCCCAACGCACGCATTTTTACCAATAACTCGTTTCGCTTTTCGGTGGACACTAAGCTAAATGCAATAAACGTGCCGAGTCCCTTGCCCCTCAAACTGTGAACTGTTTCTGGGAACTTAGCAAATAAGGATTCCAAACCCTCATATAAGTAGTCACCCACTTCTCTTGTTCTGTCAACAAGTCCATACTTCTGCACTTCTTGGTGGATTGTACGCGCAATAAGCGTCTTGGTGGTGTCGCCAAACCATGTATTGGCCTGTCTATAGGTTTGTGGAGGCTGGAAGTCCGGGTTTGTGTAGTAAAAGCCGGCGGCCTGGAACTTCTTGGAGAATGTCACCATATCTGGGGGAATCGACAAGTTCCAGTGCTCATGGGCCCAAAGCTTGCCGGTAGCACCAAATCCCGTTTGCACTTCATCAACAATCATCAAGATCCCGTGTTTGGCAGTCACATCACGCAAGCCCCGGAAGAACTCGGCTGGTGCATGGTTGTCGCCACCTTCAGCCTGGACTGGCTCCACAATGATTGCAGCAATCTTACTGGCTGGGTACAGCTCTACAATGCGTTCAAATTCCTTCAAACATCTTTCCACTTCGCCAGCATTGTCTGCCTTGAACTCCTCCAATGGGTACTTCAAAACAGGGAACGGGGCCGTGGGCCATTGGAACGCCGGCATGTCGAGCTTATGCACGGCGTTTGACCGTGAGGTCGAAAGAGACGCGAAGAGACGCCCGTGGAATCCCTTTTCAAAAGAAAGAATAACTCTCTCGGATGCACCAGGCGCTTTGTTTTCCATCACCGACTCCAACTCGGCCTCGGTGAAATCGCGCGAGCCACGTTCTTTGGTCCCGTGGTAAATGAACGCCGCTTTATACGCCGTTTCGTTGGCGCACGTGCCAGAAAGCGCCATCCACACTCTGTCCAAGCCAGGTGGTGCGGCAGCCAAAATTCCCTGCTGCAAGAGCTTGGCGTGGTCCTTCAGTGGAAAGCATCCCAGAGCCGGGCGATTCACCAACGCTCTCACCATCTCGGGCGATTGGGCAGTAGCAATAAGGGCAGGATTATTGTATCCCAAAGCAATCGACGAGATCTGGCAGAACGCGTCCAACAACATGTTTCCGTCGGCATCGCAAATGTAATTTCCAAGCGACTTATCATAGTCAGTCACGAAAAAAGTGCCCCTGTTGTCGAAGCACGCACCCAACTCCTGGCGTAAGGTCACACTCTTTGGGCCAGGGACTGAAGCAGTATGGATTTGTGGGCCCAATGGCTCATCAGGGAAGTAAGTGGCAGCAACGCTGTTGGTTTCGCTAGAGAGGTCGTTTTTTGCAATCATAGATTCAGGATGAAAAGAGGGTTTCAGGATAAAGAAAAAGTAAAAGAAGAGAAAGCATGAAAAATTGTGAGATCTCGGGCTTTTTATAATGCGCTTATCAGTTAACACGGAATCTGAGGGTCTGATAAGCGCCTATAGCCAATTGCGCATGTTGGCGGGCTCATAATTTTTGGCGAAAGATAACGCGACCAGCGATCAAAGTACCCCGATTTTCGAAACAGACAGCGAGTTTCAAAGGGTCTATGAGCTTTAGCATACATTTTCTGCTTTTCTTCTTCGAAGCTGCTTCAAGTGGGGAAATAATCCATTTTTAAGAATTAAAACTCATGATTTTGCTGATAAGGACAATTATCGAACGAGGCGCTCATCAAAACAGGGTTGTTGATGTGCAGGACCTCTTGCTTTATATGCCGTCCGTCGCCTCGACCGCGCGGCGGAATCGTGGCTCCGAAATTCACGACTGGCGAACGAGCGGAATTAATTGGGTCATGAATTGAGATTCTTCGAAAGTGATCACAGTTTTGAATTTTTTTCGAGCCCAAAACTGTGACACTCATTTATTGATGTAAGTTTCTTGCATCGTTTTTTCAATCTACTTCTTGTCGATTAGTCTTCACGATCTCAGGTGATGCTTCTTCTACCCACAATTATTTACGTTCGTCAAATCAATGTCCACGCAAGAGTATACCACATTGGGAGCGACTGCGGGCCGAGTAAAACGTGAAGCTTGAAACTCTAGCTGAGGCGATGAAATTTAGATGTCATGCAACAGATGGAACAAGGCAGGAATGTCTGGAATGAAGCGTCACTTTATCAAGCAGACGCAAGAATCCCAATTTATGAGGATCCTTTGAAAAGTAATATTTATTTTATTTTTCAGAATTGGCGAAAAGAGATCGAGTCTTGGAATTGAGATGGCATCAGTTGCGGTGATGGGCTTGATGTTTGAGCGATCTAGCATTCACATGCCGTGGCCATGTACTCGCAAAAAGTAGAATGAGAAATGTTGAATGCCCTAAATTGAGCGCAGGCATAATAAGACTAGTTATCGTATCAATGATGGAGTGACAAAGCGGGCTTGAAGCAATTGTTGAAGAGATGGGATTCCGTGAGGCAATCGATCTTTATCAGACAAATCCTTCAACACAAGCACAATGCTCATTATCTGTAAATTTTCGTCCCGAATACTATTGTATTTATCTATATCTCATCTAGCACCGTATTTTACGCTCAAAGAGTCTTCAAAGAGGTCTCCATTGCCTCCAACAACAAGTCGGCGTGCAGTTTCTCAAATACAAGTGTTGGTCTCAATCTGACACTGTAGTCACCACAACCACCAATGTTGACACCGACAGCACGCATCTTCAACAAAAACTCGTTTCTCTTATCTTGGTTCTCAAAGCTGAACGCAATGAAGGTACCGAAATTCTCACCTCTCAAACTGTGAACAGTACCCGGGAATTTCTCGAACAACGCCTTCAATTGCGCGTATAAGTAGTCTCCCACCTGTGCCGTTTTTTCCACAAGCCCGTTCTTGGCGATCTCCTGATAGATCGTCTTGGCAAGAAGCGCCTTGGATGGGTCACCACACCACGTGTTGAATTGTCTGTATGGCTGTGCTGGCTGCAATTTAGGGTTCAGGAAGTAGAAGCCGGCCGCCTGGAACTTCTTGGAAAACGTGACCATGTCGGGCGGCGTGGTCAAATTCCAGTGCTCGTGGGCCCAGAACTTTCCACTGGCACCAACACCAGTCTGGACTTCATCAACAATCATGAGAATTTCGTGCTTCAACGTCAAGTCACGCAATCCCTGGAAGAACCGCGAGGACGCGTGGTTGTCACCACCCTCAGACTGTACTGGCTCCACGATAATTGCGGCGATGCTGTGTGGAGGATACAGTTTGACGATTTTCTCAAATGCTGCCAAGCAACGTTCCTCCTCCTCGGCATTTTCAGCAGCGAACTCGTTCAACGGGTACTTCAAGGTGGGGAATGGCGCCTTTGGCCACTTGAATGCAGGAATGTCAAGTTTATGAATGGCTTTGGAGCGGGTGGTTGACAACGACCCAAAAAGACGACCGTGGAAGCCCTTGTCGAACGATAAGATCACGCGGTCGGGCGATCCTGGTGCCTTGTTGTCCATGACCAGGCTCAACTCCGCGTCAGAAAAGTCCAACAGGCCTCTTTCGTTGGCGGCCTGGTACATGAAAGCTGCCTTGTATGCCGTCTCGTTGGCACACGATCCGGAAAGGGCGGTCCATACTTTATCGGTGCCAGGTGGGGCAGCAGCCAAGATTCCGTCCTCCAAGATCTGCGCGTAGTCCGCCTGCGGGAAGCACGCCAATGCTGGACGATTTACTAAAGCACTGGCCATTTCGGGAGAGACGGCCGTTTTGAGAAGTTCGGGATTGTTGTATCCTAGGGCAATCGACGAGATCTGGCAGTAGACATCCAACAACTGGTTTCCGTCGGCGTCGGAAATGTAGTTCCCAATCGAGTTCGTGTAGTCGGTGACAAAATAAGATGCGCGGTTGTCGAACACGGCCCCGAGTGTCTTGTTGAGCTCGATACTCTTTGGGCCAGGAACAGTTTCGGTGACCAAATTGGGCGCAACAGGTTCTGTGGGGTAATAAGCAGCGGCCTGAGAGGTAGAGTTAAGTCTGGCGAAACGGGCACCTAAGCCCGCGATTCTGGCTCCTCTAAGCATTAGGATTATTTGAAGAAATGAAGAGTTTTGGCGACGAGAGGTGGAATTTGGGGCCACCTCAGTTTATATGGCACCCGGTGCGGAGGTGTTGGCGCGATTCCGCGCTCGTTTGGGCAGGCGAATGCGCTAGCGTAGGGCGTTCACTTCCGCTAAAAGATCTCTCGAAAGTGCCTTGGTTTACCAAGACATTTGAGAAAAAGGCAGCATCAGAAACAAAAGAAAAGTATTAAACTTTTCGGACATCATAAAATGCTTTGATACTCACCTATTATTTGTCACTTTCCCTTGGACTGATGAGAAATGGCGGGGAGATCCAACGACTGATTATCAGCTTATGTGCAGTCCGATAACATCGGTTCGAAATCATGGCCGCACCGTCAGCGCTAAGCGGCGCGCGCGGAATCGTGGGCCCGAAAAATTCATAAGCCTGAAAATGCTTGGGCGCTAACTGAATTCGCGGGCGGCAACAGAATTCGCGTATGGATTTCCTCAGAAAAAGATTTGTCTTTTTTTCCCCAAGCTTATTACTGAAGAAGTTCTTAGGATCTTTTACATTTCTCATTTTTGGAAGACACTGGATTTGAAAGAAACATATAAGATTTGATGGAACAAATCGTGTAATTTATTTTGCCTTGACTGAAGGGCCCCGTTCCCCCCTCCCTGGCATCAAAGCTCCTAAGAAAAAGCTCATAATAAGGAATTGAACTAGAACCTGGATAAGCCAATTTCATAGCTTTTATCTGAGATATCTTGATTTCCAAATTTGGCTTTCTAATAGATCGATATCATACTTACTAACCTTAAATGTATCAACTCAAAAAAAAGGGGTTTGATGAATTGGCGGTGCCGGCGGCAATTGATGCTCTGGCGTGTGACGTCAGACTCACGTGGAGGAGGCTCAATTTCGCATTATCGAAAAAACCACTGAAAAGGAAAAAAGATGCAACCTCGAGGCATACGAATTGAGAACTTCCAATTCTAAAATCGAGAAAATTTTGGGATTTGGATCGTGTACTATAAGGGGTTAAATTAGGGGTGAGATTTCTCATCCACAAACGCAATTCATGTCACGTGCGTGATTCTTCCTTCTACTGCACATTGCACCTTGCGCTCACGTGCGGATCCTGTCACCGCCCATTTCGTAAATTACCCACATCAAATTCCCAGATCCATCCCTAAACCCAATTTCGATTGGAATACAAAAAGTCTCACCACAAAAAGATTTATTTCTCAAAGGCTCACTAAAATTGAAGCCAATCTTTTCCCGTATTCATATACCAAATTCATTATGGATTCCGACCTGGGCCTGTTCCGCAAGATTCTTCATAAAATCAGTCGGCAACCGGAATCATATTCCCGTAAACTGAACCTTACTTTCGGCCGGACGCTCGGCGCAGGATCTTTCGGCATTGTGCGCTATGCCAGAGACAATAAAAGCGGCGAAGATGTGGCGGTGAAGATCATTTTAAAGAAGGCGTTGAAGGGCGACGACCAGGTGGTTATTGACGAGTTGGAGCTTCTTCAACTGCTTCTGCATCAGCACATTGTTGGGTTTCGAGACTGGTTCGAATCTAAAGATAAATTCTATATCGTTACTCAATTGGCTACTGGAGGTGAACTTTTCGACCGGATCGTGCGACAGGGCCGCTTTACCGAGCACGACGCGTCGATTGTCATTGTGCAGATCTTGGAGGCGCTCGAGTACTTACACGGCAAAGATATTGTTCATCGTGATATCAAGCCGGAAAATGTGTTATACTTGAGTGGTGCCGCTGATCTGGACGTGGTATTGGCTGATTTCGGTATTGCGAAGAAATTACAAAATCCAAACGAAACTCTTCATCTGAGTGCAGGATCCTTTGGCTATGCTGCGCCCGAGGTCATTATCGGCACCGGACACGGCAAACCGTGCGATATCTGGTCGCTCGGCGTGGTCACCTATACTATACTTTGTGGCTACTCGCCGTTCCGGGCCGAGAACGTCCAGGACTTCGTTGCCGAGGTACGCCACAACAACGCGGTGGTGTTCCATGCAGACTACTGGCGCCAGGTATCAAAAGACGCGCGTAGATTCATCATAAAGGCATTACAGTTTGATCCAGCCAAGAGAGCAACGGCCACGGACCTTTTGAATGATCCATGGTTGGTCGAAGTCGCAGCACAGCACAGATCGACCGACTTGTTGCCAAACTTGCGTCAAAATTTCGATGCCAAGGCAAAGTTCCGCCAGGCCATCGAGTTGGTCAAGTTGTCCAATCGGATTCGTCACCTTCAAGAACTCCAGGACGACGGCGACGACGACCCCAACGAAATCGACTTGTTCGGCGAAAGTGGAGTCGTGCGCGGCCCCAGTTCCGCCGACGAGGAAAAGGCTCAGAAATCGCCGCTTTTTAGTTGGGATAAGCTTAAACATGCACTTAATGACGCAGCACCCGATGGCAGCTCCGAGAGTTCTCGTACTAGCTCACTACTGATTCCTGCATCCAGTGCGTCTCTCTCTGCCGACAGAGGCCTGCGAAAGAGTAGCCTGGCCGCTGAGGACCGCAGTACGCTCGCTACAAGTGCATTTCAGCAGTTGGTCGAGGCCGCTACCAAAAACAAGCAGCGCGTCGCTGAATACAGGGACGACGCGTGAGCTTGCATTGCATTAATTAGCCGGCTAAACTTTCTGGGTTAAATCCAAAAAAATAAAATGTAGTGGTTACGAGAAACCTCGTGATTGTTGAAAGCGCACGTGTGCTGGCCAAGAGATAAGGTTACTAGGAGTAACGTCGCAATGCGCGATGAGGCCCGAAAAACAAATGCAGATGTGGCGGGTGACGTACATCTGTCCTGCACACCACCCTATGCTCGTAATTCAATTCAAGGCCACCCGTGCATCACGGCGAAATCTCGAAGTATCGCACGATTTCCGCATCCTTCAGAATTAGGTTTCGCCGTCAATAGAGTTTGCCAGGTATTTTTCTCAGATATGTTACAAATGATCTAGACCATAAATTTTTCATCATCACACTAAAACGCCCCACTAATTTATTTCTTTTTCAAACGGAATGCGTCGATCTGCACCTTACCCATTTTAACGCCGTGCGAGCAACCACTCGGCGTCTAAGGCTAAGACAAAGGAGATCTTTGATGATCTCCATAATTAGACCCTTAAGATGCAGTTGAAATTGGTAAGCATCAACTCTACGTTTTAAGAAGTTAAGATGAATTTATCAAATACGGTAACTGCTGAAAATAAGACGCCTTGGTTGAGCCAATTTTTCTCTCCAAAAGCTCCATGCAAGTTGTATGACCATTAGACTTCCTGATTGTTTAATCGGAACATCGGCCACCTACGCAATAAAATTTTTGTCTGTTCTTTTTCCAGCCGAGTTTGGTTGATTATGAACCACTTAGGAAGTGGCATTGTTAGGGGTCCGACTCCCAGAATTGACTGAGAACTCGAAATATCGCTCATCTCTATTCATCGAAAAGCTCACACATTTTGCGTGTCGATGTACCTTTTGGTTGAAAAACCTTTAGTAGCACGATTTAATTCCAAGCCTGACAACGTCGTCCGGTCTTAAGTATGAACTTTTTCATGCTAATTAGAGGTTTGATTCCCCGTAGCGCCTTAGACGTAAATCTTTCCAGAAAAGGAGCCATCGCTTTCTAGCCCGGTGACCTTGAAGAACACCTTAAAAGATCTGCTAAGATGGAATTAGCTGGGGTGGTATTGGTTCACTTTTCAAAGTTTATCCGATCGATTTCTTACCAAGACCACAGCTCAGCTTTTAACCTCGTGGCGAATCTCGCCAATGCAGTCCTTCGCCTTTGATTTGCGCTTTCGTAACTCGCCACATTAGCCACAACCGTGGCACGTGGTGTTTTGATCAAAGCATATCTATTCTCTGATAATTTGACGAGCCACCAATTATGCCGACTTCTTGATATTACAAAGAGGCAAGAAATCGCTGCGAACATCTGTCTCCTTCTTGAATTGAAACCCAAGCCATTGAGGAAAGATGGATTTTAACTCTCAACTCATTACCTCATAGGGTTCTTCTGATCAAAATATTAGTGAATGTTTCTCCGTGGATCCATATCACCTTCAAATCTTTTCAATTCACCAATTCTTTTTAAAAGAATACAGAGAAGGTGATAAGACAGGTGCTTGGGTCTGAAGAAAAAGATGAGTCCCGTTGATCACGCTCACAAAACAAAAGCACCAAGATTGAATCTACATAATGTTTCAAAGTATACCTGCCCATGTGCTCTTGTTTTAGTAGCTCTTTCCGTGACTTTTTCCCGAAATATCTCCTTCTCTTTTCTCATCCTGCGTGAGGCTCTGCTTTAGGTCATATCGCTAAAAAAGGCCCGGTCGCAAAAATTCTCTCTACCTGGAAAAATACTTGTCTCTGTCTCTTCCGTCGAAGGCCTTTCCAGACATGGGATGATTCTGGGGAGCCTGCATGTTCTATCCAGCCCAAATTAAACAAGCCACGTTTCCACTAAAATAGCCTTTTTGATTTCGTTGAAGTTTATCATAAGTAAATCGTCATTTTGACGGATTTGTGTCTCCTTTTTCTTTTGAATTTTGCTCCCATGGATTATCAATATCGCCAATAAATTATGTCCTTATAAGCGGATATAAACACTTCGATTCAACCTCAGCTTGATGTCTTCGCCATCAAATTTCCATCTCAAAATAATAATCTTTTCGATCAACGAGCTGTGCGTAGAATCTCTTGTCTTCTTCGCTCCTTATTCCATTTCGAGTTTTCCTCTCCAAACCTCTTAGATTCAGCAGTCATTTAAGTCACTAAATACCATTTCGGAGGACTTTTGGATGTTCGAAATTTGCGCACAATGTGTTTGTAACACCGGCCTTTAGAAGACATCTAGAAGATCTCCATGCGAAGTTCAAAAGGACCGTAGCTCGTCGTTCAAGCTGCGAGAAGTCGTTGTTGAAAACTCGTGTTTGGAAGATCTTAAACTGCATATTTGCGGATCGATCAAAAATACCCTTAATTAGCTTCCCTGTTCAGCTTATATATGAACTGTTTTCGGATATAGCCCTTCACAATTTGCCTTGTTTTGTCTCCCAGCTCTGGTCATATTCGACGATAGTTCGTGGGTGTGGATTTCGTTAAAAACGGGCTTTTTCTCATTTGAATTCATCGCCCACTTAAATGGTTGAAGCGCTTATAAAGAATTTGTTTTATTTCCCAGTATGTGAAATCCACTCTTCTTCTATACTTAGATTATTGATGTATCAATCACTCCATGTGACGTGAAGGTGTTTGCAATCTATAATTGGTCCAAACTGCATTTTGAAAAGAGTCTCACCCATATAGCAGAGAGCATGTATCTATATAGAATGTGATGAAATCATATGATTTTAAACCATAACAAAGTTTCTTATTCTCGAAGCTCGTGTTTTCCCTCTCGCTGAAGAAAGTACTCAAATCATTCTTCGGATGTCTGTCGAGCGCGCATTACGGCGCCAACAACCGCCATGGCAATATGCTTTTCTGATTTCTTTTTAATTTTTTTATTCTCGAGAGAAGCGTCTACTGTTCCAGTTTTCAAAATGACGAAAACGAAGAAAACGGCACGTCAAATACCGAAGTTATAGCCTATATGGAGTCGACCACTTAGGAAAATGGAAACTTTTTATTTGGAAAAGAAGGTCCTCAGTCCCGGATGATCAAAAGCGTGGGGTATCAATTAAGCACAGTTTACAAGGTTCATTTATTTCCGGCGGCATGGTCTGGCAAAAATCGCAGGATTAATATTTCTCATTCTTTCAAGGTCAAAAGGCAGGTTTTTTATTTCTTGTCTCTGATTTTTCGTCCAGGATTTGAGTCTGAACCGCCATGGTAGATGGGTGGGCCGGCGAACGCTTAAATGTGGAGGCAAATGAGTGTGTTTGAATTTCTAAAATAATTTGAGTTTTACTCCTTGTATCTGTGAGGAGATTCAGATGAGTATGTTCTTCGTCTAGTCTGGAAATTAGAACACTTCGAACAGCAGCCAGCAGATATTTGAAATACTTGGTTTTTCACCCATGAACTCGATACCTATGCCTGGTTCATTGGCCCTTCCCCGTTCTAATGGAAAGGCTCCCCTCTGATTCATGAATCGAATGTGACAAAAATTATAAGTCATATTCAACGGCCCTTCTCCTTGTACGTTTTTGCCAGATGATAGTCGACGGTGAAAATTGCGGCAGGCAGGTATCGATATTCTTGACTAGGAGGTCTTAGAGGTCCAATACCCTTTCCCATCTTTGAGGCGTGAATTCACCAGAATTTTTCCAGTTCCTCCTTTGGTGAATCTGGCGGACAATCAAATACACTCTGGCGATAGAAGGCCATCTCTATGGAGTCTCGAACGTTCATTTTCATCTAAACTTGGCACTTTAATCAGAGCGATGCTTGAAAATGTTACTTCTTGGACCCTTTTGGTTTTGGTTTCCCAGTTAGCTCTATCGAGGAATGGAAATAATCCAAATGTTTTCCATGAGATCGTGCCTACACAAGAGATTAGAAGGCCCTTCTGGCTTTGATGCCAAAAACTTTAGTTTGAGTTTGTCGCTTGCTAGTTGATAAATTACGTCGGTGGCTTTTATCCAGCTTGCTTTTTGAAAAGCTCCCGGCAGATGTCATGGTCAATCGTTGATACTTTTTTAAGAAAGGCGAGTAAGGTAATAAAGAAGCTCTTTGGATTTATATTAAGGTTTTACGATAGGAGGATTGGAGCGCATTATATTAGGTCATCTTTTTGAAAAAAAACGGCATTTTAATAAAGATGGTAGAATAAGAACGTGGTGGATGAATGAAGGATGATGGAATAAAGCCGGGAAGAAAGTTTGTGTCGAGATGCAAACTATGTGCGATCATGCCCGCCTTGTCTCAGTTTCAGTCGGGACGTTTTCTGCAGAAATTCACGGAAAAAGGGCACTGAATGAAGCGCCACTCGTGGCGAGCAGCAACGCCACACAGGGCGAGTATGAAAATGGAGTCCCGTTTCCCCAAAACCTCCGGATTTGTTAAAAACCTCCCAAAGCATGTGTGCATGGTCCCGCTGCATGCAGTGAAATATACAGGATTACTGCAAGATACGTACAGAATCGCGACGCCAGTACATTGCATTTTCTTACCCCCGTGGCAGATTGAGGGAATTCGAGGCGGGGTGGGGTCAAATGGCGTCATGCGCGATACCACCACCGGAATATGTGGGCCGATTACTGGCATTCCCCAATGGCATTCCCCAGCAAAACGGCTTAGATTACTAAATTTTCTCCCGGAATTCTCGCACCTCCACTCTCACCCTGAAATCTTCGCGCATGCGTCTCCCCGGCACCGCCCGACCTCTTGATGCGTTACTACGTTCAGTTTGCGAAGCCTCCTTTACACCCAGCAGTTAAATTCTATATTTAGACCGCGATATCATTTTTTCTTGTGGTTGCACCTGGAGAGTTCCGAAGGTGCTCGTTTTGTGACTGCAGATTTCGCTCGGGATTTCGCTCGGCGATCTTTTGAAACCCATATTTCTTTTTTTTTCTTTTTCAAAGAAATTTTCTCGTAAAAAGCGAAAAGTTCAATTTGAAATTCGTATAAGGCGGCCACCTGCTCAATAGGGGCGAGGCCCTTTTGCGCTTTTGAATTCGGAGATTAGGCGTCGCACAGCACGGGCGTGTCTTGGGTCGCGACAATGACGCAGCTGGTGGTTTGTATGCAGTATATCCGCCCACATGGCGAGGAAGCAGTGATTGCAAGCAAATTTTCTCTGCCCAACTCGCATAACCTAGGTCAAAAAGAAATTTGAGTTATACGAGATTTCTCAGTTATTTGTGAATTTCTTTATCAAATCGTCATTATCTGAATTTGAGCGAAGCTTCGAGACGCACATGAATTGAAAGAGTTTAGTGAAGTATCTTGGTATAATAGTGTTCTTGAAAGTAACTTTTCTTTTTTTCTGAAAGATATAATATGCCGCCGAGTAGATACTATGCATGAATGAAGGTCACTGTTCCAAGTTGCATCTCGAAGTAAGCTACTGGCACCGCTCTGATCGAGTAGTACCATGGATTTCTCCTGAAACTTCTTTGTTCATTATTTCTTTCTTTATAAAGATCTCCCTTTTTCGAAATAATGGCCGCCGCCATCCAAGAGAATTCTCTCCAATCCCACCCAATGCCCTAGTGTTTCGCTAGATGGACGCAAATTGGCTTCTGTTGCCAATGATAATTGGTGCAAATACGAGCCAAGGGCATCTTCAACAAGAAAAGGTCTTTTTTCGTCAAATCAGGAAAAGACGGCATTATGAATGCAAACCCTTTCAATTTTACGAAAAAAACTGTATCTGTTTAATGTGTTCTCTCGGCAACTTGCCTCAAGCGAGATTATGCCTCAGCACCAATAACTTGCCATTGATCGATCAGATTCATGCAGCTCCAAACTCTAACTGTTATTTCTAAAATGTGCATGCTTCTTCAAATTCTCGAGTGATATGGCTCTGATTCTCAAACGGGTTTGTTAGTATAAGTTTCCGTGCATTTTCCACCAGAAGTATCGAATCAAAACATGCCGCTCACTGATTGGGTCATTTCAATGGCTTGATGGTGGAAGCTATACTTGGGTTATGGCTCTGAATTTAACGGCTCTTTTTGTCCGATAGAATCCCACATACCCTCGACAGAATGGACAAAACTTCGTTGAGCTCATAACTCAAATATACATCCTCTTTTACGAATCTACAAAACAGAGCCAAGATGCCTAGGCTGGGTCTCCGACACTATGCCTTTAGTCCACTACGATCATCAATTTAACTTCTCATCTTTCTGTCTGGATCCGCTCCCATTTCTTCACGGAGAGGGCTAATATTTCCCTCAATTTAATCAGCTGGATCGAGGTGAAGCGGGCCTAAAAATACGCCAATTTACGTAATATCAGCACGTTTGCCGGCGCCGAGAAGCAAACGGCTCAAGAGAAGCTTTATGTCGGAGGCACTACGAAGGAGGAATCCTTGAGGACGATACCAAAACTCAAAATTCAAGGCTGATCCTGGAACAGAGCGAGGTCTTGCCTAGCCAGGGTCTGGAACCTTCCGTTGCAGAGGTTTTTTTATAGTATCTGTTTCATAAGAAATTCAAGATTGTGGTTACATCGCGTGTACGTAGTCCCCCTTATCTTTGACAAGACGATCAATTCAAACAGTACTGTTTTGGAGTTCCTCTCGCCAAATGAAACACCTCTTCTCCCTCACTCAAACTTCCTTGTTGTCTTTATGATGAGCCTTTTTTTGGGTGCCGAGAACTCATTGACAGCCGGATTTTTGAAAATTTCCCCTTGTGATAAATATCTCTGAAGTCTTAATTCGAGTACCGATGAATTCAAGATGGATGAATTACATTTCCAGACATTTTGCCAGGAATTTAACTCACATCCAAGATGATCCAGGATGAAGAAAAAGACCCCATTTAGTCTAGTTGAAAGCTTGAGTTATTCCATGATGTTTGTCTATTCGAAAAATCCCAAATTTCGCCGCCATAAAGTGGGAATAGCTCGCACCCGGTAAAAACACAATTTGCGTCGCCGCAACCTTCGGGAATCCGAATTATCAAAAATGTCAAATTCCCGCTTTTCAAGGTGAAAATCTGCTCAAGCGCTTATTTAGAAAGTATGTCCTGTGTGTAAATTATGACGTTTTCGCATACATGAAAAAAGCCCCTCTCGGGCCATCCGAAGCAGGATTGTGTGTGCGGCCCTGTACAGCCCCCGCGTGCCAAGGCACGGCAATGACCCAAATTTCATCGCCCCGTGCCGGCGATCCTGGCTCACTGGCATTTCCCCTTCACGCCGTCAAAATCGATGCTGGCGAGTTTAATTTTTTTCCGTTCTTGATTGAATTAAAAAATGGATTGGAAAATCAAAAAAAAAATTTCAGAAAATGCTGATTTCAGAATTTGGGTATGAATCCCCAAAAAAATATAGGGGTGAAGAGGAGAGCGGCATTTTTGGCCTGGCGGCTGCCGCGATTGGGCCAAAGGGAAACGCGAAACTACATCGGCGGCTAGAAAAGAGATCAAGGAATGTTTTGATTTTGGGCTCCTCTAGGTTCTCCAAGTGCTTTTTTTTTTTTGCTAAGTGAGGCTGACTATTTTATAAAGAATCATTCCATTAATGGCAATTACAATACTTGAATTCACGGTGAGATTATTTTTTTGGAAAAAACTTCGTATTAAAGGCCATCCCTGGGGCCTTTTCCACGCTCGCACACTTGACTTTGTCAGATCCAGGCTTACTAAATAACATGCTCGTAGATTAATTGATTATCAGCGTATAGATGGCTTACTTGTCTTCCGCTCCACAATAGTGGATCGATTGGTGCGAGCATGGAATGATCGAGAAATAATTTCAGAGCTGTAATAAGAACAATGGATCAGCCAAGCGTGAAACGGGAAGGCCGAGCATGAAATGAACAATCGAAGTCGGGCTGTATTTCACCATAAGGGGAAACCAATACACTAACAGGCCACATGGATGTCCATTGGTCTCACAGACTTGGTACAATAAATATATAGCTATGGGATTAGATCGCTGGCAAGTGGGGCTAAGCTCATAGAGACAATTTCTACTTACTTTCATAGGTCAAGACAAAAGCTTGAGCGCTTTTTCATAATGAGAGTTCACTTCTGTTACTGCAAGTTCATCGTATATGTCTAAGCGCCCATCTTTTCAATATTGACGTTTGCAGCAATCTGAAAATGCAAAAGACGAAAACCCTTCTGTACAGAAAGTGTGCCACTATTGAAGAACGGGCTTTTTCTGTTAATGATTCGTTTCGATGCGGATTTCTCTGGAGTATGCTAAGATGATTGTGATTTTGCAATGGCATGCCTCTCGTTCTTGAGAAACTTTCCCTTGAACAAAATAGAAGCTCATTATCACAATTCAGCATCCAATTAACTCCCGACTCGAAATTGTTCCAGTATGTATTCTTCTGCTCTTCTAACATGAAGATCATTTGATTGAGCACGGTCACTCGATAAAGCTAACATAGTTTGAAAATGAGCAAGCATTTCAGCGAGGATCTCGAATTTAATCAGCTACCACAAAGCAATGGTGACGAGTCATCAAAAAGTCCGAGATTTTAACATGTTATATGATCACTGCATATCTAAAAGCTCCGCCATTCAGAAGCTGAAAGAAGATACGAATAATCAATCTTATCACTACAATGTTGAACAATAGATGGTGACACTGTTTTATCGATTATTAACAAAAAAATAGCAAACTAAAGCACTCTATAATCAAATTTTGGCAAAGTGCCCCGTCAAAAATTAGTGAACCAGCACTGTATCAGATATCCATAAACTCCCCGCAACGAAACATAACATATAAAAAAAGCAATCCATCTAAACTCAAACTGTCTATCAGCACCAAAGGTGGGGGACGCACGCAGCTATCAAAGCTGTGTCATAAAACCTTTTTTCCCCACCCTGGTCTCTATCCACTCCTCAGTATTCCACGTTGTGCATCAACTCCGGCGCAAGCGCAGGGAACATGGGGTCCTGTGGATAGTAATCGACAAAGTCGCCCTTGGCCCGGTACAAGTTGGGAAACAACTCCATAGAGCTATAGAGCTCGTCATCGGCTCCTGTCTGTAAGCCGAATCCGTTACCGGCGTCCATCACAAGCGAGAGCTCGTTCGTCGAAAGAAGCTCGGGCGCAATCACCGCGTTCGAGTCCATGGGCGAGATGTTGTCCATCGTCGCTGGCGAGTCGACATGGGAAAGCGGCGCCGAGGTGAATCTAGTGTACTCATCAGAAAACCTGCCTGAATCCTTTAAATTAAGCGCCGAGGCGAAAACAGAGGCCGAAGGCGCGTCGACTTCGTTCCCGCTAAGGAAGTTGAAGTTCTTAGTGTGCTGGAAAAGCGAGTTGGGCGCAGCACCATACACATTGAGGTTTGGCAATGAGGCTGCACGTGCCGCCATCGACAAATTTGTATTGTCCTCGAGTTTGAGGTTGTTGAACCCTGGCAAATGGGGCGACCCTGCAAACGATTGTCTCTTGGATGCAGGCGCATACTCCTCCGGAGCACGTGCTCTTTTGTATCCCGATCCCGGTGGGCTCAAGCCTGCAGTCTGTGGTGGGGTCAAGTACGAGTTCTGGGCCTCGAAATTCAAAGGTTCCTCCTTGATCGGGGTCGAGTTTCTCGTAGGAATCTCAGGCGACTGAGACTCGCTCTTAACTGCCGCTTTCGGTGGGTTTCCAAACTTCACCGTCTTGAACGCATTCTCGGCGTTTCTAGCACGTGCATACGCCTCAACATCAGCACCGTCGGCCTCCAATGCGTCCTTCTCCTTCTCCAAGAACTCCCAGCACATGTCACCATAGGTCTTTGGCGTGAGACCGGTGATGCTCTTGAAAACACGGTGAAAGTGCCATGCGGACAATTTCGATTTGGTTGCAAGCTCTTTGAATCCAAGCACACCGCCTCTTCTCTTCTTGGACTTTTTCTTGCTTGAGGAAGAAGAAGAAGAAGAAGATACGGAAGATGCAGTATCGTCGTCGGATTTGGGGCTGGAGGACTCGCTGGCAGCGGCAGATTCTTTCGGGTTGAAGAGCGAATTCGCTGCCGCATATGCCAAATGACGACACGCCAAATCGATCAATCTATAGTGCTCAGAGTCATTCTTACTAACTGAGTAAAGTGCCTTCGCGCCCCCGGCTCTTTGCGCAAGGTGTACGGGTGTATGGGCGAGAGACTCCTTGATTGTTTCTTTAACCCTAGATTCATCGTCGTCGACCAATGGCGGCACAAATCCGATCATCGAGTTAATTTCCTGGACAGTAAGCAAAAGCATGCCGACATCGATCTTGGGCGCCAGCGCTGGGTCACATGACTTGCACGCAGTAAAGCCCATCTTGACCGCCTCTTCAGCGCCGTCGGCAAACTTGACGTCCAGATGTAATTCAGTGATAGGTTGAGCATCACAGTCAGGACGACAGAATTGCATTGTGTTCTTGTTGCACACGACGAACGAGCCGGCGGCAAACGGGTCGGAAAATTGGTAAGCTCTCCACTTACTGGCGTCGGTAGAGTAAACCATACTGATATGTTGTGTAAGAAGTATGAGTTAGGCTTGTCTGGGTGATAGAAATTTGAAGCTATGAAAAAAGGATTTCCGGGGTGAGACATCGAGGAAATTCGCTTTCCTTATATATCATGCGGGAGTCTTAGATGCCCATGGCGAGTGAGGCCCCGGGCACATACGTCATGGCGGCTGCGTGCGTATTAATCCCCACTGCGAGCGCACCGACATTTGAACAAGAAAAGCGCCGGTGCATATGCACGCATGCGTGTGCATAAACGCGCCATGCGGCGAGGTGCGCTACGTACAGGTCGTGTCTTGGATACACGCCCGCCCTCGTGGGGCATCGGCTGGCCGGATTCTTGGCCACCGCCGAGATTCCGATCCCGAAATCACTCTATTTTCTTTCCCAGGGTGAAACTTAATCACAACTCCGAAGTGTTGAAAATTTTTTGTTAGTTGTGCGGTTCCCCGCACCTCCATCATTTAATGCGGGATAAGCTTTCAATGTCTCGGTTTTGTGCAAGTCGTGCGGACGAATGACCCTCCCTGTCGACTCTCGAGGATGCGCGCACGCGCCTCCGCCGTGAAAATACATCACGTGATGTGGCAAGTGCATACGAGGCGTGGCCTAGACCTGGCCATGATATCTCCGATAACATGCGCCGCACGTCAAATCTCTTTTTCCGTGCCCGTCTAGGCATCTCAAACAATGGGATTTTGCGTACCTAAATCGCTTGCATTAATTTCCGAAAGGGAAAACTCAGGACCTATAGCGCAAGTTTCGGATAAAAATAGCTGCGTGTTTTCCGATCTAGATTTATTCTCGTGACATCAAATCGCGATTTGCTTGTGGCGAATGCATATATACCACGAATCGGGGTCAAGGATGATCCTGTATCGAGCGAGCGCATTATGCGCCCAACATCTCTACCAGCGATGCTCCGAATAATTTCTGAGCAGCAAAATTATAAACTTTTTTTTGGAAAAAAAGCATTCAAATTACGAAAAGACTCTCAAGTTATATCTGGACAAAATTATAGATAATATTTATCAAAATGTATCGGGCAAGTATATTTAGCTGGGGGAAATGAGGCGAGTGAGGAGGGTTCTCTTTGAGCCACGGGGGCCTGTGAAAAATGTCTGCGCCATGACGCAAGTGTCGTGCCGCACCCATTTTCCCCCGGTGGCGGGGGATCTTACATACTGTGCTGGCTATTTTTGTACTTCGTAATTTTTTTATTTTTTCAGGTTTGAAAAACTTCAGACATCCTATTAATTCTTGCCAACAACAATATTCTCAGAATTTTAAAATGAGCTCATTTTTCATCATGTGGCGCAGAGTGAAACATTGTCTTACTTTTCTTTTGTTGTTCACGCCACAGTAGCATTCTCCACAACATGGGCGGGCCTTGAGGTGAATTCCCATCAACACGAAATGCGCCAATCGACAGCGTACTGCACATAGATTCGCATGCGCCATGCTGGATAACCACCCGCAGCGGCAGCTCCTGGCGAGTGAAGCGGGAATCTTTGAAGAGCTCGGCACCCTCGGTAAGATTAGCTGTGTCGGGTAAAGTGTGTCTTGTTGCCATGATTTCGCTTAATATTTTACTCTTTTTGGGTATGACATAACTCACTTTTGTTATAAATCGCGGATTAAAGACAAAGGTTGAAAAATACTCCCTATTAGGAGATATAATCCCTCTAACGAAAACATGTGAGACACTTTCGGATTACTGAATCCGACGATAACAACAAAAAAGAAAAGAGAAATGCACACTATGTGCATGAAAAGGCCATCACCACGAGAAGCACATGAGCGCACCCTAATGCGGAACTCCGTCTCTCGTAATCAGATCCCTGATGACAAATATCCTGCATGTATAGAGCGCGTTTTTTTTCTTGAGTTCCACACAAGAAAACGAGAATTGTTCAAATCTAGAAGATCAGTTTAAGAAGATCAGAATGAGTTTGTTTGTTACAGAGAAAAATCACCGTGTGATCGGGCGTGACCAATTCAAAAGGAGTGGGGGACATTCCTGGTGCCACGAAATCCCCGCACGGCGTGTACCGGACGCGCGGCCAGGTGGCGCCACCCTTGGGGTTGTGGCGAGTGACAATTCCGGGCAAATGAGGGTAACTTGAAGAGAGGGCGCTGCATGCGCCTCGTTCTCATGACGTCAATTCATCGATTGGATAATCCCGATCCAGCTATCCCCGCTGGCTATTTCTGCTATGACGCTTATAATTCCAAAAATTTTTCCCGCCGGATTCTTAGACCCCTAAAATGTGCTACAGTATACTCGCCACTATATTAAATGCACTTGCCCGGTGCGCACCCGACCTTTCGACTTTGCTAAGGTTAGTATGAAAAAGAAAAGCGTCAGTTTTCTGAGCTCAGACAAGAGCCAAAAGTAAATTACGTCATGAAAGATTTCGGCCTCGGTAATCTCGGCACTCGCCACCCACACGGGGCGGTTTCCAAGCTGGGATGCAGCAACCCACTTTATTTTGGGAACCAATAGCAATTCGCCACAAATTAACGCATTGGCAAGGCGATACGGGATGTGTTTCACATTAGATTATTTCTTGTAAAGTTTGTTGGCGGGGAGGTGTCTTGCAGCCAGATCAAAGCAAGGGACTTGATCGCACCCATTATGTAATATGAAAGGTTCCATTTTTGATGGCAAGTATGACTTTTCTCTAAATCATTGCTCTTGTTCTTTTCCTAAAAAGATTTTGAAAACTCAATTTCATTTTGAGACATGTGGGAAGCACAGCAAGTATGGTACAGTGAAATTGAAGCTGGGCAAGTCTAGGCCCTTGAATAATGGCAACACAAGCCTTGACTCAATCAAAATTTTGGAAATCAGTTTCATACCACGAGCCTAGAGATTCCACGTCTTATTCGAGAAAAATCACTAGATCGAGGAATTGAAAGGTACAAATCTTCGCCGCGAGCGAATACTCAAGTAACGATTTGACGAGCTCGAGACAAGTGCCCATACATCCTGCCTACCCTTAAAGTATGAAATTCGAATATTTTGTTCAAGGGAAATTTTTGATTTTCTGGTTAAATGTCTCTTCAATTGGCTCTTGCTATCGGAAGCCGAAAAAAGCCGGGGCCTGTAACTTTTCCGACCATCAGATTGAAAATGGGCTCATATATATCTAGCTCGAATTTATTCGAACTCTGAGCTTTTCGTGTGAGGTCAAAGCAAATTCAGAAATATTTTTTTCGAGAAAATCTTCGAGAAAATCCTCGAATGAAATCAACAGTTTGCATTTCAATAATGTGCCCGGCGTCTATCGCGACAAATAGCGCTGGCCCCTGAGAAACTGAAACATCTCAGAGCGCGTTGTTCCTTGAGAATCTATAGATTTTACTAGAACTTTTCGAAATAAAATTTCAAATCAAAATACTTTTTTCAAATTATTTAAGATATAAAATTTTACTCCAAGCTTTCTCAAATGAAAACATTTCCAGAAAAATCTCGTCTGACCTATACACATCACGTGACCGGATCTCAGTTCTATCTCAAATTTATATAGATCCATCGTTTCTTCCCGCTCAATCATTATTCAAGCACAATCACTTCAAAATGTCATCTTCCAGTGATCTCGATAAATCTTCACCTAGCCATCGCGATAAATTCGTGTTCCCCACGTTTGCTTCGCTAGGCGTTTCTACCTCCAATACCAAATTCTCTCCATCCGACGAGGCGATCTACTTATGTGGCAATTCGCTCGGACTCATGCCCAAACTGACGAAACAGGCAATTGCCGATGAATTGGATGCATGGGGACAACGCGGAGTAGAGTCCCATTTCAATCATCCGGGCGAAGGGAAGACGCCATGGATGGATATAGATTTGCCTCTCGTAGATCTCTTGGCTCCCATTGTCGGCGGCAAACCCAATGAAGTGGCGGCCATGGGTCTGCTAACGGCGAATTTAAATGCGCTTTTGATTTCTTTTTATAAACCAGAAGGCAAGAAAACCAAGATTTTATTTGAAAAAAACGCGTTCCCGTCAGATTACTACGCGTTCTTGAATATGGTGCAACTCCACGGCCACGACGCGTCCCATTTGGTACAAGTAGAAATTCCAAAGGATAAAACGTATATAGAGACAGACGCTATCTTGGACACAATTGAGAAATTCAAAGACGAGCTTGCGCTCGTGGTGTTGCCGGGGATCCAATATTATACGGGCCAGTTTTTCGACATTGAACAAATCACGAAATACGCCCAATCTTTGGGTATAAAAGTGGGCTGGGATTTGGCACATGCAGTAGGAAACGTGCCGCTTCAACTCCACGACTGGAACGTCGATTTCGCCGCGTGGTGTTCATACAAATACCTTAATTCCGGACCTGGGGCGATCGCAGGAATCTTTGTTCATGAAAAGTATACCGAGAGAAATAGTAAAGAGGATTACCCGCCACGACTTGCAGGGTGGTGGGGAAATAATGCGCTGGAGAGATTCAAGATGTTGGAGCAATTTGATCCAATCAAACTGGCACTTTCGTACAGGCAGCTGAATCCAAGCGTGATTGATTGTGTCGCATTACAGAGTTCGCTCGAGATATTCAAGGAGGCTGGTGGTGTTTCGGAGCTACGGAAACGCAGTTTACAATTGACTGGATATCTCGAGGAATCGTTGATGAAAAGCGAGTTTTACTTAGAGAAAGATGCAGACGCAGATCAATTCGGATTTAAGATCCTTACTCCGGAAGCGAAGGGCTCGCGCGGATGCCAGCTCTCGGTATTATTCCAGCCGCATTATGAGGGAGAGCAAAATATCATGGAAAGAGTCAATCGGTACTTGCACGACCACGCCATTATTTGTGACGAGCGCCGGCCTGTTGTCATACGTATTGCTCCAGCTCCACTTTATAATACGTTCAAGGACGTTAATATTGCAGTGAAACGCTTGGACGAAGCGTTGCATGCGATTAAAGAATCTTCATAGACTTATAGAAAACTTATTGAATGATACAATGGTTCATATGGATAATCTGTAAAAAGTTCGTTTCTTGAAATAGTATTTAGCTATTTGACGTAGTTATTGACGTGTGGGGCTCCAGGCACGCTTACAAAGTAGAAGCGAATCTGAAGTTCTTACCGGCGTAGACAGCCTTGTCACCCAACTCCTCCTCGATTCTCAAGATCTCGTTAAGCTTGGCCAATCTCTCGGATCTGGCTGGGGCACCAGTCTTGATCTGGCCAGATCTCAAACCGACAGACAAGTCAGCAATGAAGATGTCCTCGGTCTCACCGGATCTGTGAGAGACCATGACACCCCAGCCGGCGGCGTAAGAGTCGTTGGCAGCGTTGATGGACTCGGACAAAGAACCGATCTGGTTGACCTTCAACAACAAAGCGTTGGCGGCCTTCTTCTCAATGGCGGTCTTGATTCTGATAGGGTTGGTCACAGTCAAGTCGTCACCAACGATCTGGATCTTGTCAGAGACCTTGGAGAAGAAGTGCACCCAAGCATCCCAGTCGTCCTCACCAAATGGGTCCTCAATGGAGACAATTGGGTACTCGTTGATCAACTCACCGTACAAGGTGGCCAATTCCTCACCAGTCAACCACTTGGACTCGTCAGACTCTGGGTTCTTGAAGTCCAAGTCGTACTTACCGTCCTTGTAGAACTCGGAGGAAGCAACGTCCAAGGCAATGTCGACCTGGCCGGTGTAACCGGCGGCCTCAATGGCGGAGACAATCAAGTCCAAAGCCTCTCTTGGGGTCTGAATGTCTGGGGCAACACCACCCTCGTCACCGACGTTACCGGCGGACTGACCGTACTTCTTCTTGGTCAAGGACTTCAAGTTGTGGTAGACCTCAGAGCCGATTCTCAAGGCCTCGGCGAAGGTTGGAGCACCAGTTGGCACAATCATGAACTCCTGGAAGGCCAAGGCACCACCGGCGTGGGAACCACCGTTGATGACGTTCTGGAAAGGAACTGGCAAGACGAACTTGTCCTGCTTGGTACCGGCGAGGTCAGCCAAGTGCTTGTACAATGGAACACCCTTCTCGGCAGCGGCGGCTCTGGCAATGGCCATGGAGACACCCAAGATGGCGTTGGCACCCAACTTGGACTTGTTTGGGGTACCGTCCAAGGAGTTCAAGAACTCGTCGACCTTAACCTGGTCAACGATGACGAGGTTGGCCTCAATGACGGCTGGGGCAATGACGTCGTTAACGTTGGCAACGGCCTTCAAGACACCCTTACCCATCCACTTGGACTTGTCGCCATCTCTCAACTCCAAGGCCTCGTGGACACCGGTGGAGGCACCAGAAGGAACGATGGATCTGAAGGTACCCTTGTCGGTGGTCAAGTCGACCTCGACGGTTGGGTTTCCTCTGGAGTCGTAGACGTAACGAGCATGAACTTTAGTAACAGCCATTGTGATTAAATTGATTTGTTATGGAAAAAAAATCAGAAATCCTTAAGAATGTGAGCGAGCGCGCCCGTCTTTATAATCGACGAAAAAATTGTGGACCACTCAAGCCCGGCTTGCACAGAGGCCCTCAACCAACGAATGAGGTGAGTAATTGATAAGTGTGAAACTCTCCATATTAAATGATGAATGAGTCACGCTATTGGAATATTGGCCATCGCGTTTTATTCGCCAGACATGAGCTATTATTTGCCTTGCCGATTTTCCTTTTTTTCATTCACCCAGTACTCATCTATTCATCAATAATTCTAGTTTTTCACGGCGCGAACTGTGGCCGCCCCTGTTAGCGTGTTCGGGGTCGGAGTTTGTATGCGCATAAGGGAATAAGCGCTCCCATGGCTCGCACCTGCCCGGAGCGCGGGCCGGACGAAGGGAGGGGTGGAACCGAATGGAAGAAACAGCGGTTAATTGATCACGTGACTATGATCACGTGACTTTTTATTTTGAGGAGGTCACAAAACGAGGGATAGCGGCTGGAAACTTTTTTGTGTCCTAGCCATTAACCATAAAAACACGGAATATGATAGAACAATGAATTTTTTAATTTTAAAGGTTCTTAAAAAAAGATAGAGCCATTTTTGGTAAGTGAAAAATGTGTGTCGGTTCTATTTTAAGTCAGTATCTCATAAAAAGTAGTGCTTACCGCCAATTCGCTTGTAGGGCTTGACCCCTTATCGAATAGGATGACACGTGCGCGCGTGTTCTTGATCTATATGCAAGAGAGAAAGAATAATCTTAATCCTGATAAGTCTCTAACTTTTCAAAAACGACAGATGAAACAGGCCAATTTTTAGCTATACTTTAATTGCTGAGCCTTCAATGGTATATCAAATAAAAGATGTCAATTTTCGAAGGATATCGGGCGATAACGTCATACTTGTCTAGAACGCGTTTCCTGACGATTGTCGAATGGTAGACGCGTTCGAACGTATTTCGAAAATATTCCCCTTCGTGTCGTTTCCAACGAAGTGTGATATTATAGAATTTGATGTTGGAAATCTGTGATTGGAATTGCCTCTTAAAGCGCCTGTTGTCAAAAGCCCGATCTCATTTTGGTAGCAGCTTCATCAACAGGCAATCTTTAAATATGTTGGTTTTCAGAAACATGTTAATGACCATCACTCGTGGGCGATCCAATGAGTAATCTAGTACAAAGAAGACTCGTGTCAGCAGTATTTTTGAAAGTAGGTGTGACTTATGATTGAAGCTTCCCGTACCTATTCATCTGGATATGAGGCAAATTCGAGCAAGGGATTCCGTAATGAAAGATAACCAGAAGGCGATATGAACTTTCAAATCTAAATGCAAAGAATCACAAGCCACGTAAAATAAAGCATTTATGTTCTCCTTTGAGAAAAGTGAGTTTAATTTTTGGATAAGTATTGTTTGTTGTCAAGCATGATGAAGTAAATTAGCATGTGGCACATGTGCGGATCAAAAACGACATTGAAAAAAATAGCGAATCTTGAAAAAGATGCGGATATTCCTGAGACCTTGAGAATTCGCCTCGAGATGAGGGGAGCCCGCATTTTCGCGAGGGGTGTCTCACATTTCAGGGGGGCACGGAGTTCCGAAAATTGGCCGCCGCGCATTCGCCGCTACCCTGGCAATTGGCCACGGCCACCTCGTTGCACTTCGTTACCGGATTAGGGCATTATGGCTTGCGGCGCTGGCCGTTAATTAATTCGCCTCATTCTACCCACAATACATACCGTCGGCCAGCGGCGTGGGGGCACTCATGCAATCTATATACATTCCCGTGTCTCGGAACGTGGATTCCCTAGCCACCGCGCGTCCGATGTCTCAGTTGTCTGCACACACCGGAGCATGCAATGCACTGTTCATATGCACAGCTCTCGGAGTTGTGGCAGTACATTGGAATGTGGCGGGTGTTTCTCATAGAGCCGGGCGCATTTTCATGGGCCACATTCCGATCGCCTGATCTTATCATGTGAATTTTAATCAAATTTTGAATAGTATTCCCAATATCCGCTCGGATATGTCGGGACCGGAGTTAGAGCAGAAATATAAATCATCTACCATTTGAGGTCGTTTCTGATCACAAAATGAAAGTGGGCAAAATAGGAGTGATTTTCATGATTTCGAGAGACGCGTTTATTTTTTCTGGGCCTTTCCCCTATTCTGAAACCATGCCACTCGTTCTTCGCTCCTTGCGTTCGCCTTTACGAATCTTACAAAAGATACCCTGGCAAAATCAAGGACCATCGACCATTATTCTCCATTTTTCGAGCCCTTACTTTTACTTGGAAAATTCTGATATGAATTCACAAGCTTTTGTGGAAATTTTTATGTTCGATTTCATCAGAGGCGCCCCATCGAGCGAAAACTCCATCGATTCAAAAGCGCAAAACTTTTCTCGGGAATATTTGTTAAAGCCACTTAATCTTTCTTAACTAGCTCACGTTTCTTTCTACAATGATTCACCGAAATTTCAAGCTTATATGACCCAAAAGTACTGTATTATTTTTCTACATACCATTTCCTGGTGTACGGGTCTGCATTTCTGATCTAAATTTCGTAAACAACTCGTATGGTTAGCCGCCGAGGGAAACAGTCAAAACATCAACACGCAAAATATGAGCAAAAAAGAACCGACGCTAGATCAGTATACGAAGCTCAAAAACGACTTGATCCAGCTGATTTTGAAGAAAAAAGAACTTGACGCGAAACTCGCCGAGCTAGAAGAAGCGATCTACGAAAAAGAGTCGGATTACTTTAACGAAAGCACATATGGAAACATCGTTAAGGGATTCGACAATTTCGCCAAAGGATCTTCTGGAGGTAGCAATAAACGGAAATTGGTGATTTCTGATGAGGATCATATCTTCAGTATGTCGTCCGCCACATTTGTGAAGACACTTCAGAAACAACAAGGATCTTCCAGCGGCACTGATCTAGATGATTATGAAGATTCCGTTGAGCCTTCTAATAATGGCACGACTGAGAAATCTGCTACGGCAACTCCACGTAAGAAGAAGCCATAATGAAGAGATTGATCTCATTTCCAGATTCAAATATCCTAGGAAGCTCAGAAAGACCATCCAATCGCTAAGCATCAGGGATCAATCATCAGCTCAACCAAGGACATAAAGCTTGTTTGAGGCTTTTGCCTATATTCGAGACATCAGTGTGTCCTGTCTTTTCCTAGTTTTAAACCTCGAACTTCTCTTACCTGTCGACGCTTCTCCTTGGCTAATGACTTTTTAATAGGCATGAGATTTGCGAGCGATTTTGAGACATTTATGAAACTACATACAAAAGAGTCCGGCATGTACATACGCTTGAGATGGTACTTTAAAGAGGAGCCAGCACTATAGAGAGAAATGACGCGTCTAGAATACTTTGACGCCAACGAGAATAATGAAGGATGCTCATAGGGATAACTGGCATGAGTCCCACTGAAGCATATAACATCGGCCTCCATTTCCCGTGCATCATATCTCTATTCAGTCATATGCATAGACTTCATTGATCTGCGCAAAACTCATTTCGATAACAACTTTTCTTTTCTCGACTTTTTCGAGATACAATTTATCGAATCTCCTACCGGAGATCCTTTCGATATCGATGCAATGTTTATTATATGTACAGGTATAGAAGAATGCAGAACTGAAGAACCACCCAAAAATCAATTTTCCGGTTTCTGGAAACTGTAAACCCACGGCTGATTGGCTGGATAATCTGTTGGTACCTTCATGTCCAATGGGAATCTCTTCATTTTCTCCGGCGCATTTGCTGCGGCGTACAACTCCGGACTGAGTTCCTTTAACTCGTCCATTGCCGTCTTGATGCTGTTATATTGTTGTTTCAACTGCTGCATTGATTTCTGCTCTTGTTTACGTGAAAACACTTTCCATGCGTTTGTGATTGTCTTGTGCTTAATGAGATCCTCGGCGCATAATTTCAAGAGTTTAGGCTGTTTCTTGGTGGCCGAAAGCGCCGATAGTTGGTTGACGACTTTTTGCGTGGACGCCGTGACGCCGGTGGTTTTTTTACCACGCACAAAGATTTTGGAGGTGCTAGAGCCAGAAAACGAACGAAGCATTTTTTAAATAGGGACTGTGAATGAAATAACCGACTTTGGAGAAGATATAGAGTGATTTGAAGAATCGAAAAATTTGAGAAGCGCACCCGTACATTCGAGCTTCCGGTCACGTGAATTCAGGTCACGTGTGGTCTCCATGGGGCCCCCGCATTTACAGCAATCTTGCCATTACTCCCTTTCTTTGCTAATTGTCTACCTTTTTTGAGAAATTTCATCAATATAAATAAATTAGGCTGCTTCTTATCTACTTAACTTTCCTACTTTTGTCCCAAGTTTGTCACGTGCTTCGAGACGATCAACTACCGGCACTTACTAAATTATTGATCTAGCCGCCCAAATACTTAAACTTTGGACTCCATTGCTTAGATAAAATGAAGAAGTTTTTTTCACATAACAAAGACGAAAAACAACCCGAGGGTCTGTTTCCAGATGCACCTCCTTCTTATGAACAACTGGAGAATCTGCATAACTCATCAGAAGCGCCACAGTACTCGGGGAATTACGGGCCCAATGAATATCCACAAGAAAAGGGAGAACAACCAGAAAATTATGGTCCTACGCCAGGAACTTATACTATTCCACCAAACACTTATACTGTTGCGCCACAAACCACAAATATTGCCTATGAAACAGACGGCCGCCATACACGGCCAGGTTACGCGGAATATTTAGAACACGATAACCATCGAATTGCCCGAGGCGACGTGCCATTACCACGTGAAGCATTTGGTAACAAGGGTGCTCCGTTGGCACCCCGTAAGAAAAATCATGGTTCGTCGAGTGGATTCCCTGGTGCACTGGGAGTTCAGGGACCCACCTATTTCAACGCGTCACGCGAGTAAATCACTCCTCAAATATATATGAAGACAAACAAAGTATTTTTTAAGAGCACAAAAATTTCGGTGTGACTATGCCTGCCCAGTTTGGGTAGTTGTCAGGGATGAGAGCTTGGCCGACCGGTGTGCCGTACCATTTAGTGGAACCATGAAATTTATTCGGGCGATCGGTGAATAAAAGGTGTCAATTTCTCGATGCTGAGACATGCTCTACGCTACTGAACTCCATAGGTTAAGGTTTGAATATTCCTCTCGTATTTGAGCATTGGAAAATTCACATTACCCAATGCTGTAATGACTCTTTTGTTGAGATCCTAAGCAAGAGAATGGCCAGACTTATACTGTTCAGATCGGCCAATGGAAAAACGGAATTGTGATTTCATAAGCTGATATTCCTTACTAGTCTGAGATTTGTGGTACCCATAATTCCGTGAAATCAGTATCATGCAACATTCCCTATATATCCGCTGAAGATCCGAATCACATTGTTCACGCAACTCGGCGGCCGATCATGAGGACAACTTTCCTCATTGCTGGGACATTTTGTTCTATGTACACTAGTACCGCTTTACATATTGCGGATCCCGGTATCCATCTCGAATCCAGAAATTTGGAAGCAATACCCGAATACGGAAATACAAATGAGACGATTGTTTTTTCACTTTTTCCAGAAACTCCCAAAGTTACCGAGTTCGAAAGATCTGCAGCCCGGTTTCTTGACCACTTGAAGTCGTTTGTTCTCGATGCTCGATTCGACTTTCGTCTGTTTGACGATGAAGCTAAGTATTTGCACAAGGAGCTCGAAAGATTGCATACGCTCATCCTCAACTCGACTTCCATTCCGGTGGCCGCTCGTCAGTACCAGTATGCTAATCACGTGTTTCGAGTTATGCAAGATACCAGCATACTTATGCGTCAATTCAGTGATCTGAGATTCCCCAGCCACCGTCTTCTCTCTAAGATTGTGGAACTCAATGTTCGCCTCACCACGCTCTGTGATTCGTTTGGCGATCTCGATACTAATCTAGATTTCTCTTTTTGGGAGATCGGCTGGCTTTACGATAGTTTACACTTTTGGGGCAATGCATTTATGGAATTACCTTACGTGCGGACAAAAGACTGGTTATTGTTCCGTTTACATTATATGCGAGTAGAACGATCTCTCTTACACTTGGCGGCAAAAGCTGTGGACCTAACTTCGTAATCCAAGCTCACGATTGCTTGACACTTTTTAAGATATAACTCCCAGTATCCTTATCTTCCTTAGTGAGATAAGGAATTTGAGGGTTTACGGAATCTGGTTGGCGCAATCTAGAGCGGACTTCGTTGAGCGCCTCACAGAAGCACGGAACCTGAATGCTACTTCAGCGAAAGCTTACCTGTCCTGTTGAAACTCTTCTCTTTTTATACGTCAGTCATGATGACATCCTTCAGTATTATCATTTTTGTCACGGTCTTTTCGGTTTTAAGCTCCATCACATCCTCGACGGAAGACAAGCTGAATATTGAAAAGACATTCCCAAGGCTTGATCCGGCAACAGACCTGCAAATCGTTTCCTTTGGAAGCCACTTAATTAAGCGTGATTACGGGAGCGATTCGGCAATGGACATGCAGAACAATCTCATTAAAGACTTTCAGTTGGCGCAGAATTTGGTGGTAGACTACCACCAGTTTCTACGTTCATTTGTCGTCAATGGGACCTTCAATGCTGCTGAGTTTAGAGCCGAAGTCGATCTGCTCGAAACACGGCTTGCCGTGATTGGCGGAGTGGCGCTGAAATTCCTGGCAATTTCGGAACCTTTCGCACGACAATTCCGCTTCGTTAGTGATGCGTTTCATACCATGGCAGACTTGCTTCCGGAACTAGCGTTTTACAATATCAGTAATAAGGCGGGCCACCGGTGGGCATACAAAATGGCGGAACTCAACTTGCGGCTCTTGGCGATGCACGATTCTGCAGGGCGGCTCGATCATGTGAAAAAGGAAGTTTACTCTCAGCTCTTTTGTTGCTGGCGCAATTTGCACGTTTGGCAGGGCCGATTCGACAAGATGGAGAACGTATCAGATAACATTCGCAGGGCATTTGAGATTCACGTCACAAGGGCTGAGAAAACTATTCGTTTGTTGGCACGGCAATTGCCCAGCAACATCGAGGGTTGTTCGAGATGAAGCCAATCGATATAATAAGTAGATTTATTAAACAATGCGTATGACCCACTAGACATACTGTAAATGATTGGATCGTCGGGGTACGAGGCCCAAGAGTAACCGACTGAGAAAGTGTTCTAACTGTGCGTTAAAGATTGAGATTCGGTCACTTATCGCCCTCGAGGATGAATGTAAACGCTTCTCGTGAAGGCATGCAATGTGCGGCTGTTATAACGCGAGATTCCAGCATCTTCCCGGATAGACATAGATTCGAACTTAGGGTTCTCTTGTGTCGCTGAAGACTCTTGAAACTCCCAGGATACAAGAGCTAGAAAGAGCCTCTTCGATGGCTACAATTGCCACAGAGAATAAGTAAGCTCAAATCTCAGCATGACCGAGAACTACTTCCAAGTAAGAGACTCAAAAAGAAGTCCGTACTCAAACTTGATCTAGCTTGAATCCTGAATCCTCACAATGCAATCCACTTATCAGAAACGAAGTGCAAACACGTCTCCGTATTTGACCACATCCTCCACGATTCAACTTCCCCAGACCCCACACAAACTTCTCTTCTTCTCTCTCGCCCCACTTATAGTCCCATCTCCGCTTGCAAAGCACGAAGCGCCTCCTCGTCCTCGTCCTCTTCCAAAGCTGGCGCCTGCGGCTTGTTCCGACTGACCGTAGGGAAATCTGGCAATTCCTGTGCTGCGGGTCTCTCTGTCTGTTTCTGTGCTGGGCGCTCCGCCTGGGCCTCCTGGCTCTCTGCCTGGAGAGCTGCCAACTCCTCGTCCAACTCGTCTTCATCGACGTATCCCATACCCACTGGCCGCGAAATGGCCTCGGAGATCTCGTCTGCCAATTCCACTTGCTCGCGAATATCGTCCATTGTCGTCTCGACCTTGTCCACGTCGTATTCGCCGTGAATCTGTTTCATTGCCAGCGCTCCCTGCTTCATCGCCTTCATCGTCTCCAAGTTCAAGTTGGCGCTTTCAATCGCGGTCAACTGGGTTTCCAAAGAATCTACCTGGTTCTCGATCTTCATCAAGTTCGTCTCGTACCCCTTTTTCCGCTTCAACGCGTTCTTCGCGAGCGCCTTATTGGTGGTGATATATTTACGTGACAACAGGTCCTGTTCGGCAATTTGCAGCTCTAAATGGTTTCTTTTCTTGTTGAGCATCTGGATATGTTCTCTCAACTCGACAATTGCCTTTTTCGGCAACTCCTTCTTCTGCTGCTTGTTGCCGCCGAACATGTAGTTCCACATTCTGATAATATTGGAATGGATGAAATGTGGGGGTGTCGAAAAATGAAAATGATACTATTTAAAGTTGAATTAAGCCTAATTTTTTCTTTGCTTTAGGGGTCTCTTTATCTTATCTGAAGCTGGTTTGTGTGTGACTGATAAGCGAACAACAGTATGCGCCGCCGCAAGGGATGGTGCTCGCCTTTGGTCCGCGCACGACGGCCAGGCGCCAGGTGCAAAATGCCATGATTGCTGGGAAGTCAAGAGGGGATAAGAGGAAAATTTAACATTTTAATTTTTCGCCAGTTATTCCAGGGTGCTTTATTCTTATAACTCAATGGAAAAATCGTTTTTATGTTTGGTGTCGGCGGGTTATGCCTGTCCTTCACCATCAACCTGTTGACTAGATCACTATAATTGACGTTGTTTGATATTTGAAAGGATAATGGGAGTCTTGCTATATTCGTGTTGCGGACTTAATTGCTTGAGGCTTGGAAAATATCATATATGAGCTTACAGGATCGGATTAATGCTTCACATTCAATAACGTGTCGACAACCCCTCTTCTATCTAATGTAACCGATGCATTTTTCCTCGACATTTTGCTTAGCTTGAGCTTACTTGACAGATGTGATGGATTAATTTACTTTATAGATTGGTCTATAAAAGAGTGTTCTTTTTCCAACTTGTAGCAAGTTCGTGGCAACTTTTCTTCGGGGCTCCACCCGATATTGATCTTAAAGTCATGCACCCAAAGATAGATTCAAGAGAATTATCAAAGAAAGTAATCTGTCAGATGTTTTCTTAATACTTGCGTACATTCTCACCCAATTTTCGGCGATAAACTATTACGTGCGCTCCGTGAAAAGTTGTCTTTAAGGGTATTACTCCTAGAATTCAAGCATCAAGAGATCACAACTCTGTAAATAATTGGGTAGCTGCTCTGAGCAAGAACTCCGATTTCGATAAGCACATTTTTGACAAAAGCTCGCTGGTTTTAATCGGGCTGAATAGAGAATGGGTCATGATTTCATTTTATTGCATTAATCTATTAATCATGAGCCCCTTAATTAAAATGCAGTCACTCCAAGATCTTGCGAGTGTTCGAGTCATCGTCTTGTTATAAATATACGGTGGCTGCAACCTCAGTTTCTCAAGGGTTTTTCAACGAACTCAAATATGGCGCAGTTTCTCTGAAAAACGCTCGCACTGCTTCGGGAAATGTTTGGGAAGAAAAGGGGTTCACTTCTTTGCAGCATGACACCGCTTCATTACTCAAAAAAAGGCAAACTCCTCTGGTTTGTCTCAAAAATCAAGTAAGTCAGAACATGAGCTTGATTTCTTTCCTGTAGATTTGCCGATAAGAAACTGAAGCTTCACGCGTGAGACGTTCCTGACATATCTCACCTATTTCCTGTCATGAAAAATTAATGAGCGAATCAATGCCTTTCCTTTCGAACTTTTCTCGTTCATTGAGAATATGGGGATGACGCGAACTATTATCTAGGCAGCTCGCCTTCTCTCCTTTGAATCTTGAAGACAGACATCAGTTTGCCATGGAATTAACTGACGACGACCCACAAGAAGAAAAATGCAAGCATAACCCCGAAAATCTTCAAAAATAACCACCGATTGCTTGAAATATTGGCATAGTACTTCAACAATTCACGCTGAGCGCCCAGAATGTTCATATCGATATCCTCTACATTCTGATCGATCCGCTGGATTGTTTCACCCTGCTCTGTCACCATCGTGGCAAGCTGCAGGAACAAGTTTCCTACTTCATTAATAGTAGCCTCGATCGTCTCGACCGCCAGATTCCGCAGCTGTAAGTACTCGTTGGTCTGTTCTTCCATAAGAAGAAGCTGTCGCGTCTGGTCGGGGATCGAGAGGAGATCGCCATTATTTTGAGGGCTCGAGGATTCCTGCTCGGGAAGAAGGTAAGGATTCTCACCCAAATTGGCAAGGTTGGCCCCGAAATTATTGCCGCTTTGAGTATGCGGACGCGCCAGCGCCGCCGATAAGAAGTTCTCCTTACGCGACTTGTTCACGAGCTCGTTTTTCTGTCGTAATTCAAGCACCAGTTTAAACTCGCCACTGACGTTTTTCATCTTCGAATTCAAGAGATTCAACACGTTTTTCAGGTACTGCGTGATCTGGGAATCGACCTGGATCGACAGGTCGCCCTTTGCGAACCGCTGTAAATTCTGAATGCTTTGTTCGATTTTGAAGATATCCTGTTTGATGACATAAGTAAGCTCGCCGATTTCTACCGGACGATCGTCAAAAAGCGGTTTACGTTTCGCTAAAAGCGCGAGTTTCGAGAGAAGTTCAGTAGTATGGGCGATGTCCTTGGCAATGATACTGGCCTGCAGGCCAAATTTCGATTTCTTACCATTTCTTTTCTGGTTGAGGTTCTGGTGTTGATTTTGAACCTTATTGATTTTATCAAAGGACGCCACACACTGAAGGAACTCGGCGGTTCTGTTCTGAATCGAGGACATGTTTTTGAATATATGGCCTTGATTCACGCGTGTTTCAGATCCGTTTCAGATTAATTAAAGTGTCGCGCGGATTTATATCGCTATTAATTAACTTTTTTAGCGATTTTATAACGAAAAAGCGAGAGTATCTGGAGATGGAAACGTGGTGTTTCTGAAGTTAATGGTTCGTGTGGTGCGTGCGTGGCAATAGGCGGACGTTTGGCTGTATGCAGGCAGGGGTCGAAGTTTAAATTCAAAACATCATAAAAAGAATTGCTATGAGCGACAAAAATCAGATATTGTGTAATACACTGATCTTAAAGCTTTGAATCTCTCGTATCAATTAAATGATTAAAATATTTGCGAAGTTTGGTGCTTGTCAACGTGAGACTGATGCGCGGACCCTGGCCAGCAGACCAAATCAGAGTTTCAACACTCATAAATGTTCGTTTATTTTTTTAAGTTAAATTTAACTCGTTGGGAGAACATTTTGGCCAATTTATAAGGAAAGTTTCAGGGTTTTCTGATCTTTTGTTGAAGTGAACTATAATAACTAATAGGAAGGCTGCTCCCATGACATCCAGACGAAAAAGGTCCTTTCTTTAGATTACGCGGTACATTTCTTCACCTCAAGATTTGCCATCGTGTCTGCACCCTTCTGGAAGTGCGATTTGCTTCACAGAAATTATACTCAGCAAAGATTCCTCTAACAGCCAACAAAGTGAATGCCACAGGATCAAAGCTTCTGGCTTCAAGAAGACTCCGTAATTCAACCGAAGAATTGCAGCAATGTGAACTTACCTATAACTGATTGGGTCTGCTTTTAAATCTGGATAAGCTCCTCACTTTTCATTCAGAGCCCTTCAATCGAGATCAAATATCTTACATTTCCCTTGAGGCTTATGTCTGTCCAATTCGATTCTCGTGGCATAACTCGAGAGACATCTTGTGCATGAGAAGCGATTCCCTCCACAATGATAATCCAGGATATGTTTTGACAAATAGTCTTTTTGCGTATAGGCTTTATCACAGTACTCACAGTCCAATAATAATCCTAGCTTGTGATCCCTCATATGATTTGATAGTGCTGTTGCGCTTTTGATGACTCGGAAGCATAGTTTACATGTGAACGATCCAATTGGAAAGTGGTGTCTCGTGTGATTCTGGTGGTCTTTCTCGCTCATAAGTATCTTATCGCAATAGCAACAAGGAAAAAAGTTAGCGACGCAGTGACTTCTCACATGCTTAGAACACTTTTTCAGGCTTGCAAAATTCCTTTTGCAGAAGCCACAGATCCGCGACATCTCATCTTGATGCTGGTCTAGATGTAAGAGGTATTCATTTTTGTTGGCAAACTGATTGCGACATATGCTACAAATGAGATCGCTAGGCGAATAATCAACGCCAATGGTTGTCTTGCCTCGAGGCTTCGACACATATCCAGGATTGCTTCTACAAGCTGAACGATTTTCCAGTCCAGCATCAGAAGAAAGTGGCACCTTTATGACTTTGTCTGGGGGTGTCATTGATTGGTCGGTAATTGCAGAGAACACCGCTGTCTTGTGGATTCCCAGAAAAGTCTCTGGGATGGCGCCCGGCAAATCTGGTAATGACAGTTGCGATACACATCTGGGCACTTCTTCCAGCGAGTATGGGACTTTTGTCGAAAGCTTCGATTTATGAGAAGATAAATGGTTGGAATTCTGAAGCTCGTTGTTACGGTGATTCTCGTTTGTGTATGAAGGGGGGCGGTGGACGAGGGCCAGTCCGATTTCCTCCACGTCTACCGAATCTTGTGAGCGCTCTAAGAAATCTTCGTTAATAGCGTCCGCGTCTCGTGACTGGTCTTTGGCTCTGTTAGTTGACTTGGTTTGGGTTCTGGAACAGGATGGGGTAGTTTGGTAGCCGCGGGGCCGAAATTTTTCTGGCTTTTTGACTCTTAACTCAAAACTTTCGGTCCTCTTTTTTCCTGTCGGGTATCTCCAGGATCTTTCGCTGCGTATAGTGAAGTCAGACCCAGAAAGACTTTCCAAATCCAAGTTTGAAAAGGACATGTTATCATTCCTGCTAGAATGAATATCAGGGATATGCTTAGAACTAGGCATTCGAGATCAAATCGACAATAAACCTTGATTGCAGAATAAAAATTGAAAGTAGAGTTAAATTGGCAGTTTTGATGAAAGTGCGATCTTGCGATGTTTATTCTATTTTCCCTGTCCGCAACTCTGAGCTCGCAAGCGTACCTAAAGACCTTCCCACCCGGTGTTTGCCGGGGTAACCGTGAATTTCAGGCAGACAACGTGGCAAGCTTCCGCAGACAATAATCGGAGCATCGGGCTAATTGCTCAGGGTTCTCGCAGGGGATTCCGTACTTCTGGTACGAATCCTCTTGATTCTCCAATTTAATGCGTCCTCGTCGAATCCACGCGACCAGTGGCAAATATGCTAGGTCCCCAACATTATTTTGGGAACAAACTCTTTTCAACTCTTCCTATCATGTAAATTTTTGCCCTAGAAGTGGCCACATTATCCTTTTCTGAATCATCGGATGTCATTTATCGATGTGCTTCACTGATGATTCTCCGTCTCCGTGAGCCCTGGATAGCTTGACCAACAATTTTCAAGATTCTGTAAGAACGGTGGCCTTCTAGATTGTCGATAATAGGGTCACTTTTTCTTCGAAAACATTGCAACAATTTCGGCCTCCTAATGTGCTTGGCCGTCACATTGACCCCCATTGTTCGCTGTCCACCTGCTTCTCAATTTGTCACAAATTCCGCGTCCGATCCCTGATACTTCGGGGTTCGGCGAGAATAGAATTAGGGATCGTGTCTTTGATGTATACAATGACAATCAACTGTATGCAATGATTTATCATTGAGCAATACTTAGCTTGGATCCAGAGAACATAAAGGACTTTCTTGCATCACTTCGCAAATGCACTTTCACGTTTGAAGCGATGTCGCGGCCCGTTCTTCAGAATGTCCCGTTCGTCAGAACGCTCCAAATTAGAGGTTTGTGTCGCTAATACTATATCCTTAATACAGTGCTCTGTCTTTATTATCGACTGATTGAATGATAAAGATTCTCAGTCAATTAAGCTTGATGAATATTTCATCACAACGTAGAAGAATTAAAGCACTTTCCTTCGAATTCGCCTGTCTTCGTGCGGGACGAAGTGCCGCAAAGTTCCTCGTTTCCACTTAACCGGTCTTGGCGCCCAACGTTTTTTGAGAGTTGCATTTTGGCTCTTTTACAAAGGCATTTTCTGGCTTATTTGCACTCGAATGTTGACTGTCTGCTGCCAATATCTGAATTTATTCTTTTAATCGATGCCTTCACTTCTCGGGGGATTCATCATGACGACGACGGTTTACACTCGCATATTGTTGCTTGACTGGATAGATATCATTCACAGAAACATAGCTGTCTAAGATGTCACAATTCGTGGAAGTCTTGTAGCTTCAGTTGTCTGACATCGTAATAATCTTCCATGGCTGAAAAAGCGCCAGTGGTGTAAGCACTCAAGCCCACGTTCCCAATTGATATTTTTTGAGAGTTGTGACACGGTAGCTTTAGAAATGGGCTCACCTACACAACTCTCATCAAACGTAAATTCACTGATACATTTTCGAGATAGTCTGATTTGTGCTGAATCGACTCGGCTATCACTTTGCAGAGCAATGTGCGATTTGCAGCCGGAGAGGAAATTCGCTTCCCTGCAATCCCGACGTTCGGACGTATGGGACGTTCTGATATATACTCAAAAGAAGAATTCGATCTTGGAATAGAGCTTTTCGTATTTTTGAAAAAGGCTTTATGGTCAAATAATCCGAAAATCTTCGAGGGAAGTCGAAGTGATCTATCGTTAATGTGATCTCTTTATGACCAAGAAGAGGCCAGACAAAAATGGTTCTATTCTACATATTTACACCTAAAATTCCTGATCCGCAATCTAAGCTCAATTAGCTCACTTCACGAAAATTCATTTTTTGTCAGATCCGGGCTTTTCAAAAGTTAACATGTTGGCAGGTAAATCGAGTATCAGTGTATAGAATACTTGCGTCCTCTGCTGCACGCCAGTGGGCAAGGGACAAATCAATTCACCAATGAAGCGAGCACGAAATGATCGAGAAGTAATCTCAGAGCGTTCAAAGGAATATAGTTCGGCCAAGCAAGAAATGAAAAAGCTAGGTCGCGCTGCAACCTTCCCGAAGGAAAAGTTAGTTCCACCGCGTAGATATCCATAGGTCGCATTATATTAAAGTATTTTTGACTTTTCACTGCCTGTGAGTGCAGATACTTTTCAGTTTTGTCTTGAAGTAGTAGATGACCGATGAACTCTCTTCTTTATCAACAAGGCTTGATTAAGTATTGAAACTCATGCGTTTTCCCACTTTACCCTTAGCACGCTATCTTATGCAAACAAGTTAGCCCAACCTTATTGAATAGTTCAGTAATACCATCTGCACAGAATTGCGATCTTTATTTCGCAGAAGCTTGGTTTTATTTTCTCAATATCTATCGATACATTGAACTATCGTGGAGTGGATTCAAAAAGCAGTATTAAGACTTTGCAGCTTTTAGATTGGAGCTGTGATATATGCAATAGAATAGACATTTGCGTCTTTAAGCCATTCACCTTGAGTTTCCAGCTGTATATCTCCCTTCAAGAAATTAATTTTACTCCGCGCTCATAGTTTTCCGGGCAATGCCACAAGCTCGATTATTCTTTCCTGAGAGTCACTCCTGTTTCTACCATCAAGGCTCAATTTAAAGATTAAATTTCCAAGTTCTCTTTTTATCGAGTCTAGGTTTAGCCATTAGTAATAATTACTGTTGACTTCACGGTAAAAACTTTCCCGAGCGGTAACAACTATAGTGATTGAAATAATGGCTCGTGTCACGCGGCGCAAGAAATAAGAAATAAATGAAACTAGATAGCGGCCAATTCCGTGCGTCGCTCATATTCTTCTGTTGCATTTTTTCCCCTGTTCCCTTCCGTGCCTCTGCTGTGAACTTCTCTTGTATAAAACCCTTAAAATGTCCCTGCATGAATTCCCTTCAAGAAACTTTCCGATTCTTTCGGTAGAAGAATTGGAAATAAATTTCCAAAGCTGAGCGTTGAACTTCTCCCAGAATCAGCCATAAAAGTGAATTTCATCAAGCTCCGAAGGCCTGCTCCATCGATAAATCATAGCGTTGCTAACTGAACCACAAAAGCTTTGATTCACCCATGAACTCTCGGGTGGTTTGGGGACCAGAATGGGCCATTTCCTTTCAATCAAAGCCTTAAACTTTTTGTGTTTTTGTCAAACTCATCAGATGCTACATCTTCCATTAGGCTTATGATTGTCCAACTCAATTCTCGTGGCATAACTCGAGAGACATTCCGTGCACATGAAAGGATTCTTTCCCGAATGATCATCACGAATATGTCTTGATAAAGCTCCCTTTTGTTTATAAGCCTTATCGCAAAACTTACATTTCTGCAAAGATCCTTGTATATGATGATCTTTCGTATGCATCAAGAGGGATTTTGCACAGTTTAGGGTTCGAAAGCAATTTTCGCATATGAACGCTCCCGTTGGCCAGTGGTGTTTAAGGTGACTTTGGTGGTCGCTGTCTTTCTTAAATTCCGCATCACAATAACTGCAAGGAAAGGACTTGTTGACATAGTGAATTTTCGCGTGGTTAGAGCTTTCTCTATGGTTTGCAAAACTTCTTTTGCAGTAGCGGCAGAACCGCCGCATGTCATCTTGGTGCTGCCGCAAATGTAAGTTATAATCATTCTTGGTAGCAAACTGATTGCTGCAAACTTTACAAAAGAGATCAGCATGCGAAAATTTAATGGGAATGATCGTCTTGCTTCGGGGTTTATTCGCATTTCCGGAATTGGATTTACCAGCAGATCGATTTTTTTGTTCTGAATTTGAAGGAGGGGACATCCTCCGGGAATCTTCACGGGATGTTAGTTCCTCGTTGGTAGTCGTGGAAACCACCGATCTCGAAGAAGTTCCCGTGCATTTATCTGGGCTCTCGCCGGCAGCACCTGGTCTTGAAAGCTGCATTTCTCTCGTGACGACACTGTCCTGAAAGTCTGTCAAAGGCTCGGATGAAGATGAAGAGACATGGTTCGAATACTGGAATCCGCTTTGCGTTTGAGTTTCAGTTGTATACAAGGGCGATCGGGGAGCTGAGGCACTTCCAGTCTCCTCCTCGTTCTCTACCTGATCTTGTGGGTGCAAAGCGGTTGTTTCGTTGATTGCGTGTTCGGTTTGTGGCCGGTGATTGGCTCTGTTAGTTGAGCTAGGTTCAAATCTCGGACGAGAATTGGATGATTGGTGGCTGAGACGCCGACGCTTTTTGGGCTCTTTGAAATTACATTTAAAATTTTTCATGCGTAAAGTGATACTAGATGCGGAGAAACCCCTGGAAATCAATTCTGGAAAAGACATGTTTACATCTTGGGTAGGAGAAGCGTCAGGGTTGTGTTCAGCGCTAGACATTCAGGATTGATTTGAAAGCTAAACTTAATTAAAAAGGAGAGAAGGAAATGTCAAAAAAAGTTCCTTGAGATTTTGACTGAATGTGCGATCTTTAAATGTAACTCCTGGACTCCATGCTCGCAATTCTGAGCTCGCATGCGTACTTATGGGTCCCGCGGGGTAAGCCAAAGTTAAGCATGAATTTCAGGCAGACAACGTACCAAGCTTCCGCGGATAATGACCTGAGTATCGGTTTAATTGCCTGAGAGTTTCGCAGAATGTTCCAGAATCTCCGGTGCCAAGTCCATCGGACCTCCGATACGTCCTCGTTAAATCATACTGTCTCGCGACGAGCACACTGGATCTTTTCAGTTGACTCTCTTCCTTCTCAGTTAATTCTTGTCTTGATATTGAATCATTGTTCGCCCGAAGACTGGCTATTTTGTCATATTCTGAAGCAATAGATGTCACTCATCAATGTGCTTCACCAAAGTTTCTTTGTCTCCGGTAGCCCTGAATAACTTGACCAACGATTTTCAAGTTTCCATAAGAACAGTGTGCTTCTAGACTGCCGACAACAATGTCCCTTTTTATCGAAAAAATTGCAACCATGTCGGCGTCTTTTTGTGCTTGGCCGTCGCATTGACCCCCCCCCCCCCATTGTTCACATTCCGCCCGCTTCCCAATTAGTCACAATCTCCGCGTCCGATCCCCGATACTTCGAAGCCCGGCGGGTATCGAATTACGGATTGTGGCGTAGATATAGAGAATGACAATTAACTATGTACAATGATCTCTCTCTATAAAACTCAGCTTGATCCCGAAATTACAATGAATTTAACTGCGTCACTTCGAAAATACAATTCTACGTTCGATGCTATGGATCTTCCGTAACATCATCGCATTTCAGGGCGGAATCCTTTGCCAAAAAGGGAACCAGTCTAATGTTTAGGCGCGCTCGTGAGTCGTGACCACGAATCAGAAAAGTCGCCATCACAGTGGCATAAAAATTGGGAGGCTGGAGGCCGAAGAACGTACTAGAAGGATCAAGCTTACTTAGGAATAGCAAACGTAATACACAGAAACACACCCCGATCTAGTACTACCACGTATCACTATCTCAAACATGATAGCGCAGCAACGATTCAATTGATCCATCCAGATATCCGATAACATGAATAATGCTTTTGATGATTTCTTATATCAAGATTCGAGTATGATCCAAAATAAAGATGGATTTATAAAAAATAACATTTGTGGTTTTCCAGTGAAATGAAGGATGCGCGTCAAAAAGTCGTTAAAATCGGGGACGAGCGCGACTACTTGAAATATTAAACGTCCATGTAAAAACCAGCTCACCATCAAATTTCATTATTGATAATAAATTCTCACAACAGATTTCTGCAAATTTCATAAATCATTCTTTCTTATATTTTTTATCCATTTTTACGCCCTACCTTCCCGATCTGGTGGTTCAGATTTGACTGCGAAGATAAGACGGCACGTGTGTCAAGAGTGCACGTAGCGTCATTTCACAACAACCATGAAAGCCTCGAGCATTGATAAACACCAAACAGAAAAAACTCAAAATTTACTTAATTTGAAAAAAGTGTCAAAAAACTCTTTACTAATGTGGATCTATTGTATCCGACTTTTCGCTAAATCGGGAAGTGTGAGGCAGGCGCCAGATTAGACGCACGCGCGGCCGAAAACAGCAATATGACAACACGGCGCGGTCGTGCAAATACCGCCCCAGGCCCGCACCGAAAACAAACATGCGAGACGATACACGCACCAGAAGTCGGATTTAGGCATCTCGAACCCAGAAACTCACCCACATAAATATCCTCGCCATGAGAGAAATCGTATGTGACTTCATTATCTATAGATCATCGAAAAACTTTCATAGAGCTAAGTGAGGCGGCAATCGCACCAGATGTTTTTGTTCAACGAAGCGATTGCCGAGACGCGGGCGGAAACACGCTTCTCGCGATGAAACATATTGATTTTGGGAGAAAATTTTGGAGGCAAATATCCCAGCATGATTGTTTGTTTGATTTTTTGAATTTCACGGAAATCATTACGCTTTTGGTATTCGGGAAAATCAGATATTGTGGGGGAAATCTCGTGTAATTGAAGACCACGCGTCGGCGTCAATTTTCGCCCCTTTCCATGAAAATCCGGATAATCAACAGCTCTCATATTTAACTCATCGAACAAGCTTCACTTAAAAATCATTTCGTTTTTGTTGTTTCTTAGAGAATTGCTGCCAGACTCTCACGTGATCCGTCTATGATGATCTTCTCTCACCCTTTCAACGAATGATTAAATACTAACAAATTCTAGATTCATTTGTCCATTGGTCAGTGTGGTAACCAAATCGTATGTTTTAAAATTTTCGAAGTTTAGCAAAACCAGGATGAATGAAATTAAATCACGCCGCCTTAGTGGAGATAAAGAGGAAAGTTATGCTTGATGCGCCGTGAATTTGAACAAATTGCATTTCTCACACGATGATTTCCACCAGCCATATAGATGATTTCATCGCGTTCAAGTCTATAAGAACCTCAAATGCGCAAGCTTGATGGATACCCAACGAGAATCAATGAACTCAAAGAGCATTCATTAAAGTCCTTTTGAGGATATTTAGAACTCACCAGCTCAATTCAATTCTTTCCATTCTTCCAGGAATATTCAATATCGAGGCGAAAGATCATAACTCAATTCAAAAATCGTCTCTTTTATCCAATTCCATTTCAGATCCTGCGAGTTATATAAAACCAATACTAACTATATTAGGGTGCCGCATTCTGGGACACGATCTGCCATGAACATGGCTTAGGCAACAACGGAACGTACGGAGGCGACGAGGGAATCCAAAAGGCAAAATTAGACGTATACTTCAACGAGGCTTCCTCGGGAAAATACGTTCCCCGTGCAGTGCTTGTGGACTTGGAGCCCGGTACGATTGACGCGGTCAAAAACTCGAAAATCGGCAACTTGTTCAGACCAGACAACTTCATTTTCGGCCAGCTGTCTGCAGGAAATGTGTGGGCAAAGGGTCACTATACTGAAGGAGCGGAGTTGGTCGATTCCGTCATGGACGTCGTCAGAAGAGAGGCCGAGGGCTGCGATTCTTTACAGGGATTCCAGATCACCCACTCGTTGGGTGGTGGTACCGGTTCCGGTATGGGTACGTTATTGCTTTCGAGAATCAGAGAAGAGTTTCCTGACAGAATGATGGCGACCTTCTCGGTAGTACCTTCGCCAAAATTGTCCGACACGGTGATCGAACCATATAATGCTACGTTGTCGGTGCACCAATTGGTAGAGAACTCGGACGAGACTTTCTGTATCGATAACGAGGCATTGTACAACATTTGCCAGAAGACGTTGAAGTTGGCCCAACCAAACTACGACCACTTGAACAGCTTGGTATCGCTGGTAATGTCGGGTGTGACCACGTCCTTGCGTTACCCAGGCCAGTTGAACTCGGACTTGCGTAAATTGGCGGTGAACCTCGTGCCATTCCCTAGATTGCACTTCTTCATGGTGGGATACGCGCCATTGACCTCGATCGGCCTGAAAGACTTCCGTTCGTTGACGGTGCCAGAATTGACCCAGCAGATGTTCGACGCAAAGAATATGATGGCCGCGCTGGACCCTAGAAACGGTCGTTACTTGACCGTGGCAGCATTCTTCAGAGGTAAGGTATCGATGAAGGAGGTTGACGACGAGATGCACAAGGTGCAGACGAGAAACGCCGACTACTTCGTCGAGTGGATCCCTAACAATGTGCAGACCGCCGTGTGCTCTGTGCCACCCCGCGACTTAGACATGTCTGCTACCTTCATCGGTAACTCGACTTCGATCCAGGAATTGTTCAAACGTATTGGTGACCAGTTCAGTGCCATGTTCCGTAGAAAGGCTTTCTTGCACTGGTACACGACCGAAGGTATGGACGAGATGGAATTCACCGAGGCCGAGTCCAACATGAACGACTTGGTCAGCGAGTACCAGCAGTACCAGGAGGCGAGCGTCGAGGAGGACGACGAATTGGAGTACGCGGCAGAGGAGGCGCCGTTGGCCGACCCTATGGAGCAATAGGCGGTGCTGCCAACAAAATATCATACCCTTTTTGACGACCGTAATTAGACGTCTGTTCTCTTTCTACACTCTTTCAATACTACACCGGGCTTCTATCGTAATAATTACTGGATGATGAGACAGTCCACTGATATGTTTAAGAAGATCAATATAAAAGACCTGTAGATCGTATCTTTCACAATGCTAAAATGGGTTCAAAGTTAACGGTACCCCGGTTTCTCGTATATGCACCAGATCACGAGTCTGGGCGTTTATTGCTGGCTATATATTTGCCAATGCTACTCATTCCAGCGATTGTCATAATTCGGCGCCCTTTTCTGAATCGGGCACCTTACTACGTAATATCTCATCGCTCTACCTCAGAACCATCCATTCTCTCGCCACTTGACACTCTTACTCATATTTTAATTTCCCCTCAAGAAGTTTCTTACGAAATCGTTCTTGTCAACGACACCATAAACTTCCTGGTCCTCAAAGTACCTCAACACGTGACACTGCTGCTTCCAGAAATTAATCAATTCCTGGAACTCCATCTGGCCCTTGGCGTAGAGAATATTGGTAGTATCCAAGTCATTGACAAACCTTTGTCTCTCGAATTCTTGTCTGATCTTGGTCTTCACGTTCGACACCGGCATGTCCAACTCGTACAAGTTGGAGAACTCCTTGGCGTTACGGATGTATTTGCGGTACAAATGGAGAACGCGGGAACGCATTTCCGGGTGTGTGAGGGAGCGACGCGTGGTCTCGGCGAATTCCGTAGCAAGCGTCATAATGAATATATGCTGTGTGTTTTTTTATGTAATGAAGTGTATTGTTTGATATTAACCGCTAGAGTGAGCGCTTGCAAATTGCGGCGGTTTGGTTGGTCAGTTCGCGCGGCGTGCGCAGCCCAAAAAGTCCCTTTGAATTTGCAGCCTTCGCGTCAACCATTTTCCTGAAAAAGTAAAAAATTAAGCTATTTTTGTTTTATGCAATTTCGTTTCTGATTCTCCGTAGAAGCGCGCCCAGCGGCTGCAAGAGTTTGATAAATCGACATAGCTCAAAACACTCATCCCATTTCTCCTCGGTCTTAAGCATCAGCACGATTTCCATGATGATATCCTGTTCGTTATCGCCGAGCAAGTCGCTGATTGGATTTTTGAAAAGTCCAAATTTGGAACTGTTATTTTCCGTCTCGTCGGTCATATCGTGCTCGCGCTTGAAATTGAGGTAGATGCTGAGGTAATTATAGCACAAATCGACATTTTTCGAGCTGATCAATTTGTTCATGAATGCGATGGGCGTAAGTCCCAAGATCTTGAAAAACGGTTCCCAGTAGTGTGCTTCGATTTTCCGCAAAAAGTTCACATAAATAGTATCTGCAGCCGCATGCACATTTACGAGCTCACACACTTTCTCAAACAGAGACTCGTGGCCGAGATTCTCAAGCTGCTCAAAGAGAAGAAGTTCGAGGCAGTAGGTATAATTGTGAAATACCGAGAACTTTTCGTTGATTTCGATATTGCTCACCAGTCCACTAAATAACTCGCGGTGAATGAACTTATCGAGGATCAGAAGTCGGCCCGGTCTGTTCTTGAGAATAAGATTGTCATTTTTCCACAACACCTGATTTTCAAATCCGGCAATCCCGATAGTGTTTTTCGTTTGAAAAAGCTGGACCGGCGTGAAGTTTGTCGTTTGGATTTCCACGGGCCGCAAAACTTTTGAGTTTGCTGAAGTTCCCTCAAAGTTACTCACGGTAAAGTCATAGGGCCTGGCGATAAGCTCGTCTACGTTATAGATAAGCACCGTTTCGCCCTTGAAAAGCGAAATAACCGACTGTTTTGTTGTTTTTTGGAAATTCACAGAAAACGCCAGTATTCTTTCCACTCCATCGTTAATTTTGATCAAGTCATACATGTTATTTGTCTGCGTGCGTGCGCTTCCGTTTTGGGCAGAGGAGCCGGGGGCCGCCTGGCTTTTGAGAAGATGACATTCTCCCGTATCCAACAAAAACAAAAAGTGCTTATTTACTAAGAAAAGCACCTGTTGAACAGCAGAAATCTGGAGCTTATGCTTGATGCTGGAGAGGTGGATCGTACGACGCACCCTGATCGAGATTTTCGAAGCTTCTCCGCGTGTTTCACTACCAGAATCTGTCTCGGAGAGTTCATGGACGTCGATATCAATAATCACGATTTTCATATCGTGCGTGACAAGCGTCAATGTCTGGCCATTCGATTCCAGATTCGGCGAGACTTCCATGCGAAGAATCCTGCTCTTGAATGTATGGCGCCACGATATGAGGTCGCTATCGAGTTTGAAGAGAACTCCGCCAGCACCAAATTTTGAGTTTTTCGTATTAAGAAGTATCATTTCGTCAATCACAGCGTCGTTTTCGGCCACAAGATCTTCACGAGTTGTCCGATTCACAAGGAGCACGAAGTCGTCGATCCAGATGTGATCAACTATATTGACCGAGCCAACAAAATGATTATAGAAATGAAACCAGTATACTTGGTTATACTCCAGTCCACGTGATACTGGGGTCGAGATGGCGAACTCGTTGCCGTGCGAGAGCGAAATTTGGCGATAGTCGTTGATACGGCCGGTAAATATACCGGTTGCGGTTTTCAGGGTTTTCTTCAACGAATAGCCATTGACAAATTGTAGATCAGCGAGAACTTTTTGAAAAAATGGCGGGAGTGGGACCCGAGCAAATCCTACAGAGCCAGCCGTATCAATACAACTGATATAGTTTCCATCAAGAAAGAGGGGCTCGTTTCTATGCGTCTCCACGATTCTCAGCAAATTGAGCTTGAATAATGTTTTTGACTCTGAGTTGATCAACAAGAGCGTTTGTGCATTTGAAGAAATAGCGCATTTGGATATCTTACAGAAATCACTCTGGGAATCGATCGGTACGGCATTTTGGGCCACATTGTTTTCTGCCTCAGCGTTTATCTGCGCCGAGTCGAACCGCACACAGCCAAATTTAGAAAAAAGCTTCCAGAAATGCGTTTTTAAGTCAATACCGATGAAATACTCGCCACATGGTGACCATTTATACTGCATTTTGAGGGGCTCTTTATATGTCTCGATGGTACTCAATCGGTGTAATTGATGTGGTTTCTTGGGCACCAGAGTTAACGCGTATAAGCTGACCGAATCGGTGGTTTTGATGAGCAAAAGATCGGATTGTGGGTTAAATGAGATTTGCTCAATATCCGAATCGAGCTTTTCGAGAAAGGTGTGTTTGAGCGAAAGTTCAACCTGTGGATCTGCCACCTCAGTATCGAACTCCAAAAGGGAAACTTCTCGCTCGGAATTCACGTGCAAAAAGAAATTCTCGTTGGGATTGTACTCCAAAACGGTGGTATCAAAGTACCAGCTGCACCCAGATAATTTGAGCGTATCGCTCTTGTAAGTACGCGTGTTCAATATCTGGATATGGTTTTCGCCGCCATTATTATTATAGAAAATGAGGTTTCGCGAGTTGGGCTTACACCAGAATCGTGATATCTGGGATGATAATCTCAACACTTTGCTGAGAACAACTTTAACTAGGGGTACGTATTCGTTCCTTTCCTCATCATCGATGGCATTATGATTGAAGTGTTCGATGCTAGCCATGTTGGAACTGGAAGTGGCACCGTGAATAAGTGAACGCGTGGCCGATTTGAACATGCTGGAAAGCGAGTTTTTCGTATTTGCCGCAGCAAGGGGTAAACTATTTTGAAGCACATTTTCTGGATTGGAACTATCGCTGATTTCATAGAGTGACTTGCCGTAAGTGATGGCCACGCTAAAGATAAGCACAAAGTTTAGTTTGGTGCGCACGTGTATGTCAACCACATTCATTTTTGCCAGTGCTGCCAGATCGACGGCAACATTCCGGATCTGCACATCGATACTTAGTCCGTGGCTTTCAAGACATTCGGCACTTCGTTTATGTACGGTCAAGGGGAGAAGCGTCTTTGCCTCGTAAATTACGAGGGTGGTGGTGGTCAAGAGAACAAGGAGCGGAGTGTGCGGAAGCGGCGCAAGCGAGACAATTGTCGAGGATAGGGGCAAAGGAACTTGGAGACTCGGCAGTGAAGAAACCCATGGCATTTTTGGTTATATGAAAGGTGATGCAATTAGAAAATACGAGGTGTTCGGATATGCACCATGGCGCAGTCGGATCCGCACCGAGGCCATTTGGGTGTGAGGCCTAGGATCGCGTGCGGGTGGGTGGGGACTCGAAATCCGGGGATGGATCTGGTTGCCAAAAGGGGCAAGCCTGGAGATGAAAAAAATGCGATATGAAAAGATTTTGCTGAGGAAAATCATAAGATATTAAATCAATTGGGGAGACTGGTTTTTCTGAGAATTTAGTATCCGAAAAATTGTTATCTTTGTGGGAAATTAGTGGACAGGCTGCTTGGGATTATTCAAGATCTGATTAGCGTGTATGCTTGCAACTGCTCCCTTTGCAATTCTTATCAAGCAGCTGTAATTGACATAATCGATCGTCTCATGCCAAATCTGTATGTCTGTTTAAAGGAGACCATCTCTTTCAATTATAAGACGTATCGGTAATTGCAGCTACTCGAGAGCTCTGACTTTACGTATTTGCAATTCGATTCAATTGACACAAACCCCTGAGTTGATCGTTGATCCTGTAAAAGGAAAAAAGTATGTGGTATATTTTTTTGAAATCAATTAATTCGACCAATTTGCTGATAGATTTTGGCTTCAGTGTAACTAAAAAGAGCTCAGAGGTAATCTTGAAACATGATGCAGATCAGCCAAAAAATTACAATAGGCTTTCCTTCGATTTAGAATTAGATTCAAACGACTTGGTGACTAGTTTTCAAAGCAATTGAAAAAAAGCCTACTGCTAATCAGGTTTATCTCCCTGATCTTTCTTCAAATTCCAATTGATACGTGCTTTTATTTATACATTAGATAAAAGAGATATGATAAGATATGAGAATAGACCAAACACACCACTCTTAACGGTAAGACTTCTGGAATCTGGCTCTGGCACCACGACCACCGAACTTCTTTGGCTCCATTCTTCTGGAGTCGGCAACCAACAAGGACTTGTCGTAAGAGGCGAAGATCTTCTTGAGCTCGTTCTTAGAGGCCTCGTCGACGTACTTCTGGTGGTAGGCAACCAAACCCTTGGCAATGGCCTGTCTGATGGCGTAGACCTGAGAGACGTGACCACCACCGGTGACCTTAACTCTGACGTCGATGTTGGCGAACTTGTCAAGACCGGCCAAAGTCAATGGCTCGTAGACCTTGAAACGCAAGATCTCTGGCTGCACCAAGGTGATTGGCACACCGTTGACCTTGATCAAACCCTTACCGGACTTGACGAGCGCAACGGCAGTAGCAGTCTTCTTCTTACCGAAAGTCTGAATTGTTAGTAAATGCTCATAATGACTCGAAAGTGCTTGAAAGATTTTATTGCGAGATATTGCGTGATATATCGAGATTAAGATGGATGCTTGTGGTTGGATATTTGTGATGATGAAATTTCCAAATTGGCATGGCTGCTTTTCCGATATATGGTCTCTGTGGATCTAGATTTGTACCATATGGATTCGATCTAGATAAAATCAAAACATCTATGGGAATATCCATTTCCATCTCCAAAATTGCTCTTCTTCGTATATGTCATCTGGCGGTAATGTCGATCTTCTCTTGAGGCAACGTCTTTTCCTGGAGGTTCGGGACACCAGCAATATTTATCCAGCAATTCATATCTCGTATATGATAAATTCAGTCAGCATTCATTCAGCAGCTAACATACCTGGACAGATGGAGTGGACATCTTGATGAAGAAAATAGGTATATGGGTGAAAAATCGGGCCGCCTAACAGTAGGAAAAACTTTTTTCGTGGCTGGCATCCAGGCCGCCGTACCGCGTGCGACGCCATTTTTTGGTGGGCCTGTACATAGCGCAAGGGCCTCCAGCGGCACTGCGATACTATGGGACACTGGTGGAGCGGCGGCAGCAGCGAGTCACGTGCTCGAGGATCGATGGTGATGCGCATGGCGCACTGTGTACAGTACACGGCCTGAATTTTACGCTTACATTCGCGATTTGTTCGCGTGGACCACGTGATTGCGTGACCGCGAAAAAAACAGGCCCGATCAAAACATCCATACCCCCCTCCCTGGGCAGCGCGGCTCACCGCTGATACTGAGGTTGGTGGCGGACGCAGAGGCTCCTGCACCGAGACCGAAAAAATCTGTCGCACTCTACTAACGAGTTTTTCCAGAGATTTTTTCTCCCTTACACTGTCACATCATCAGCAACCATGGCGATCTCTAAAAACAACCCATTGTTGAAGAACCACTTCAGAAAGCACTGGCAAGAGCGCGTGCGCGTGCACTTCGACCAGGCTGGTAAGAAGAGCTCGAGAAGACAGGCGAGACTCCAGAAGGCCGCCAAGGCTGCCCCAGCCCCAGTCGATGCTTTGCGCCCAGTCGTCAGATGCCCTACCATCAAGTACAACAGAAAGGTTCGTGCCGGTAGAGGTTTCACTCTTGCTGAGATCAAGGCCGCTGGTTTGACTGCCAAATACGCCAGATCCGTCGGTATTGCCGTCGACCACAGAAGACAGAACAAGTCCGAGGAGACCTTCGACGCTAACGTTGCTCGTTTGAACGAGTACAAGTCTAAGTTGGTTATCTTCGACAACAAGGCCAAGGCCGAGGGTGAGCAGATCTCTACTGCCGCCGCTTTCCCTATTGTCAACGCTGCCCCAGTCACCGAGACCAAGGCCGTTGAGGTTCCAGACAAGCTTGCTTACACCACCTTGCGTGAGGCTAGAAACAACAAGAAGTACTGGGGTATCAGAGAGAAGAGAGCCAGAGAAAAGGCTGAGGCTGAGGCTGAGAAGAAGAAGAAGTAATCTTCTTGTCGGTGATCAAGCAAATTCAGTGGCTAGTAAGTGTAGGAGTAGTAGCTTTAATAATAGCACAAGTACAAAGTTTATGAAGGAATAAGAAGGTTGTAGATGTTTACTTTTGAATGTTTTGTTGTTTCAGATAAAGGATGAACCCCGGATTCAGATACGCACGATGACATGGCCATGTGCGAGATAATTAAACGGGTGCAATTGAAGCATCCCAAGAGATTGAATTTCCTTCACACATACTTTATGTTCTTAATATGACCTCAATCAAAATCGCAGTGAAATTGTCAGATTGATTTCATCTCGTCTTCCATATCCAATAAGAGTCGCTCTATACCGCACCTATGCTCTAAGGGTTGCAAAGATATGCCTAAATGTAAAGAACAGAATTAACTCCTTCTAAATTTTGAAAAATTGCATACTCAGAGACACCTGGAAAAGCTCTTTATGATTTGATAGAAGCATCTCAATCTCTTCTGATATTCATTCACGGTCTGATAAGCGTCGCAGCCAGTCAACCAATTCTTCTTTCGATTCAAATGCAAAATCTCTTCTGAGATAGTTCTTTTTAAACGAACATTGAAGTGGTAAAACAATTATCATATCATCTATTGAACCACATTGCATTTGCTGCAAACTACATAAATTAAGGTCATCATCTAACCAATCTACACCCTGTCGAAACTGAAACCACGAGTGTCATTAACGTATATACTTTTTATAAAATAAAACCCACATGACGGCACGATTAGTCGAACAAACCGAAACCCATGTCGTCGTCAGACTCCTCCTTGGCTTCCTCCTCCTTCTCAGCGGCGGCCTCCTCAACGACACCCTCGCTACCAGAAGCAGCAACGGCACCGGCAGCTGGGGCAGCAGAGAAGTTGAAGAAGAACTCCTTCAAGTCCTTACCCTCCAAAGCCTTGGCGAAGAGGTCGGCCCAGATTGGCTCGAACTCGATCTTGGCGGCACCGACCAAGGTGGCCAACTTCTCGGAGGTGATCTCGACCTCGGCGTCAGCGAGGATCAAGGCGGCGTAAGACAAAGCAGATTCGGTAGACATTGCGAACTAGAGATAATCGATTTAAGCAATAGGCAGACTATTCTTAGTTTGATACAGAGATTCGGGTGAGATTGTGGTGGAATTTTTTTCGTGTATTCGCGCCGCGACACCGTGATGGAGAAGTCACGTGCCCTCTCCGGCGGCTAGGGTCGCAGCCCTAGTGGTAACTCGACCGCGCGCATTTGCAGCCACCCACCCACCTGGCTTCTCAAGATAATGTAATACAATCGGCTATACCGGGAAATAAAGTGGCAGTCATCTTTGCATCGGATAATTTAAATTGCTTAAATCAATCTATCGAAATTTTTTATTGCCGGTGTATATTCTCCTCGAGCCTTTTTCTGTCAGATCCAATGGAGCTAGCAGAAGCAGAGAGACAAGAAGGGTAATTTTGATTAAGATATTAACTAATAATCAGTCAGATGCGGAAAAAAAATTCATTTTGAACTTGCTTCTCAATCCTTTCCTATGTGATCGCGGTACTGACAATATTGAATGTACTTTGGTTTTGTCCAATTCCGAATTCTCTTCCCATACCAAATAATTGGCACCACACTACCCATTATCACAAACGCAATCGCCGCCAAAATACTAAACGTCTTGATGGTCCCCAATGCGTCGAGCCACGCATAACTTGAAAATGCAAATATACACCCGAACATGTTATTAATCACCGATACTCCAGCCATCATTTCAATCACCATATCGGGATAAGCGTCCATCAAATATCCCATCGCCACATCGCCCGAGGATCCAAACCCGATGCCGATAAGAACCAAACCAAAATACGTGATGGGCCAGGGCCAGAAACTTTCAGCACCAACAGCAAAAAACACAAGCCCTAAAGGGGTAAGAATTGCGGGTAAAACTAAAAAGTAAAGGCGATACTCTGCCTCTAAGATCCCATGATGTCGTTTCGCCATCCAGATCGTGAACCAATCGCTGAAGATTCCCGCGTATACACATCCAATAATTGCTCCGATCAAACACGGAATATTCATTAAGGCAACACCACGTGTATCGTAATTGTACGGGGGATCGTAAAACAAGTTATCTTCTGCAGTGAAATAGAATGTCAGTAGTGCATCCTGTAACCCCCATACGAGTCCGGAAAAGATTGTTGGCGGGAAGAGAAACACGCGGAATAGTAAGAGAAGACGACTTAAATACTGTTTGATTCCAGTCCCAACCAAATGTGGAGCTTTTGTGATAAGTGTCACCAGTTGCCAGTATCCCAATTTTGATTCATTCATTCCCCCATGTGATGTCAATGCAACTTCAGGAAAATTACTAGGTGAGACAAATTCTGCGTGGTTTTTATCGTTGCTAGATTCAGTCTCGGGACTCTCTCTCAAATTCTTTCCATCATACTTTTCACGATCAAAACTTGTCTCATGCATGCAGAATCTCACGAATATCAAAAGTACTACCGATATTATCGCTGCTATCCATCCGACCCAATTCACACCGATTCCATCTATAATAAACCCCGCGATCATCGGTCCAAGAAAGGTACCTACCGATGTTGCCAAAATGTATATGGTCAATACTGCACCCAATTGATGCTGAAAGTACATATCAGTTAATGACTGTTGGACATGTGCCTCGGCACATGCTTCAGATGCCCCAACGAAAAACTGAGACCATATTGTGCTAGAAGTTGTTTTACTTAGCGCAAACCAAATTGCACCCACAAGCCCGAGGAAAAGGCATATAAAATACGATAGTTTGCGGCCATATAGACTGGCCACTGGTGTGAGAAGAAAAGTCGTCCATCCAATCACGATAAATAGTATCCCTACCCCCGAATTCATTGCCGCATAACTAATGCCATAAAGCTCATTGAACGTATCTTGAGTACCCTCAGCATCGTTTGATGCGGCTACTGTGAATCCTGTGATAATCGCCAATAAAGCAAAATTCCAGAGCTTCTTCAGACGGGACCAATTAAGTGGATCGTTGACAAAATCCGAAGGCTGCGGGACAAGAATGATATTCTTTTTTGTTACTTTGAGATTTGTAAGACCTGCCTCGCTTGAAAATGAGTAGAAATTGATTGTTCCGGGAATGAAGTTCTCATCAGAGGCTGTGTCCATGGAGAAAATCTCGTCATCCATTTTAGAGGATGATTAAGGGTGATTATTCAAGGAATAGAAATTGACTCTTTTCTTGGCCGTGTTGCTCTCCAGAAGCATATAAGAGAGGGATTATTCTATGAATAAAAATGAGCTCGGGGTAGTGGGCCCGATATTTCCCGACGAGTTATCACTGGTGTTACGGTTTTGAAGAAATCGAACCTTAGCGCATTCTCAGCTGATTAATAACCAGATTAGGCCATTCATCGGATGACAATTATCCAGTGAGAAGCATGTGGCCAGTCATAAAAGAACGATCTATTTTTGACCTTTTCAGCTATATTTGATGACTCACTGCGGGCCGAAATTTGGTACATCAAGATAAGGAAACTTGTACACCTTGCGTCGAGATCAGGAAAATTACCCCTCTTTGAAAATGCAACAGTCGGACGCGGGTTTTAAAATGCCATGACCAAATCGATTTTCAAAATATGACTATTGCATGCTTATTCTCTTTGGAAACATCGGCTTTCCCAAAGTTGAAAAGACCCTCTTTTAATGAGTAACAGATTTCGAATTTTTTGAGAGAAACCTGAGATTATTCAAAGGATAAAAAAGTATTCGAATTTAACCAGAAATAGTTTAGAAAATTTCACCTACAATAAATGAGGGACCAGAGTCGAAAGAGAAAGTTATTAAGCAAACACTCAAAAATTGAATCACCATAGATAAAATTTGATTTTTTTGCGGGGTGCATGCGGGTTAGTGAAAATACTCGCCATGCAGTTCTCGTGACGCGTGATATTGTTTCCCAAAATTGAACATTCCCTGATTGGCGATTTTTCAAGCATAACAAAAGAACTTTTGGGAGAATGCACTAAAAAAATTTCGATTAGCGGTATTTTACTTCTTTTATTTGCACGGAATCGTTCGATTGTATTCATATTTCGTTAGTCAGCAATGCTAAATATCTACCGTGTCGAAAATGCCACTGATTAAATAAAAAGACATTGTCCACTCACAGAATACTTTTGAAAACCAACAACAGAATCACTTTCGGTATATATTGATTTTGAAGTGAAATTCAAGTGATAAAGATTTCTTTCTTTCGTTCAGGCGAAAACTATTCTTTGATGCATCAGTCACTGTGTCTAAGAATTAGTAACATTTCCAATCTGCAACCCCATCATCAAATAACTTGCTTTTTTTGCTGCACGCTTTTACTCAACTGTAATTTCATAGCAAATGCTTATCCGTCGTGCCCTTTATTGCACTTACACTTCTGAAAAGAAGCACAAATTGTAGGTTGATATAACACAATTCCGTTTAACAGCTAATTGTATCTCCAAAAAAACTAATAATCTACAGAATACTCAGTAACTGCTTGATATACTCCCAAACTTGGCAAAGCACTGCCCAATTATAGTCCTCTTCATTAGGAAAATTGTCGCTCTCGAAACATTAGCCAGACAAGACACGGAAATGGAAATTCTATGGCCTTCAAGGCAATCTTCCTATGGAAAATTTGGTAAAGCACTTTATCAAATAACAAAATTCTGCTCTTCCATCTTTAATCAAAAGTTTGTTATATAAAAGACGTCGAAAAACGCCAAAGCCGAGCGATCTCCTCCACAATAACAAGGCAAGACCATGCGCCAGTGCGCCAAATAATATATTAATGAACTAATTAATAAGAATATCATTAGGAAATCGTTAAATTAATGATTTGGTGCACAGGTCCTATAAATAATTGATTAAATGCCATAAATGGCCAGAATTGAGTGAGACTCAGAATTTGATCAAACCAACTGTAACAACATAGTAAGGACAAATTGTTTTTTTCTTTTCTCTTTTACACTTTTTCTCTTCTTTCTGTTTGTTTTTTAAAATTAAACATCGTCGATGCTCGAGGGGCGATCATCTCTGCCTATGTCCAATTCTGCGAAAGTATCAGCGGCTTCTGTCACATCAGACAAGAGGACTGCAACATCATCATTATCAATCATTCACTTTTCATTGCCGGGGTTCACGCACCCATTTTCTCGTATCAAAGCGTTTTGTGCAGTAATATATGCCGCGCAAAATTCTGAATAATCGGCCATTTGGCTCCACACGGGCTCCACCCATAGTTAAGCTCGAGATCTGGTCGATTTGGTCACGTGCGCGTGTGCATATTAGGCCCATTTTCAGCTACTTTTTGACCCAGCGACGGGCTCGTGCAGCTGCGCCAATAACGAGCTTCTGATTGTATAAACTAGATGAGAACCGTTTTTGGAATTTCAAAATCTTCTTCAGCTGCACGTGAAATTGGAATCTTTTCAGTTTTGAGCGTGAGTTCGCGTACAATGAACAGTGCGCACTGGCCCAAGCCGAAGCTCTCATTTTTTTTCGCTAGCTTTCTTCTCCTGTCATATATATACCATCCCAATTCAATAAAAATTGCAAAATTCCGTTTTTCGGTTCCGAAGTCGGAGCCTGAAGATCCAGCGACATGGCCCATTCTCACCCCGGTTTTTTCGCGACTTTCTGCCCTTGGCTGCAACCCTCGGCGGGGTTCACGCACCCATTTTCTAGTACCATGTTGAAGTATAAAGATTATTGTATGGCCATCCCGCAAATGTCCAAAATACTGCTCATGGATCCTCGATCTTTGCTGCAAGTAAACGTCATCTTTCGTGGTCGTGTACTTACTATCTTACTCTCTGAGGCAACTTTTTAGCATTTTCTCCCCAAAGAAATTGGATATTACGACGGCAAAGAAGACTTTGAGCAATTTGAAACATTGTAAAAGGCTCTCGTAGGTAAGGTTTTAATTACTTTTTGCAAGAAATTCTCGAGTAGGCTATTTTTATGCCTGGAAAATGGAGATATATTTTGAAAAGCTTGCGAGCTGCATATAGGAGCTATAACTGGTTGTATGCACGCCGATCATTTACGAAATCGTAGAAGTCGATAAATTGGAGCGAGAAAACCTGTCCTAGTGAAGTTATTTTTATCCCTCTGTACCGGTTTCAAGTGTTTTTGCATTGAGTTTCTTGCTTCGAGTGAAATCAAAGCCATTTTCGCGAAAATTTAGGACAGAAGGCAATTTACATTATGGTTGCCTGACACTATTCTCAATGTTGAACTATCATTTGCGTGTCATTAGAAAAGTTTATTAAACATCAGCAGCCCAGCTCGATATGAGAAAGCATCGTTCACGCATTAGTAAGATACCTGATATCAAATGGCTTTTCACACTTCTGGAAGCTGAATATCTGTCCTTAGACACTCTAGCAAACTTTTTTAAGAGCAAATTTATGTTTTGCTCACGTTTCACCAACGAATCGTATGATCTTGAGCTTCATATATTTTTCAAAACTATTCCTTGGCTCGGTTCGACTTTAAGGAGAACCTAGTTCAAAATATCCACGCCGTTTTGTATTTGAGTACAAGAATATCTGAATATGAACTGATCATTCTTACATCGTAGACTGTACTTTATCTAAAATTTGGTCGTAGCTCACAATAGTTCCGTTTTTATCACCCTGTTGTCACTATTGATCGGTGAAGATTGGGTATAGGTCACCGTGTATCGTTGACAAGGTTGGAGGTAAGCGTCATCCAAGGAAAATAAGCTTCCACAACCGCGTGAACCTCAATAAATGCAAGTTCGGCATCGTACAGAAAGCAAGCATCGGCAACACATTTTATGGATGACTGAGCATGTGAAAAAACTGACTGAGGTTCGAGGGTGATACCAGCAGCTTCCGAGAGTGTGAAGCATATTTTATCTCGCCCCATCCGTCAAAGCAGCTCTCAATTATGCCTTCTCATCGTAGCATATATATATCGAGGTCCATTTTCATACCGTATTTTCGCCCTTGATTTTGCTAGAAAATATGCTATGCAATCTTAGGAACACAAATGACAACTAATCAAGCGCCCGTGGCATCAATTCTCAGTTCGATCAGTTTTGACGTTGCGAACCCAATTTGATCAGTGGAACATTATCATCATTGTGGCAAACACAGCACAATTTTTGATAGTCATGGTGAAGGCGTGCCCTTAAGAGGCCAAGCTTTTGCCTTTCAGTACGTACTGCCACGTGTGATGGATCTTATAAATATTCACTATGGTTTAGCGAAATGGCTCCCTTTCCACATTTGTTTTTTTGATGGGTGTACGTCAGTTCGTGACTACGAAGAATTGAGTTTGAGACTGGGAGAAGCTTCTCAAAATTGAGCATAGCTCCGCTTGCGTAAGTAAGAAAAAATCTGGTCTATCTCTGAGTTCAGTAGGCACATATCCTTGAGCCGAGCACTATTTGCGTGAGAAACCTTCGTGGTCCAGTTCCAATCGATCCGTGAAATCGTCATATAGTCAAATGGCCTGGCCCAGAGATGGGCATACCACAGGTATTTATGTCTTTCTGCATCCTTCGTTCGATCTTCGTCCAGCCGATAATGCTTTCGCCACAAAAAGAGGCCTAAAATACCGTGGCCAAACGTAAGCCTTGAGCTCAGAGTTTCCTTCCAGGAGCTTTTAAGTTCAGCAAAGTGACTCGCCGTGTATAAACCTTCAAACCCCGAGCGGCGCCACTCAAGGCGAGCTTAGAATATCTTCTCCATAATAAATCTAATAGAACGAGCATAAACTTTCGTTCGTCGTCATCATGACTTTGTCTGAATGATTGAAGAACATTATTTGTTGAGTCCATCCATCGATGAATCTTAGGTCTCGGCAACCCCCAGGCTCGGCATCCACAATATTTCCGCCTCGGTTCTCACAGAATGTGAAGAGGTGTATTGAGCAAAGCGGGGCATTTCAACGGCAAAGAATCGAGCCCAACCGATAGTGATGTCAGAGAAAATCACCCTTCTGCTCTTTGAGTGCAATGAGCTTTCATAATCTCCGAGGCGGCTTTAATCAATTGGACCACTAGAGCCCATTCTAATTTATTCTCTCGCAGTTGAAAATTCACGCATTCAATTGGATAATTATAAAGGCGAGAGAACTCCGATGCTCGTGGTGATTGTGATTATTTGCGATGCGCTTAGTGGGCGGTTGAGTTGATGACACCATTTATGGCTCAATATATAGGTATTGTCGACGATTAATGTACCTGTCTAAGCGCGTGCCTGATCATCAGAAAGATTCATCAATTTCACGGTGTGGCATTATTGGCTTGTGTGAGTTCTGGGAATGTGGGAGGAAAGTGGTACAATCTCAAAAATTCTGACGCGACCGAAGTTGGGCATTTATCGTTGTGCAGTACGGTGTTGAGTTTGGTCGAGTAATGCGGTCCATAGGCCTACGATGAAGTGCTTAATCGATAAGCATCCGTGCATCATGGGCATTTTGTGGACTCTGGGCCGGTCTTATCACATGATGCTTATTTATCACATTGTGACTTTCTTCAGGTGTGATCAGAACGCAAAAAATCACATTCTGCAATCAGGACAGTTTCAGCCCGAGGAGCAAGATGGGGCTACAATAGTCATCCAATTGAATTAAGCCGCCGGTAAACTCAAAGAACTCACCTTTTAAAGTATATCTGGTTCAATTTTAGCTGCCATGTGTGCTACATGAGAAGCTTCGATAGGTGCATATGCTAATCTTCGACACTTTTGCCGTCCATAAGCCAACGATTTTGCCAGCCTCTAAATTTTCCTGAGAGGACCTGAATTGCCGCGATAGTCAAAATTCTACCGGAATCACAATCAAAGATATTTGAAGTAGTTGATTTTTCATGTTCAATCCAGTATTTCATGTGGTACTTCGAGGTGATATTTGACTTATCGTTTGAACCACTGATCCTGCGTTTTATAAAGAGCGATGAAGTAGCAATCCAATGAAAACCAGCTCAAAGATGAGAAAAGAATTTATGAAGCTGATATTCAATGTTTTTTCATGGAATCATATATGATTAATCATCACTCACATTTTCGCGAATCTGGCTGCGAACCCTGAATTTCGAAGCAATCACCGTTGCTTCTGGAAGAAAGTTAAATTGAATTTCGAACAAATAAAATCATCAAAGTTTAAAAACAAATATAAAATATACTTGAGCAAAATTCTAAAGCAGATTTATAGTCTGTCAATCATTACGAGAGAATTTCAGACACATTATATGAAAAGACCCAGGTTTTTTAGCGATTTGAGCAAACTCGAAGTCAGGTCTTGACTTCGATTCTCTCGAGTGCAACATGTCAGCCTAATTTATTTTACACTTCTAGCAAAAAAAAAAGCTACATCAATAAAAAGGGAAAATAACAAGCCAAACCATAAATGCGTTGGAATTCCCTAAATATCTTACATTCTCGACTCCAGTTTTCGCGACTTGCGGCTTTGGCTGAGGAACCGGAATGATCTTTTCACGCATCCATTTTATTCTCAGCAAGAGCTAAATATGCAAATGGTCGAGGCTTTCATGTAGAAAGTTCTGCTTTCAAGAGATCAAATTTTACATAAATCTTTGCAATTTGTCTTTCCGAGCTCGACGAAGTAATGGAAAGTTTATTCGCCGAGTCCTAGAGTAAAAACTCTTCAAAATCAGGTGACGTCGATATAAAAAAATTATGAATTACATTCACAGTTCGGTTTTTATGCTCAAATAAAGCCGAGCTTTAAAAATGCCAACTCCAAAGTCATATTCGATACCGGGGTACTTCGCTCCAATTTTCAACCAACTTTTTCCAAATATTGGCACACAATTTTATTTATATAACTTGTTAAAAGTTAAAAAACATTATCGAACTCTTAATTTTATCATGTGATTGGCTCGGTTCTCGACGCGTCTAAAGAAATTATTCTGACAGACCCAGTCAGCGACAAGGCAAATGGGTAGGAGGCCCGTGCAAACAGTTCTAAGAACTTTCAGTCTAGCAGCAACAACACGTCCAGGTATAAAGAAAGCGAGTGAAAGGCAAATATTTACTAGCAACGACATGTTTTTAAAAAGATCAAATTCTCAAAACACCATGAGCCACAGTCATACCAACAGCTGACACCAGAGCAACTGAGTTTTGGTGAAAATCATAGAGTCGCCACGATAAATTTCCACCTAGGAGTTACCTGGCAAACATCTTGATGAGATATGTGATGGTCAAGTTCACGTACAGCATTCTCCGCAGTTGTTAGATTCGATAGTTTCGAAGTATACACTTAAGACAATTTGCGTATTATCAAAAGGACCCGAGGAAGCCAGTCTGGCTTTCCAACCACAAGTGAGGGAAAGCCAGCGTTTTAATATCTATGTAGAAATAGCCGACTTACAGTCCGCGAAGAAGTCAACACGATGAATCAACACTCATTGTGCCAGACAATAGGGTAGCAATGAGTGTCCACGTGAGCCAAGGACGCTCAACGGCTAGTTACAGGAACTGCCTCAATGGGACACCTGACAGCAGTATTGGTTGGTGGTCAGCCAAACGAATTGCTCACATTGCCTGACTTAGACTTACAGCAACATCAGTAAAGAATATTTGTTTTCGTTTACAAGCTGGTTTTATACCAATCAATCCTTTAGATTTTGCCAGCATCTTTGTAATATATGTTTAATAGAATTATTGAATATAAGATTTGCGGGCACTTCCGGACTGCACATACTGTCCCGCATGACGAAAAACGGCTCTTGTCGAAATCCCCATAGTAAAAAGCCAAAATCTGACGCAGGCGAGCCCACGTGATTTGAAAAATCACGAGTTTTGCAGCTTGAGCCCCACACAAGACTTAGAAGCGGGCTATTTAGATTATGCGTATCTTTCAGCCACGGCATTTCAAATTCTGTAATTTGCCAGAACTTTTGTTATATAAGTTTGATAGAAATGGCTGCATCAAGATTTGAGGCCAGTTGAGAGCAAATTTTGCTCTTATATGCCAGATTACGTTTACAAACATCATACTTAAGCCTCATTTTTGAAAAGTCACGTGAATTTTGGTCACAAAAGCACCGGTTTTTCGGCTGGCGCTTCACCACAAGACTCGAGGCCCGGCTGTTGACAGAAATCGTTTATTTCAAGAAGCATTATATGGATTCCGCATTTTGCCAGCACTTTTGTTATATATATTTAATAGAATTATTGAATATAAGATTTGCAGCCACTTTCGGACTGCACATTGTAGCTTGCATGAGCAAAATTGCCTCGTGTCGAAATTTTCAATGCTTTTGTGATATGGATGCAAGTCCGAGTAGTTTGCTTGTGACATTGTGGCGATTGGTCGTGTTAGCTAAATTGTATTCCTTCGCGTTAGCGAAGGTGGGGGTAGGGTGGTCGTGTATTTGCAGTTTGGCAGTACCTGAGAGCTTACGCTGCTGTTAGTTTCGGAAACGCCTTTTCCAAACGATACAAATCATGACATCTAACAGCTGAGATGCATTGAATTACAACACTAGGGCCATAGGCTCGGATGCGAATGATAATTGTGGTTGGAAAACTCGACATAGCCATCATTCTGACTGGTTATGGTATAGGTGATAAATGACCGATGCGATGCGAAAGGCCTTAAGGGGCTCACCGCAATATTGTCTTTTTTGATGACTATATCCGAGTTTTTCATGGACAAGATGACTGGAGATATTGCGGAGTTTTCTTAAGCCACAGATAGACGTAAATACCTCGGGATTAAATTGTTCAAGTGGTTCAGACTGGAAATAGTCAACCAACTTAGTTCTACGTTCCGATACTAAATGAGTCATTGAATTATTATTTGTTATCTTTTCCCCTCATTCATGATTGTCCGTCGTGCTGTCTTTCGTGGCCTCAGTAAATTGCTTAAGTTCATCTCCTTGAACGCGCCGCATGTAATAATCATGGTGGCCGATCGCGTTAATTATTTAGCCGTGAAGTTTGCGGGATTGATTGCATACATACGTCGTTTATTATTCACTCTCAGGTTAGCACAGAAGGTAGGGCCAATCCACAGCATTTATCCAAGTTGAAAAAGGAGGTGCTCGACTAGGAATTATCGATCAACACTGAACTTTTGGGATCCAAAGAAAAATGTGGGAAGCCGCAATTGTCACTTTATTAATGTCATAGTGCGGTAAAGAAAAGTATTAATCGAAAGAGTTTCTCGGCTGTTCAGTGGAGTGATAGATTGGAGGTAAATCGGCAATTTTGGGCTGTGAGAGATATGATGCGTTTTTTTTTTCATATTACCAAAGTATCCAGAGTTAAAAGCTAGATATAATTTAGTTTGGTACTAACAAGCTAATGGGAAAATCCTTTTTCTGCCGGATTGGAAGGTTTGACCGGAGCATCGAGAACGGCGCTCTTGAAGTCGTCGACAGTCTTGTTTCGGCGGCCGCTTTGAATAATGCGGACAGCTTTGAGATAGATCTTGAATAACAGGTGATTGCGGTGCGCGAAGTTTGGCATAAAATCCCATTAATAAGCGGAATTATCGAGGAAGTCTTGAACATGCAGCTTGTTGTGTGGAACTCCAATCGCCTGCATCTGTCCGTGAGAAGTGTACGCGGCGGCAATTCCGGAAGCACCGAGCTGCTGACCTTTCCACTCAAAACGCATCTGTCCCTAATGAAAAAGTGGTTGCGGTCCGCAAGGACACGAATAATAGTCTGCATCTGAATGATGTGAAACCCGGAGCTAGCGATTTAATATGGGTTTCGTTGATGTAATTTTAAGGTAAAGCTTTAGCCTCACGCAAGAGATCTGTCATGTAGAAGTCAAAAACTCGTAAACTGTTGTCGAAACCAAACAGCTTCACTGGACCTCACTGGTGAAGCCTTGAACGTAGTGTAAGCTTTAGTCTCATCAGCGACGCCCAGCTGGTGATAGCCACTCTGAAGATCAAGTGACGAGAAGACAGACGCGTGTGACAAACCCCGCATAAAGGAGCGAAAATAGCTCGAAGGAGTCGGCAGGGGATCCGTGATTTGATATGCTAGGCGAAATTCAAACACCGTGCAAAAACTTCTCATTCGCTCAGGCAAAAGCTGGGTAACCACATAACAAGCTCGTGAAAGAGCTTAATGAAGCCAGTGTCTAGGAGGCGCTGAACTACGTCTTGCAAAGGCTCTATGGCGGCAGGAGTGTAGCGCGATCAGGATGGGGTAGCAATTTGCTTCACTTCCGCTTTGATGCGAACGATCATCGGGGTGAAAGGGTGGAAAGCGAGAGCCGACAGGAGTCAATTAGACTTTCTGGAGCATATCCTGAAATAATCCTGAAGCTCAGAACAATGGCAACTCAACAGCAACGGCGTCGGGCTCGAATTCAATGCTTAATAAGTCAGGCTAATGGTGAGAACCGCGGCATCTCTGAATGCATCCAACACGCTAGTCGGTTAAAAAAAGTTTTATGAATAAAAATTAAAAACGTTGTCTTTTTAAAGCACCGGCTAAGGTTTCCTCTCCTGCGCAATTCAACGCGCCGTTTTCTAAAAGTTGAGTTTCAATTTAAGCCTCTATAAATAATAAAACGATCCACAGTGCCTCAAAGAAAGTACACATTCTATGAATCATCTATTTCATTAAAATTAACTCATGCGCTTACATGTTTCTTGAGTTTGCTTGGAAATATAGTTTTTAATAAGTATTCGAAGGAGGGGTCGCGCGAGCGCCCCTGAAGCCGCCATGCGTGCCCGCATTTTGCCCAATCAGGATTCCGGACGGCGAAAAAAACAACTTTCAAAAAGAAGTCCAGCATTATATGAAGTTTATAACAGACAAACAATTTGTCTGTTTTTGGCGATTTACGTTCGGCAATTGAGGCTGCGCACCCTCGCCCTCATAGTTAAGCTAGGCCGCGAGACGACAATCACAAATTTCAAGACAGCCAGTACAGTATTTAGATTGCCTTTCTTTCGAAACAATTAATTGATTCATATTCAAGGATTAAGCTATCTTTCATCAAAAGTTTGTTATACAAAAGTTGTCGAAATTCAATCAATCAAGAATATGCGCGTCCTGCACCTGAATTTTACCTCGTCAGACCCGGCTCCGCACTTTCCCATAGTGAAATCGAGCGAACCCCTCAATTTTCCCAAAAATTCGTCAAAGACGACCCGCAAAACACTGATTTCAGCAACCAGCACCGAGCTCGTGCAGCTCGATGGCTTAATCGATACTATCAGGAGCCAATATCAACAATCCGGAGTTTGCCGAATAATTTTTCTAAGTAAATCGGCTTCAATCTTCAAGTTTGTCCCAAATTCCTTCTCATGCACCGTGTTTGTACCATGCGTCAAAAAAGGCCCTAACAAAATGGGTGTACTGGTGCATATTTTGCATCATAAACTAACCGATATCTCTTCAGCCAGCGCCATTGAATATGTGCTCATTCGTAGAATCCATCGAGATATTAGCTGCACAGACTACTATCAACTTTATTTCCAAATTTCTTGTGGGGCCGTTTCGCAGATCCCACAACTATGGCTCGTGAAAAATTAGTTTTTGCTGCAAGGCCGCGCTTCCATAGTTAAGGCAGGCCGCGAAAGGCAGTCACGGATTGTATAGCTGCCAGCTCGATAATCAAATGGAAATTTCACTCAATCCATTCATTCAAGTATATAAAAATATTATCTCATCTTTCATCAAAACTTTGTTATATAAAAGTGCTTCAAACCTCTCCCAAGCTCTCCCAAGATCGCACGCAAGAATATGCACCACCCGCAGCTGAAAATTTACGGCCAAAATCGCAAAAATCGCCACTTTTCCTCATTTTTCAAAATCCCCATAGTTAAGGCCAAAAAACGCTCGTATATTGAAGGTGCGTAAGGGTAAAAACAACGATCTCAGCCGCCAGCAACAAGCTCGTGCAGCTCGTTTTTTCAATCAATACTAAAGGATGTAAATAACAAGGTTCCGGAATTTGCGAGACAAAAATCTTTGGCGGAT
>JAJMGZ010000020.1:0-174597 GCA_030582795.1 Metschnikowia chrysomelidarum
AGAATTTCATCAAATACGAAGTCACGATCCTATCTTCATTCAATTCTAGTCATCCTTACTGCGCTCGACTGAGGGCGTCAATGCATCGTACGCTTTTTGTACACCCTCAATCTGTTTTTTCATAGCCGAGATTTCCACATCGCGCTTCTTGATCTCTGCCTTCAATGCCTCATCATCTGTTTCCTGAGGAGCCGTCTGTGTCTGTGCGGTGCGGAACGCCGTTTCCTTGGCGACCAATTTGGCCAAAATCAGAAGCACGGTATTGATCGACATTCCCAAATAGAGAACGGCGCCGCTAAGGTATAAATTGCGCTGTGCGTAAAACTTCAGCGCCAATTGCTCGGGGCTCAACCCGCCGCCCATTTGAGGCAGGTCATCCGACGACATTTTCAGAGCACGGTTGAATTTCTGGAGTTTCTGCAGACAATCGATGAATTGTAGAATCATGATCGCACTGGCGAAAATCGTGCCCACCTTGAAATTGGAATTGGCTCGTAAAACCGCCCATCCACGCACAATCTTGGACCGCACTATATAAGGTAAGGGTACGAGGAGAAATGCTACGATGGCCATTTGCGCCACAAGGGCGCCGAACACAAGCGTCATCTGAATTGTCATTTTTAAGGTTTTTTTTTTTTAAATATAAGAATTGGTGATATTATGGGGAAAAAGGGGTAATTGTGTTTAAAGAAGGAGAAGAATCGCGCTGAAGTTTCGAAGGCGGCAATCGAAGTCGATCCCTCGTGTGTTGTGTACAGGTCGCTGACATCATACCAAATCTGACAGTCGGTCAAACCCCGAAAATATTTCGCAGAGACATCATTTTTCAGATTTTAAGAAACGTATACGCTTTTTTTAAGAAGGCGTTCGGCAATATGTATTTAATTCTTTCGATTTTCCATAGATCGATAGCACGATCACTCTCTTCATGTATCGAGACGTGCCTTCCATTTTCTATATACAGATTCGTTTTTATAATCCCGTGACTTTTCTTGCGTAGATGTACGACACGATACTGAACAACAGAATCGCCACCAATATACCGTAGAACCACGTCAAGCCAGGGTGTGCTTCCGCCTGACCGGGCACAATACAATTCATACCCCACAAACCGGTAACAACGTTAATCGGCAAGACGATCGTACCTAAGATCGTGACCTTACCCAAGATATCGTTGGTGTCATTGTTCACTTTCGTCATGTCGATATTAAGTTGAGCCAAGTAATTCGAGTGACTTCTGGCCAAGAGCTTTTCGTAGTGATTAAGTGACTGTACCATCGTGACGATATGATCCTGGATATCTCCTAAGTACATCACGATCTCCTGTTTCAGCGCCAACCGGTTATTACGTTCCCGCCGCGTGATCTTGGGACTGGCAATCTCGTTCTCACTAAACCGCTTACTAAATCCTTTGATCACATCGGCCTTTGTGCCCAAAAGTCGCATTACCGACATCACCCGTTTCCGGCATTCGCCGATCCGACGCAACATGTCGCCTTTCCGCTTCCACGCCACGATCTTCAGCAGCGTCGACTGCAGGCTAGACGTTGCTGTCAGACGCAGTTTTGCCGACCCGAGTGACATGTACTCGGCACGTGAGCCTCGCTTGGACCGGTTGCGCAAAAACCGCAGCGGCAGTGGTTGCGGCTCCACGATCGATTTCGATCTTTGGCGCCTATAGAATACATCGTTGCCGTGAGCTTGCCCCTGTTTTTGTGAGAAACTTGGCCGTTCATACTCGTCGTTTTCCGACTCCAGATCGTCGGAATCATAGTCAGAAATGCCACCGGAATGCATCTTCATGATCTCATCCTCGATGTTATAAACTTCCATTTCAATACTATCGATCATTGGCGCGAACGAGTCGGTAATGTCGTCGATAAGCGCATAACAGATCCAGTCGGTCGAGACCGTCAAATGGTCCTTCAACATTCTTGCTCGTCTTCTCACGTTGATTGGATGAGGCGTAGGGTTGAAGTGGAACGTAAGCACGCCGGTCTCGAAGATGATCATGTACATGTTCAACGGACATAATTCGCCGCTGCGAATACGGTGATTCTTCGACATTGTCGACTCCGTGACGGACATTTTCGACAGAAGTTTCAGCGATAATCTCGCGCTCCTTGGCTCGTCACTGAAGAGACGTTTGACTCGGCGCAAAATCCCGCTTTTCTTCGCCAGCGTGCTATGACCATCGGAGTCATATTCTAAAAGCTTGGTGAGTTTCTTCTCATGCTCCATTTTCCGCTGCTTGCGCCGCTCATACACGATATCAAACGACGTGAAACAAATAAAGTAGTATTGTCTGAACAACTCCACTTTCTCGCGGGTTTCGCCCAAAAAGATATCTTCGGTAGTCAAGGGATGAAGTCCGAAGGTCTTTGAGAGCACCTTCATCTCTTCCTCCAGCGGGTCGGTAATATCGAGCCAGAACGGCGCTACGTGTCCGTCGGCCTTATCTCCAGCGACGGAATTGGCCGAGGTTGAGGGTAAAATTTCCGAAAGTGCGGAGATAGACGGCGGCATCGGAGAATCTACCTTTTGAGAGTGGCTGCGCGAATGATTTAGGGCATTTCCAGCGCTAGAGCCGGCCACATTATTGGCTGCCCCGTTGCTGACTCCGATCCCAGGGGCGATGGTACTGGTGGTATTAAGTGTGGCGGCAATATCGGCAGAAGACCCCACTGCGTCCGAATTCGGAATCACGGGGCTGCTTTCCGGCGAAAACAATTGATGGAGTTTGGTCAGGATTTGGTCACGAGACATCGTGGGTTTATCGGTACTGCTGACCAATCCAGAAAGCGTTGGAGAATGGACGGTGCCCTCTATATCTTCTCGGAAATAAGTAAACCGATATGTAGCCTCAACACTACGAGAATTCGAATGCACATTGTTCGAGCTGCCCTGATTTGCAGCATTACGTGCATTGGCCAAGATCGTATGGACTTTTTCGCGCGATTTCTCCCATGGCTGGATGGCACGTGGTCTCACACGCAACAGCAGGCCACCCAGCTTCATCAGAGTGGTCTCGTCGACGTGTACAGAGTTCAAAAGCGGGGTGTCTTCCGTAGTGTGCATATCATGTCCAGGTGCGGCAAAAAAACCCGAGCCAACCAGAGTTCCGGCCTTAGAGAAATCTGCTGCTCGAAGTTGTGCACTACGACTCATGCCGCTGGCCCGATAAGATTCGGCCCTGATATCCTTCAGTTCTCTACGGTCTCTCAGTTCGCGTAATTCTTGGATCTCGCGCTCCCCAAAAGAAGAAACTTTTCTGGCTACGGGATACTGGAAGTTCACGCCTGCAGGAACCTCCTCCATGACTTCCTTTAACTCCTCCTGCTCTTCTACGATGAAATCAGTCAACACAGAAAGATCGGGCCACGCAGCCGAAATACTGGCGCCGTTTTCACGTGACCCCTCATAGTAATCAGGGAAACATACGTCGTCCAATGACGTCAGGTCGCTCAGGTGGTCCAGCGACGGGTTCAGCTCGCCAAATTCAAGCAGCAGTTCCCGCGACCGATGACTATATAAACTGACGTCATCATGCACGTCATTGTTCCCCAGAAATCGATTGTAGTGGTCCAGTTCACGTGCAAATTTGTCCATATCGAGCGCAAGCCCCGAAGATCGGCGTCTGGTCCCTGGACTTTGTTGTTCGATGAGCGTCTGCAAATTGCGATCCGTAAGCGGCGCATGCGATGCTCGTGCACGATGCAGCGGCAGCTCAGCATCGTATTTCAAGAAATTATACGACGGGCCAGCCTCTAAGTCACGTGGCGAGGTATAAGGGGGAGAGAAAGTATCGTTGAAGTCAGGTTCAGCAGGCGCATATCCTGAAATTTGGGGCGCGTGCAGCGGGCCTCTGAACAGATCTTCGGCGGGCAAATGCAGAGACGATTTCTTGTTGCTGCGTCTCTTATTACGCGAGCGAGATTTTTTCGCCATTTTTGGGAATATTGGGTCGGAGTTAGAAACCTGGAAATTTGGTATTACGTCGTACGAGCTGACGAGGCGCGGATCAGTACAGTCCGGTAAGTCTTTAAAGAAAAGAGACTGATTCGTTTTATCGGAAATGAGTGAGTGGTCGCTATTTTAAGACTTTAAAAAATAGCGATTGAATGAGCCGTTTGGATTATGAACAAAGATGCAGAAGAACAGGTTTCTCTCCTCAGAAGCAATCTAGCGCCGGCGTGCCGTTTTATCTCACGGTGCAGGATCGGGTTCCATGCACGTGACCAAATGCCGGAATGCTGTTAGCGGAATTCCGGAACAATTTACCGAATACGGAGAAGTTCTTAGGATATCGTAATATTTTCGGCTTTTGAGTAGCAAATTTCAAGTCTGATACAAATTTTTTCCTTGGGTTCTTGTCGCTTAGATTGATTGCTGCATGGCGGCGCGCGGCGGGTACAGTTGCTGTTTTGGGCCTAGCGTGATCTGCTCAGGTTAAAGGTATTGAGCTAAGTAGACTTCGGGAACGGAATTTCGAGATATTTTTTCTTTTTATATACTATGTACTTCGAACAAAAAGCAATTGAGCTTTTTCTTGCTAGAAATACGGGAACTATGCTTTAATGCCATGCACTAATTTCTGCTTGACGCATGCATATTACATAAGCTTACTCTTCCGAAACAGTATCACCATTAGACTCCTCCTTCAATTTCTCCTTTTCTACAGCCTCTGATTTCTCTGCGGTCGGAGGTTTACTCGAATCTTCAAGTTTACGTTTTTTCCCGTCTAATGCCGCTAACGAACTATCGATATCATCACGTAATTCAAGCAACTTGCGCCATGTGGCTTCAGTCAATGCAATTCCTTTTTTCCCCGGCTTCTTCTCGTTGGTGGCCTTGTCTATATAAAACTCGCGGATATCGACCAAATTGACGCCGTTGAATTTCCGCACGGTGATTTGTTTTTTCAGATCAAGCTCAAAACTCGATTCGGTCGTGGCTTCTTCTATTGCTGCGCGTTTAGCAGCACCGGACTTAGATGCCATTTGGGATAATTGATTATGTTTCAGGTTAAAAAAAGATACAGATCTAGATTCAGATTCAGAAACCAACTCGATCAGACGTGTACGCGTCAGTCAACGGTCACGTGACCCAACAGCAAAAGTCCACACACATGAATCCGGTACCTTCAAATGTGTAAGGTAAATGGGTGAATATGTTGACGAGACAAGTATATGTGGAATATAAGGAGAAAGATTAGGGGCTCAGGAATGTCCGTTTGTGATCGCTATTCAGCACACTCTCCGGTCGTATTGCAAGTTTGTTTTTTCTTTCTAAGTTTTCTTGTTTAGGGTTTCAGTTACTGTCATACAAGCTGTTTCTTGATTTATTCGATCGACAAATAGAATTGTTTTCAGTTTATTTTGACTTTTTCCTTATGAAAATAAGTCTCTTTCTATCATCTCTGCTTTCTATATGCCCCCTTCTCCATTTCTATCCATCTACTATCAATGTTCGATTCCACTGGGCCAGGTCTCGTTCATATGTTCTGGTCCTAATTCATGTTGTACGCGTTCGTAAAGTTTCTCGTCATCTGGACTTTTCTGGTCCTGAACTGCAATGTATCCATCAATAGCAGCGGACAATTCCTCGATGTTGGAAACACCCAATACTACGGATAATCTCTTGTCCCAGATCAATTGCCCATCCTCATTGGCATTTCCTCCAAAAATCGTACGCTTAATTGCATACTTGGTGGCCAAGTCGGCGAGTTCTACCTGATCCTCCGCAAGCAACTTCTGTGCCACTTTATCACATGCATCTTTGAGTGCTTGTGGTGCAGGATGGAACGCGTGAGTTTTTCCGGACCGGAGAAGCGACATACTGATAATGGAGCCGTTAAGAAGCTTTTTGATCCCGGCATCCCGGAAAAATTGTTCCTGCATGTCGAAAAGCTTCGTGTTTTGAAGACACCCGTTAGAATACGATAAGATGGCATCGAGAGCGCCGATCTCTTCGGAATATGTGGTGTTACACTCAATAGCAACCTTCAAAAGGTACTCGACAGGGTACCCTGTTATGCCGATATTACGAACAATGCCCTCTTTTTTCAACGCCACGAGTTCCCGCAATGCATCGTAAGTTTGTTGCTCAGGCACAAACTCGATATCATGCATATACACCAAATCCAAGTAATTGGTGTTCAACCGCTGTAACGAGCGTAATACGGATTTTCTCACACTTTCCCGCGAGTAGTCAAAGTCGTCCAATTGAATGCGGCCGGCCTTCGTACATATGAAGTAGTTTTCCCGCGGCCATTCGGCCTGGATCTTCGCGAGAGCATTCCCGATCAATTCTTCCGATTGTCCATAGTAAGGAGAAGTATCTAATGCAATTAAACCTTTGTCAAATGCCGTCTTGAGGATCTCGGTGATTGGCAAACTGTGGGGGTCGTCTGAGTACTGCGTGTTAAATACAGCGCCGCCAATTACGAGCGGCGGAAGATCTTGTAAAGAGAAAGGAGGAGTCTTAGTTTGTGTGAAGTCCGATGGTGCCATTTTGTCAAATATTTTATTCAAAAAGAGGTCAATTGTGAAAAAAACAGGGTAATTGAGTATTTATTCAAATTCGTCCCCACGCGCAACCATGCGCGATAAAGCGCCATATGCACCACCAGCAGTCGCCACCAATCAATGTTGCTACCAAATATGAAATGTTTTCGATTTGAAAAGTTTAATGGAAAATGGCTGGAAAAGCAATTTTTTACAGTAACTCGGTTCAAGCTTTTGTATCATCATATACGAACACAGATGTCTGGGTTTCTTTTTTTCTTTTGCAAAATCATTGCCCAATAGGGCGTTGTGAGGTGAGTTGAGGGTGCAAGTGATCGTCAGAAAAGAATTCATCGATTTTGATTAAGTCGTTTTTTAGGAAAATAGTATAGTCCTTAATAATGATCATGTAGATTGCATTACTTGATGTGGTATCTAATGAAATTGAGAATTTATAATTACATAAAGTTGATTAATACCCTGAGAATTTAAAATAACAATTTGTAATTTCCTTAAACCAAAAAATTTCACAATTGAAATTAATCATGTTAAAATTTTAGTAAAAATTAATTAGACTCTCAGATTACCGTCCAAAAATGGACTAGCGTCTGAATTGTGGGTTGATTTAAGACCGTGTTAGTCGTTTTTAGCTTTTAAAGGTTGCATGTCCTATCATGAACCTAAGACCAATGTCCATACTCGTGATTCTACAGAAAAAAAAACTCGAGAAAATTAAAGTCATAAGATAAAGTATTGAAGCTGGATATGAATAAAAAAATGTCATATTGGCATAACCGAAAGTTTATAATTAGAATACTCGATCTCCCTCAATCACGTAGTTGTACGGCACTAATCCAACATTTCCCCTTTCCTTGCCACAGTTTTCACCCAATTCGCACACAAACCAGTTATCTTCCTGTTTATGGATGACATATAGATGCCAGCCTTTTCTAAACGATAATTCTCCTTGCTCACGCAGCACGTAATTATACCTGGCGACCGCCTTTGTCACGTAATTATTGCGCGTTACTGGGGTCACATGATCAACCAATGCCAGCAAGTCCTTGTATGATTTTGTTGGCAGCTGCAGCAACAGTCGACGATTAGCCGATTTCGTGAACGTGTCATTGTTTTCGTAATATGGTGCTCTTGTCGGCGAACTCTGTGGTTTCTTGACAACCGTTTGTATCAGGTCCAGATCTGTTGGATGAACATATGGCTCTGCATATTCACCAAAAGTCGGTGGTTTCAATGTCAGTTGCAGTGCCGATGCGTAAAAATTACTGTTTTCTGGACTCCGTTGCGCAGCTTTCGCCGGACTACGGAACGTGATCGTATCATGACGTTTCGCAATCTCATTGCGATCATCTACGAAATCTGACGCTGGTACAAAGTCTTGTTGTCCCATACTCAGACCGTTAAATTCTCCATTAGACTCACTCTGTTGGTTTTCGAGTCGCACCGACCGCCGGAATTTGTTCATATCACCGTCCCCTCCGGCATTCAAGTCTTCTAAGGCCTTAGCGATGAAATCAATCAGGAAATCCTTCGCGATAGAGACCGGCGTACTTTTCCGTCTCTCGGCCTTTTCTTTCCTGATTTGCTCGCTGTCTTTTGTGGATGAACCCGGTGCGTCGAGGAGTCCCGACACTGAGAAATCCTGCAGTCGGCGATTGATTTCCCGCTGTATTTCATGTACCAGTTGTTTGCGCGGCGAAGACCAGCTCCGTCCCGTTTGGCCCAGGTAACTTGTTGGCGCCGAGTAATTCGACAGCCCACTTGAGTTTTTCATTGGTGAGGACCGCTCGAAAAGATCGGGCTCGTCGGTCGCGGACGTATAATTACTATGATGCGATGGTTGCTTGCGAAGGGCTGCAGACTGCCGCGTGGGTGAAACGTTGGGCAGGAGATGTGTGGTCCTACTTTCTGTATTTGGAACGAGGGGCTGTTTAATTGGCGGGAGACTTTTGTTGACTGCGGGTCTCGCCGGTGGCGCGTGCTGTACGAAAGTTTGTTCCGCCGGTAACGTTTGATCAGGCGATCGATTCACGATATTTGAGTGGGTCGAAAATGTCCGTGATAAGATCAGAGTATAGTCAGGATCAACAAACTCGGCATGAGAAAACTTCACCTCATCGCTATCCTCGAACCCGTTGAGAAAGTCGATGTATTCAGGAGGGGCACGAATCTGGCTGCCGGTACCATAATTAGCGACAAAATCAGACACGTCTTTGGGTGCACCAATGGCAGCAAAGCTTGATCGCGCATGATCGACTGCCGAATCCCAATCGACACATAGTGAGGCGATGTGATTACAAAAAGCAAAGCAATTTAGTTTGCAGACCTGTATTCGTTCGATTTCCAATTGGAAAAGCGTCTGTAATGAGATGGCCCAATCACGTGACCATGCTTCGTGGACAGCACTATAATTTATCACTGCTTGCTGGTAGTTTTTCTGGAGACCAGTCAAGCTTTCCTGTATCTTGTGCAATTTTGTCGTATTCTTCTCCAACTCCTTTCCCCAGGTAGTTTGGCACAAGAGTAAAAGGGTTTTCTGTTGGGCGCACGCCGTACGGAACTTGTCCTTGGCATTCTCCAAAAACTGGGAATAATCAAGTTTTTTCGCGAGAAGCTTGGACATGTGGCCCTCAATTTTGGCCGTGTTCTTCGCGTACATAGCACGGAAATGCTGTAGTTTTTTGTAGTTCTGGAACTGTATGTTTTTGATATATGTCTGATGTTGAGTGATAATGTTTCCTGATTCGTTTTGGAGCTTATCGAGGGCAATTTTAAGTGTCCCCACCTCATTTGACCCTAGAGTCACCGAAGTTGCGAGTTTGGCTAGTTTTTTGTTATACTCGTTTTCGATGGCTGCACGTTCCTTATAAAACTCGAGGATCTCGTCGAGAGTCTGCACCGATGTCTTGATCCGCATTTGGATTACGGCGAAACCGGCATCTTTGAGGCCCCAAAACAGATTCACAAATGCATCGTCTGGAACGGCCATTTTAATTTGGGAAATTGATGGATAGATTGTGGAACGAGCGTGTTATTGGTGAGGTGCAAATTGCTGCGAGCAGTAGCAACCAAGGCGAGACGATGGTGGTGATGAATGAACAATTGGTATAGGTTGGTGATTGCTATGCCACACTTGAACTAAAGAAGGTTGATGCTTTTGAAGAGTTCTATGCACTCGCGCCGACTTGCCTCTGCAGTGTGCTTAGGATTTTTCTGGCAATTCTCACTCTTGTTGTTTACATCCTTCCTAATATGGAAGCTGATGCGGCGGGCGCCCAGTAGGTTGTGTGCAGAACGATTGCATGTCACACTGAAGCTTGGAAATTTAATAAAGGATCTGAGCTGTAAAAGCGCAAAGAGGATAACTATTTAGAGGACAAAATCTCTTCACCTTTTAATTCCCAAAAAAGAACGCTTTAAACTTTGTGCGGGAAAGTCCAATTTTCGAACGAAAGTTTGGCGGTCGCGCATTAACTGTAGGATTAGACGAGGACGCCTGTCGCGTGCAGTCTCTTTCCGCCAATATTGATTGAAATTGAATCAAATTTTTCAATCCTAATCGGGAATCTGGAAGCTTTTGAGATGATTAATTAAGCTCAAAGGGAAGACTTGATTGAATTGGTCAAGGCGGATATCCTGCGCAGCTTAAGTCCACGCTCCGTACCATTGAACTCTTTGTATTCAATATTGCTATAGTTTTTTTTAAAGAAATGATTGCTCTCCTAGTATTTTCACTACAGGTTAGCGTTTATGTAACTTCAGTATTACCCGCCTATTACTAATTTAGCATCGGGAAAGACTATGTGTGAGCAATGTACACTTTCCCCATGATAAATTTTAACCGGCTTATAAAAAAAAAACTTTTTAAAAAGAATGAGATTTCATTTTGAAATCCTCCTTATATCTATAATTTCGATTGTATACATCTATATTTCTAAATTTGGTTGTATGAACCGAGAGCCATTTCTGAATCAGGGGCAAAGACCCTGAAGTTGCAACTCCGAAAACTTCAAGATTCTTCATACGTACAAAGTTCGCTGTCGGAATAACGATTCCTCACAAAAAAAAAAGTCTTTTATTATTTTTTGTTCTTCTCAAATTATTCTGAGTTAATTTTTCGACTCATCTTTTGCAATCCCAACTTCTTCCCTGGTAGCTACGCGCTCGCACATTTCCCCGGATAGATCTCTTCCTGAGGACCCAAATTCGCGCGGCTCCAATTTTTTTTTTTTTGGCAGGGTGCAACAACGCAATCTGTCGATGCCATCGCCTCATCCAATAATTCATTATTTCCCAATATTCCGTGTACCATGAAATCAAGCAGACCAAAAAAAAAAAAGAAAAACAACCATTCCCATAATCTTCATGATTAAAAAAAAAAACTTTCGCTAGTGATTATTTTCCCATTTTACACATTCCTATTACTGTGGCTGTTCACGTGACCAGGTGTCATGCCTGTACGGAGCCGCTCGGCAGCATACTCCGATCGTCCCAGGCGACCATCCTGTGTGATATTTATACCTCTGCTTATTTCCCAATCCTCGTATATTTCTTGGCATCTCAGGACCCCCACAGTATCGCAAATCTCAAGATTCTCTTCCGCATATATCATGGCCTTTAAGGAGTCGCGCCCGTATAAATGGGCAAAAACAGTGTTTGATTATCTTTTGGCACAATGGTTTTTTGTTCTATTAGCAGTGTTTATAGTATTAGCATGGCGCTGGCCCGAATTCGCCAAACTGGGCGGAACCGTAAAAGCACAGTACCTGATCAGTTATGGTGCCGTTGCCGTGATCTTTTTGATTTCGGGGCTCCTGATTAAGAGTAAAGACTTGGCGGTTAATTTGGGCCACTGGCGCGCCCATTTCACTGTGCTTACCCTGAGTTTCCTCATCACCTCCGCCATCATATTTGGCATTGTTACCGGTATAAAAGCCGCCGGCGATTCTGCTATCGACGACTGGCTTTTGGTCGGTCTCATAGTGACGCATTCTTGTCCAACCACGGTTTCCTCGAATGTGGTAATGACGAAAGCCGCTGACGGAAACGACATTTTGACGGTATGCGAAGTAGTGATAGGTAATCTTTTGGGCGCGTTCGTGACCCCTGCGTTAGTGCAAATGTATTTAAGGGGCACCTGGCAGTTCGGTAACCCCACGTTGCTGGCGAATATCTCGATCCAGGAATTGTACCGAAACGTGATGAAGCAGATCGGATTATCGGTCTTTGTGCCCCTTTTCGTGGGCCAAGTGGTCCAGAACATCTTCCCTAAACAAACAAAATGGACGTTGACTACGTTCAAACTTAATAAGGTCGGCAGTTTTATGTTGCTTTTGATCATGTACCAGTCGTTTTCGACTGCTTTCGCACAACACGCGTTCGAATCCGTCAGTCATGCGCTGATCATTTTCTTGGTGTTTTTCAATATCGGAATCTACCTCTTTTTCACGGTTTTGGTGTTTTTCTACCTGCGGCCCGCGTTTCTTCTTAAATTGTTCCCCACTGAACCGGATCAACTGTCCAGCACGGCATACAAATGGGGATACAAGATATTCCGTCCATTTTACTATAACAAACGCGATACCGTATCGATGATGCTCTGTGGCCCCGCAAAGACGGCCGCGTTGGGTGTTTCGCTCGTATCCTCCGAGTATGGCTCCGATAACCCGAAATTGGGCATTTTGCTTGTGCCGTTAGTACTCTACCAGGCCGAGCAAGTGTTTACCGCACAGATCTTGACGAAATTCATGAAGAAATGGGTCCATGCGGAAGACTTGAAGATCTCCGATGAAGAGGCCACGCCGGTGGCGTCAGAGTCGCCGAAAGTACTGGACAGTGGTAGTTTTGATCGCAGCAACGAGGAACGCTAGAAATTTTTAAGAGAAGAGCGAGACAGAATGGTTTAGGGGAATTTAAACTTAGATTAATATAGAGCAGCATGGTTTTTATAGACGATAATTTATACTAATATGGTAGACAACTGTAGGGGCTCAATGTAGATGCGTTTATTCCGAGGTAAGCTTGAAAGTTGATGCCCTATCTCAAACTAAAGCTCGAAGATAAAAAGTGCTATTAAAGCTTCTGTAGCGGTTTATAGCCAGATACAAATGAAGGGTAAGCCTACTTTGAGCCGCTAGGAGTCAATAGAGAATGGGTTCTTCACAAAGCAACATTCACCTGCAAAAGCGTTTTTTAAATTAACGGTTAACTTAAGACAATTTATCAAGGAAAGCTGATGGAGAATTCTTGAAGAAACCACCTCCAACTGTTGTCGATGTAGGTTTATCTTCTCGGAAGTTATATATGGAAATGGGCCTATATAGAAAATAAAATTATTTTTCGAAGAGTTCTCATCTTTTCTAAGAAATGTTTTGACTGACCTTGTGCCCAATTCAAACAAAAAGAGCTATGTACATTTTGGGATCAGACACCCGTCATTAATTAAATAGAAGATGGTTTGCTGTACCAACAATGCACGTTTTTTGCCAAGTTGCCTATTTTAAACATGAAGGTCGATTTTGAAAAATTTCCGAATAAACGCCTTTCTTTAATATTCTTATGCTTTCATTAAAAAAAAGTGTGGCGTTTCTTTTTTTGAAGAGCCTTGGCAGTGCCAGAGAAGAATCGGCACGGAGAATGACGCATTGGGCGCGGTTCCCGCATGTGGGACGCGTGTCACGTGACAATGAGCCGCTGATGGAGCGGCGCCCGCACACCGCTTATCTTTATTTGTCATGTGATAAGAAAATCTAAGGCCTTTGGAGAACCAGAAGAATCACGTGAGCGACACCTCTTAAAAAAAAGAAAGACGTTTATATATTCGCTAAACGAAAACAGTCCCACAAAGAATCCCTTTTAAAAAGAGTATATGCAAGAAGGTTAAAAACGAACCAATGTTGAGCCGAGCCGGCGCGCATTCCCACACCTAAATAAAAAAAAAGTAGTAATTGCCCGTCACGCGCACGCCCCACTGAGGCAGAGACAAGTTAATTAAGTCAGGCATTTTGTTTCCTTTTTCCTATTTATTCAATATTTGCCGATCTAGCCCTGAAAGACCTATTTCCTGCACCTACCCCCAGCTTATCACCCCACTATTTTTGTCCCGTTTTTCATTTGAACTCTTTTCTTCTTTTCTCACATTCTGCATTCCGCCCAGCCTTTTTTCTCCGCCCCCACTGCTTATCTCTGTTATCGCTCGTGCCACCTCTGTTCCCGGATACTACTCTTGGTGTTTTCCTGCGAAACACCTTGCTTTTCCTGCTGCTGTCATCAGAACCGTAATACGTGCTGAAACTAGCGTGAAACGTCTTATTTTCGCAAACGGAAAGACGTGCTTTTTAACTGTGAAAGAGGAAAAACCAAGAATTACTTGCCTTTGCCGCCACGCCACCACTTCATTACCCGCAAACAATCGATCTTTAGCTACAACCCAAAACACCGGTTTGAACAAATTACTACAGATATATAGTTGTATAGTACCATATTTCAAACCTTATTTGTAAGCAGCTGGACTGAAAGAAATGTCGTATCAGCTGCCAATAAGCTTTGAGCCCTCGATGCTAGACGTGGCGCCAAGCTACTCGAAACGCCACCCGAATCTGAATTATCAGCGGGAGATCGCCCAGAATTCAAATCCAATCGATCCGCTGGCGTACACATTCCCCCAACAAAATCATTCTGGTCAAAATTTTACGCACACTTCAAACTTGAGCTCGGCCCACCATCAGGTATATCAGGCCAGCGGACCGATCCAAACGGCGGACCCGTTCCCGCCGCCGGCTCTGCTTGCAACTATCCATTCCGATGCCATCGACCTCAACGACGAGATTTTCTTTAAGTACAAGGGAGACTCGGCGTATACGACAACAGCGCTGGATCCGTTTGCTCCCGTAATAGATGCCGGCGCGTCGCTGCTGTCTCTGCTGACCGCCAATTTCGACTATGCATACGCTGCCCATACGCTGCTGCCCCTCAAACACTTTGACGCGTTTGATAACCAATATTCTCATACCCGTAGATTTCTGCTGGCGGTCGAGCAGCTTAATCGGATGTCGTTGCGTGCACAGAACAGCCTGAAACTGCCGACGCCCGAGCACTATAGTGTGCTGCACGATCTCTTTGAGGAACGGACCGTAAATCCGCAGCATCTTCTTGGCGATGGCGCTGGAGGGAATACCGGCAATATCTCGCCCAACTTCTCCACCATCACCGTGGCTCCCGCAGAATCTGGAGCCGAGCCGGGATCTGCACGGGCTACCACGCGCTATATCTTGCCTTCGCTGGTTCTGTCGCCGTCGCTCCTGACGTTTTTCGCTCGTCTGAGCGCAATTGCCGAGCTTGACGAGCCACCAGGACCTACTCAAAATATGCCTAATCCCAGTAACTTGCTTCCGGGGCAAGCTTTGCTGAATGAAAAAGATTTCCAGGCGGGACTCCAGAACTCGCTCAATCAATATGGAATGAACGATGAATGTGTGAGTGCCATCACTTATTGGCTCAATAATACTGCCGATGTGATTCTGGAGAAACCCCTGGCGGGTGTGACGCGGAATTCCGCCGGAATCATGAAACCAGGCTGGATCCGGCGCAATTCCATCCAAGTCATGTCTCCACGCACCGAGGACGGGCCGTCGAAAGTCGTGCGGACTCTCCTGATGGACCAGAAGCGGCGCCGCCGAAAATCAATGAACTCCTCGTCGGTGCCGTTGGTCACGCTTCCTGCAAGTCTATCCTTGAATCTTGCTCTGCTGGTGCTGGCGCTGGCGCAACTGTCTCAACAAAAAAGTAAATCTATGGATTTTGAAGGACAAATTCAAGGACAATCTAAAGATCATAACATGGGCTTGACAGAACTTTCTGACTTGGGAAACCTTGAAAATTTGCTTGCAGTTCCTGTGCGTACCCCGACGCTTCCCCTGTCTCTGAAATTGACAAGAAAAGGCAGTGGCAGTAGCAAAGATGCTCTTTTTACCAAAACGATTGATACCATCAATTTATCGTTGCAGAATCTGGTTACCTCTCTGACGCCAGTGATGTCTGAAAAGTCAACCTTAGCAGATCCTTTGGATCGGAAATCAGACTCGAAACTGAGTGGTGATGCCCCAAATCCCGATTCTGCACAAGGGACCACGGGCAATGACGATGAGGAGCCAAAACAATTCCCTTGTCCTGATTGTGAGAAACAATTCAAGCGGCTGGAACACCTCAAGCGCCACATTCGGTCGGTACACTCGAATATCCGTCCATTCCACTGCAAATACTGCGAGAAGAAGTTTTCGCGACTGGACAATTTGGCTCAGCATCTGAAGACGCACTTTAAGGTGAATGCAAACGGGACCACTCTGATCATCTATGGAACGCCGAACCCGCCGAATCGTGGATCTCGCAAGAAAAGCGCTGGTGATTTCGACATGGAGGCGCCGTTGTTTCAACTGCACGTGTGAAGCCTGAATCAAAGTTTAATGAGGGTTTATGGGTACTCTTGGAAGTTGGGTGTGATTCAGAAAATTACAGATTGTCTGTTTGAAATGCCGCTGTGAATAAGGCATTGAGAAGATGCTTAGAAAGAGGTAGGTTCATGTACCGCTTCGAGTCAATCGAACTGAGTTTGAAATTTAGATTTCTGGATTGGAGTCTTGTTTACTTATACTTCCTATTCATAACTTTTAAGAACTGCTTTTAAAATATGTGGCTTGAGAAGTCCTCTTCAAAACTAAAAAAGAATCTCTGGCTCAAAAAGCCTTCTTGAAAATTAAGAAAGAACGCTGTCCCTGTCAACAGAAATGAGTTCCATGTGTCAATTCACTTGTTCTTCACCCTCAGCTCCATATTATTCACCGAAAGCGGAATCTACTAAAAAGGAGGTTATTAAAATTTCACCACGATCAAAAATTATATATCACCTACAACAGTCCGCGGAGTCGTCTGGCCAACTGGATATCCTTCTGCATGATGGTGACTCGTTTCGCATGAATCGCACAGAGATTCGTATCTTCCAAAAGATGGACCAAAAAAGCTTCGCTGGCCTCTTGAAGGGCCAATACCGCATTCAGCTGCCACCGTAAACCGTAGCCCAGGCCAACAAACTCTTCTGCAATCTCCTTGATGAGCCGGGCGAACGGAAGTTTGCGTAAAAGGAGATCGGTGGATTTCTGGTATCTTCTGATTTCCCGAAGCGCCACAGTGCCGGGCATATACCTCTTTTTCCTGGCAGGAGCATTTGATGGCGGATCTCCAGGAGCATTACTGTAGAAGCCGGCATTTGTCTGTGATCGGGCTCGCTGGGACGGCGTTTGTGAGGGCGGGCGACGCGCATTGCTTGTGAGACGGGCCATGTTTAATCTTGAGTATTTATTATTGAGTGAAATTGAAGTGTCAATGGGATTATATGGTAAATTTAAATGGTCTTTTTGAATGGGGTGTTTCAGCGCGCATCAAATAAGCTTTTGCTTATCGCACAGATCCTCGTCGAATGAGATTGGACTTTCTAGATTTTTTAGTTTTATATGAGGAATAGTTTATCACATGACCTGAAAGATCTTTTCACCTGCATTCATCTCATGAAGGATTGTAAATTTTGATCTTTATGGCTCCATCATCATCACCTGCACCATCGCCTTCCTAATCAGGACTAATTGGTTGCATGCGTAGCCAGCACGGTGTTTAGGTCAAGGACGCGCGATATTTGTTTTAAACTAAAAAGCAATCACACAAATTGTCCCCCAATCATTTCTTTTTTTTTTTTGATACACATCTATCGAAGAGAAAGTCCATGCATTGTAGATAACCTTCAACCACGGTAAAGTTTATAAATTGGTAATTTCACGCTGAACTTTATGAAAGGCCACCACATCGGCCAGTAACCCGGAATTGCGACGGGCGAGCTTCGAACCCCAGCCTCTATTGATTTTGTTTGAATTTATATATTTTTTTCTGGAATCATAGTTACATATAAGACGTGTCTGTTACCCTATATTTTGGAGTAATGATGTGATAAAACAATGCAATTTGCAAGTTATGGTATACTGGTTCCTCACTACTGTCCTGCCTTGGCTAATTCGCCGCGACGGACGCTTTTTTCTTTCTTAAAGAATTGTTCCGATAGATTTATTTTGGCAGCTTGAACTCACGGAAGTCAATCAAAAGAGATTCTTTGTGATCGATAATGAGTGATTTCGCGGGATGCTCTATTTAATGGGTTTTTACCCAATTCATGAAATTCTAATATTTGACCCTCTGCTGCAAAATTAGACCCTTTCCGGATCAGAAATAAAAATCAGGAATATTTTTTCGAAAATTCAGAAAATATTTTGAAATTGGAATACTGAAAATGCTTTGAAATGCTACAATTTTCTCAGAGAAGCGAAAAGATCAAATCGAGAAGAAAAATAGGTATTTATTGTTCATCCGGTCCTGTCAACATCTCGACAAACGCCATGCTTCGACGCCTTAATAAATCTTCTTTTACATCTATTCGAAAGCACGAAAAAAAACATTTCTATATACAAAAAGACACATTTTTCAATGGCCGTCATTTTCATCTCGATTTCTCTTCTCGATTTCTCATCAAGATTTCGGCACCTATATAATTCACGAGCCCAGTCGACATGACAATGAATCCTGATCAATCTCGCGTGCCATTCTACTCAATCGAACTTTTTCAGTCTACTCTTGTGTTAAAGTATCAAAATCAACTTTTCCCTCTAATAAATCATTGATTCCATCCTGGAGTTCGCGGCTCTCGGCGTCCATCTCCATCAGTGCCAATTCCTGCTGTTTTTTGCCTCCACCCAAATAATCTTTCATGCGCCAGCCGAATTCTGCAAGCGAAGATACGTCCATGACCCAGCACGTGCCAAACGCAATCATTGACGAGACTGAGGCACAAAGCATGGTTCCTGTGCCAACCGCCACGGCAGCGTCCATGGCGAAATTATAGCTTAGCGGAGGCTGGTGGTTTCCCTGGAAAAGCGTGGGGATATATTGGCGGGTGATGGTCGTGCGGTACGCAAAGCGGGACGTGAAGATCGATGCCGATGCTGCTACCATAAACAACACCGCTTGCTTCTTGCGCCTGGAAATATATTCTGGCGATGCGTCTGCAAGTTTGAAGTTGAGTTTCTGGAGTGCGTTTACAAGCGCGCCATCCGACATATTTTGAGTCTTTTATGAAGAATGATTTGTTTGGGGTATAAAAGACTTCTTGAGGTAAACGAGAAAATTCACTTGGTCGTTGATGTGATTTGTGACGAAAATAATGGCCGCTGATGTATCGGGTCAAATCACGGAATAATCCTGCACGTTATGGAGGTCACGTGATTGGACTTTTTTAGAAATAACATGGCATTTTGAACTACGACAAATAACAAAGGTTTTGGTTTCGGTCCATTTTATTCAAACAATTATAAGTTTTAACCAGGTCACCGGGCGCTTGTGCCCGACGAGCGGGCGATTATAGTGCGCAGAAGGTTCACCTAGATTCTTCTTTTGTCAGATCAGTCTATGATCCTCCGACTTCGCTGCCCCACCGGCTTAGATCTCTTCTTTGAAGACAGTCTTCTTACTTGTCTCGGCGGTATCTTTCGCAGTCTTCACCTCGTCTTTGGCGCTCTCTTTAGCTGTCTCAGCCTCGTTTTTAGTGTCAGCCACCTCTTTGGTTGTATCAGTTTTGGCATCAGAAGCGGTTTTCTTGGTGTCGGCGACCTTCTTCTCTACCTTTGCCTCCTCCTTCTTTGGGGCAGAGACGGCTTTTGCCTTAGTAGCTTTAGAGGAATCTTTACCCTTTGTCTTGGAATCCGACTTATTGTCGGACGTCGTAAAAGCACCAAGGAGCTTAGCTCTGAAACCTTTCTTCTCTGGCGACGACTCAACCTTCTTTGCCTTTTCTGGCTCCTTCTTCGTAGGGGTAGCCTTAGCGACTTCCTTCTTTGCTGGCTCAGACTTCGCAGGTGCGGGCTTGGGAGTTTCTTTCTTAGCCACCTCCGTCTTGGCAGGTTCCTCAATTTCAGCTGGGACTAGAGATTTGATGTTTTGGGAAGTGCTAACGGGTTTCTTTACTGGCTTCTTCTCGTCCACAGAGAAAAGCGAACCGGTATCACGAAGCTTGTCCTCATCAATAGTGTCCTGCAAGTGCTCTGGAAGTGCCTTGTTAACTTCATGAGCGCCCTTGACCTTCTCGTCAAGCTGAAGATTGATGTCCTTCTTGTGAGAGGCCTTGGTGGCAATGTTGTCCTCCTTCTCCTTGGTCAACGCCTCAATTTCACCGTCTAATTCCTTGTGTGAATCGTCAACTGCCTTCAAAGCCTTCTCTGAAGAGGCTTGCAATTCCTCAAGCTCTTTGTCGGTGGTCTCGTGCTTCACCACGTATTCCTCATGCTCCTTGGTGGTGGACTCGATCTTTTTGTTAGTCAGCTCCAACTTCTCCTTCAATTCCTTGATTTTCGCCTCATACTCTGCCTTAAGTTTCTCACCGCTCTGGACTTCGCTGGTCAACTGGTCCTTGGTGTCAGTCAAGTTCTTCAACTTCTCAGATTCAACCTCCAATTCGTCAAGAGTGGGCTTCAAGATTTCATCTTTCTCCTTTTGCATGTTCTCCAACTCCTCTTTGCGACCCTTGATTAAACCGCCTTCCTCCTCAGAAATGCGGTCTTCATTCTCCTTTTTCTGGGTCAACAAAGCCTCCTTCTCCAGAGCGTATTTAGCTTGCAACTCCTTCAATTCGGTCCGCTTTCCGTCGACCACAGCTTCCTGTTCCTTTTTGTGCTCGGCAAGCTTGTCATCTTCAGCTTTCTTTCTGTCAATGTTAGCCTTGATTCTGGCCTCCTTCTCTTTGGCGCGCCTCTCCTTCTCAGCCTGCTTACGTTGCTCCTCCTCTCTCTTGGCCTTCTCGTGTAAAGCCTTGAGCTCGGCTTTCTTGGCCTTCTTGGACTCCTCAAACTCTTTCTGAGCAGCCGCCTTGGAATTCATGTCCTGGATGACTGGCTGCACGATCAAGTTTGCCAAGCGGTCGACCTCGGTAGCTGGTAAAGACAAACCGCCACCCAAGTCAATCATGCCAGAGTTATGCTGCTTAAGACGCTCTTCAGAGTTCTTTTGCGCCGCAGCCAACGCCTTGCTGTACAACTGTGCTTGCAGGCGAACATCGGTGGGCGTACTTGTGTTGATCGAGTTCAAACGCTCCTGCGCCTTGGCGCTAGCGGCAGCCAACAATTGGGCATCCACAACGTCAGCCGCTTGGAATGTCTTCGTACGCTTCTGAGTTGAGATCGAGTCGGTGTATCCCGCGCCATGCTTCATCGTCAAGGAGCGGCCGGCAGACAAAGCAGCGGCATTCTCCTCCTCTTGGGTCAAGAACGCAGTGGGCTTTGGGCCGAGACCCAGGCGGTGGTCCTGGCCTGGATTGAAGCGCTTGTTGATCAAGTCCAGCGAGTTTTTGTCGGCGACCTGAGAGATCTTCAGAATGTTGAGCGTAGTGCTTGGCGTTGGCTTTGAAGCCAAGCCGTGTTTGGCAACAAGCTTCTCTGGGGTCGTTCTCAGCGTCATGGTCGAAGTCAGGTTGGAGTGCGCTTGCTTATAAACCGATCCACGGTCGTAGGCGTGCGGTACACCCACTTCAGAAACACCAAGGGGCGCCACAACAGTGCCATTTTGCTGTTTCTGCAATTTCACTGAGGTTGCGGCATTGTGAGCCTCAGGGGCAGCACGCAACCGCTCAAACGATGGCTTCACGCTCAAATCGGTTGAGGCGGCCAACAAAGCTGCGGTATCGGAAGCACTGGAAGCTACACCTACTGACAGCTTAACAGGACTGTCGTAAACGCCCAGCTTCAACTTTTGCTTGTACAATGCCTCCGGGGAAAGGGGTTTGCCCTGGACCTGATAAACAGACATGTCGGCGGCTAAAATAGGGGTAAAAAGAAAATGTCAATTGAAATAAGCGGAAAGCGAAATTAAAGCGAGTGTCCAAAACAACTCTAGGTATTGACTCTATTCCTCCTAAGGTTTCCGAAAACTCTCTGAAAAAGCTTCTGTGTCACTGATTCGACCCTTAATTTGGTAGTGAAAGGGCGGGCGGGTAAAGTGAACAAGTCTAGATAAGAATGGATGATATCTAGTGTAATTGTTCGGAAAATCTAATGCTGAATAACACTATAGCACAATTCTTGCCAATTGACAGTAATGCTCCAAAAAAACTTGGATTCAGTGAAGGGGGAGGCAATTGGCGTGATATAAAAAAAGGAATGATTATGGCGGGGAGATTGCTTGCGCAATCGGCGGGCGTGGTCAGGATATTTTGGACGGCATATAAGCGTGGGCGCGCCGAGGTGGCCCAATCTGGTCATGGCATGGGGCGGCTGAATCCTGGAACCAGTGCGAACAGTAAATAAACAAATAAGAAACGGGTTTGCGTGACTTTTTTTACAGAAATTTATGAAAATATTGGTACAAGAAATTATAAAAGCGCAAATATTAAAGAAAACTGCAAAAGTAGAGATCAAATTTCGATTAATCTCAATGCTTGGTTTGTTTATTTGAAGCCGGCAGCAAGTGTATTGCTGCATGCAAGACGCGAATGACGTAGAAAGTTGAGTGGCACTGCACATACCTCCGCGTGGAATCAGAAGCCCCACCAAGGATATGGATGGTTGATAAACTATTGGCGGCACAGCAAAAGCTCTTTGATGAATTGATAGATTCAAAATCAATCTTATTAATTCAAATTTTGTAAACAGGAAAAAAAATCTATCACTTTTATTTCAAAATACGGGTCTGTTTGATAGACTCACGTCTCGTTGAAAATGAGCGCCTGCAGAGTAATTTACGTGCTCACGGTTGCTATGGCTCCTGCTGGCATATGACGCCTCAGTTTATGTTTCAGGGATGATTGAGAGGAGACTTTTATAAAGAAACCTGAAAGGACATCAAAAGGATGGGGAACTCCATTTTCTTAAAAAATTTCAAAATCTTCATGTGTGTCGATTTGCTTCAGTACAAGAAAGATTAGGAGTGGAAGAAGGTTTGAGACCAGTACTGAGGAGCGCGTCATTCTTGCACGGGAGCTCCGGAAAGTGCCGCCACGCTTGCCTCGTAAAATTACCAGATCCATATAATGTCACATGATATTATATTGATATATCCTGGCGTTATTGAGCAAATACTCATACCTTGGCAAATTCATCGCCTAGAATTGCCATAAATACTATGAGCCTGTGATACACTGCAACGAATTTCTCATCATTGGGTCTCATTACGAGTGGTACCTCCTTAGGTTTTCTCTTGATCTCGAAGAGATAATTGGAGGTCTTCTTCCCCGCGTTTACTCGAAATTCTTCTCTAAGGTTAAACTATAGAAGATCTACAGATCCCCATTAAGCCGATACTGGATTTTCGGACCGATACTTCTTCTCAATGAATGCAAACGCGGGCCCCAACTTCAATTGTTGAATAAACGCTTTCTCCTTCAATGAGCGTGGCATCCACGCCATCAAGTACCCCACGATGAACGCCGCGCCTCCACGATAAAGCTCCAATTTGCCACCCAACTTTTGTTTCTCAAAATCATTCACAACCTGATACGCATACTTTTCCGCCAGAACGGGACGACTCTTGTCGGACATTTGCTGCATTTCATGCATCGGGGCCTCAATGCCAGGCACCTGATACCACAGATTTGGAGGTAAACCACGGTCATCCTTGATTGGGGTGCGGACACTGCCAGTGACGAAATTCAACACAGTGACACCAAAAGGTTTCATTTCTACACGAAGAGTGGCGGCATACTGATGAAGAGCGGCTTTTGTCGATGAGTAGATGCTCAAAAACGGTACCGGTATGAGCCCACTAATCGAGCCGGTGAATCCGACAGTACCCTTCGCTTTGATCAAGAGAGCAGTAAACTCACGCGTGATTCTAATTGGTGCGAACACATTTACTTCGTAGCACTGTGATACGACGCTATCTGACACGTCAACGGCCGGAATTGTGCATGGCTGGCCCGCATTATTATGGAGAATATCGAGGAAGCCGTCGTTTTCCTTGGCGATCAAGTCGCGGATTTCGATCACCTGAGCGAGATCAGCAACGTCACATTTCAATGTAATAATCCCGTGTTCCTTTAATGGAGCCATCGACTCGAGCCGTCTGGCACATGCGTAGACTTTATAGCCCCGCTTGGCAAACTCAAGCGCACATGCATACCCAATTCCCGAGGATGCGCCTGTCACCAACACAACTTTTTGACGTGTCATTTGAATTCGATGGAGAGAGAAGTTGGTCTTATGGATAGAGGGGGCTAAATAAAGTTAATCCGGTGGCAAATTGGCGGATGTAGTGTAGTGCACACAGTTAATATTGGCGTGCGGAGATAAGACGCGTCGGGGTAGCCAGGACGCCTCAATTGATTAGCGACGTCGTCCTAACTTCCAATTATAATGATACTCCGGATATTCGAAAATAGGCTAAGTGCAAGGTGGTTTCTATTTTCGAGAATTCATCTTTCTGGATTTTCAACCTACACAATAATCTCATCTGAGCGATTTGAATGGTAATTGGGATCCTTTTTACTCGTGTTACCGGTTTAAGAAGGATCGTTTGGGAAGTACTTAATGTGTCAATGGCTTCCAATAGTTTTCTTTACCAAATCTATCTCAATAAGCAGTTCAATTTGTTAAAAAACACTAGCGGAAACAAGGTTTTGATTCTTTCGCAATTCTTCTATTGTTGTAGTGGCGTTAAATAAATGAGGATACCACAAATGGCCATCCTTGATATTTCCGAGTCTGAATTGTTAGTCTGAAGTCTTGATTGGTCAAAACGATCTTTAATTAGTCACAAATAAAATCAGATTTCACATCTCATTGTATAAGGGCCAGACATTGTTTTCGGTATGCCTTTCTCGGGCTCCGTTATTTTTCTTACAATGTGTTACCTCATCTCTATCCTTTCTGCATTAAGAAGCAGTCACACATTTTAGAATTTTACCTTACAAAAAATTTATCTAACGATTATAAGTCAAGAACTATGTCAAAGGTGGTGGGCGGCAACTGAAAAAAAAGGGATCGTGGCCGCAAATTCTGTATACACTCCAGATCGATTTTGAGCCGCACTCATGAGGCGGGCCCGAAACGATAAATCGCCGATCTGTCACCAGCGTCAAACGTATTTCCAAAACCAATCATCATCAACTAATTCCCCTCATTTTTTCCTTTTATTCTTTTTTCAATTAATAATTTATCGGAAGATCTCATTCATTAGTCATACACGTAATCAATTCGCCCCAAATCGGTCTATATCATAACAGAATCTGCAATCACGAGATCTGACACCATGACCACCCCAACCAAATCACATGACGATTTTATCCTAATATTGGGCCATAAAATTCCTAATCGGGTGGCGGAGAAAGCCGGTCCGTTTTTTCTTGGAATGCTTACAACATACATGCTCCAGATCATGTTACCGATAATTTTTCACTACACTTTGGCGACCGCCCGCGTGCTTAAAGTGGTATTCATATGGGTGGCGATTGCTGTATTGGTATGCTGGTATACCGGAATTACCGACACCCAATTTGGTGAAATACAATCTTCGGCAGCTGCGGTTTTCTCTCGGTTTGGAGGGAAAGAAGTTTCAGCCAAGAAACACGGTAACGTGCCGGTAACCCCTAGAACTCCTACTGTGCCGGACCTTTCGTATCGGGAAAAAGAAATCCAAAGGGTAAGAAGATCTTCTCATTTTACAGAAGATTCGAAATCGCCAAGATCTCGGTCACCGGCTCGTAAACTGGATCTTCCTCCCCTTACTACGTATATCAATAAGCCGGAATCGAGACCCAGTCTAGAATCGAGGCATACGCAGGAAAGTAATTCTACCATCAACGTTCGTCCTTTTGTGGCTCAAAAACGTGATGGAATCAGGGGCTCGAGCTTTGATCCCAGAAGTGCGCCCAGTTCTCCTGGTCCTAGTTTCGTTACGCTCAATACGATCGATACGCATCGCAGCCGAACCAATTCCGAAGCCACGACGAAATCCGACCGTAAACCACCGCCGATTGAAAAGAGAAACACCCCTTTGATTCACGAGAATCAACCGAAAACACCGACGGAATCGAGACGAAACTCTGCAGGAATTAATGGTGCTGAGACAACCACCAAGGCCAATAAAGCGGGTCCATTTCCAGAAAATCATACGAGTATTAGACCCAAGATTGGACATGAGAGTGCACAGAACTTGAGAATTCTTCCTAAAAGAGACAACCCCAGTTCGTTGAAACGCGAGGACTCGGTTCTGAGTAAACAATCTGTGCTTGGAACGCGAGCCAACTACTCGAAATTTCTCGCGAACGTAGGGAAATAAACCAAAGAGATCAATGAAAATTAGCTGGAAGTTAAGCATTATACCAGACTTTGAAAACAAACTCTACATAGAAGACACGAATGAACCTTTAAATAGCATCATCAATCTCGAAATTAGTAGGTTTCACGGCGATCTTTGCAATCATCTTTCTGTTAGGTGCTTTCATCGACATTCGTGTGTCAAGCCATTTTAGCCAGTAAATGTAATTGTTCTCTAAGCTATAATCAGGGATCCATAAGCATTAGGGGGATCCGCGTTGGTCCCTGGGCTGACCCCAGAACCAATTTCTATACAGGGACTTTGCCTCTATTGCCCAAGCCAGGTTACAAGAATCTTGTCCTATTTTTTTTTTTTGTGTCTTTTACTACGGCTACCGCTTCCGGATGACTCCATACTGTACACTTTTATTATCCACTCCTACCATCAAAGACACACGTCCCAGATCGCCTGCGGCCCGCGCTCCTCGTAGATATCGGAGTCAATGAACGAGTCACCGTTATAGTTGGAGTTTGCGCCGTAAATCTGCTTCGCGTAGATCTGACCGCCCAAGAAGTATGCTTCCGACCACGACCCGCCCGTTTCCTTAGGCAACTTCCACTCCGGGTAGAATTCCGGACGTTTGAGCAATTTTATCGACGATGGTACCTGTAAGCCGCTGCTGTGTTCGCCGGTGCCGTCGGCCATATCATCGGTCAGCTGGTACGCCATGATTGCCGAGCTGACACCCTTATCGCCTTTCGACGACTTTGTCTCGGGTGCTCTCACCAAGTGTTTCTGACAGAGCGTACGCACAATCGCTTGCTTCAAACCGGCGATATCGCTGGTACCGCCTAATACAACTAGATTGTCGAAACATTCCTGTCGCTTTTCCATGTCGGGCACATTCTCCAACGAAGCGTAAATGCCCTCGGAAAGCGCATCAAGAAGCCGCGACGTGCCTTGGAATCTCTCTTTGCCCACCGCAATTTTCTGGCCCTCGAACTCGAAGTAATTTGTTTGCAACTCACTATTTGGCTTTCCGGCGGTATCCTGATTTGCGTCACCGTTGAGTCCGGTTCCTTCGGCCACGATCTTAGCCACATCGATTTCTTCGCTTTCATTCTCGTTACTTTCGTTCAAATCCGCGTGCGAGTAAAACGCATCCGTGTGATCGAGCAACACCTCGAAAATCGCCGACTCCTTCAACGCCGTGATCTGGCCACGAGAGAAGTGCGGCAAAATCTCTTGCAACTCGTCGTCAATCGTCTTTCCACCTACATTCAAGACCTTGGATGCAAATTTAAGGGGCGCACCCGCGAAAACAGGCACGATTTGCGTAGCGTCATGGCCGATATTGATCACGAGCGACGACGACTGCGCGGCAAGGCCCAACAGGGCAGCCACCGATAAGTCCATGATGTTGAACGCGGGGAACTCTAAGGTTTCAAACACGAACTTCGTGATCTCCTCGGTAACGTGGCGCGATAATGATGCTGATGGGATGATCAAAAGAAGGGGGACCAGAGCGATGGTGAGGATCGGGTGTTTTTGAATAATCGACTGTAAGATAAATTTTAGAAGTGCGTTGAATGCATCGATGTCAACAATACGGGATCCCACAATTGGCCGGATTTCCGTATAGGTGTTTTCGGGATTCGTGAGTTTATATTGATTAGCCGCCTGGTCATGGTATACCACCGTAGGGATCTTTATATGGGGCGGCGTCAACGATTCCAGCAATCCGAAGAGAACTTTGGTGAATGCAGAGCCTGCATGCACGATCAAAAAGTGTTCTTCCCGGAAAAGTGGCATTGATGCAGTGGAGATTTGAGGAATGGGATAGGAGAAAAGTGGTTTGTTGATGGTTGGACGGGCGCGCGCGAACACAGGAGCAGGACGCGAACCCGGGCAAGATTAAATGAAATCTTTTATTTTCTTAAGGGCGACGAAGAATTTCTTTTTAGTTTAGTTCCGAAATTATTGGGAAAATAGTTTTCTTGGTTTTTTTGATGGCGACGGCATATATATCTTGATCCCCGTCTCGAGCCAATCTCAGCGGCTGCACCTATTAAGAGGAAAGCAAGGGTCGAAACAACACAGGAATTAATTTTTTTTTTTCGAAACTATTTGATTTCTGAAACCATGAAATAGTGATGTGAGGCAGGGATCCATCAAGTGTGATAATAATTTGGCTTTTCTTCGCAGCATCAATGAAAAAAGATCAAGGTAGCAATACAATTTTCTAAACTCCAGTTTCTCGGTATACTTTCATATCAAGAAAAAAAGAAGTTGAGCGCTTATTTTCAACTCGGGAGAGTTAGCTTTGAATTCTCCTTCAAAATGCTAAGACTTATCTTGGCTATTCGAGAGACCTTATTTTGTCACATTGAGTCAGCCTTGGTTACGAAAACTGAGCAAATATTATTCAACCAGTCTCTCGAGAAATCCATCATTTCAGTTGATAATGACATCAATTCCGAGGAAACTCAAGTTTTTACAACATTGTATTATTTGGTCTATAACTGAGTGATCTGCCTCAAAAAACATTACTGATCTGTTCTTATCTCTAGAGCACCAGAAGCAATCACTTGATCGTTGGCCACAATTCTCCAGGGATCAACAACCAAATCACCAACACAATATTGCTTCAACTTTGGAAGCACACCCTCAGGTCTCATATAAACCAAATCTTCAAAAAGGTGCAGGAAGATGCGATCTTTCTTCAGCTTCAAACATTCCACATATCTCTCTGAAAGATATGGTTGCGAGAAAAAGTCATCAATCTCTTCGGCATATCTGAATCCAGCAAGTCCAAGACCCCCTGGAGTTTCATTATCCTCATTTTGAAGATGGATGCCCAGGTGATTTTCCCGATACGGGTCGGCGAAATCACACTTTAATGTGAGCTTTTCGAGGTTCTCTTGAGAAGTGAGCACTGCTTGTTGGATCTCCTCCACCGATGCTCGCCTGGCTTCATGAGGAAATATCAGAAAGTATAAATGAGTGAGTTGGTTTTTGAGATTGCGGGCCAAAATCCGGGAAATATCCCCAAACACCTCACCTGTCGAGTCGGGAGTAACACACCAGATAAGTTTGGTGAGTGAGGGGGTCATTTGTGTCAAAGCATTGATGAATGAAATGGGAAAATGTGGACAAAATGGAGCGCCCGCATCATTGATCACAAGACATTTCAATTTAGAAAGATCGATACAATTATTGAGGAGTTTGAGAGCCTGACTTTCCCGCTTATGAAGACGACCGTAAAATCCAAAAGAAGTCAAACTTAAGCGCGCATCGGATTGCAGAAACTGATCGAAGAAAATGATCCAGAACATGGGATAGTTCGGGATTCTCAATGCAGCAGGCCGTTCGAGACTACCGATAAATGAAAAATGAAGCTTGCTAAGACTCTTCCACACTTGGTTCTGTACGATTTGACGGGCCAAATCCCGGAAACAAAGAATTTCCTCTGGCTCATCATATGCTATAACTCGAAGTTCTTGAAGCGTGGGAGGAAGCACCGGAACGTGATGAATCGAGCAGGTGATACTGGTAAGAAACAGGCCTCGCATAGCGAAACTTCCGTAGCCCGACATATTGTGAATCTTTTGTACGTATGGAAACCGGTAGAGAAGATCGCCGATTGCCATGTGGGCCACCGTGAATTCAAGACGAATTGTACGTGCGAACGACGCAAAACTGCGGTTTTTCCTCACCTCTTCGACAATCAATCGGATGTCCTTGCAGAAGATAAAGGTAGTGTTGGGTTCAAACCGGTATTTCTCACGCTTGAGAATCTCGAGCTTTCTGCGATCGTCAATGAATACCAAGTTCTTGTATAATGCTCTGGAGGCCGCAGGATAAAAGTCTCTCGAGAGAAGTCTGAGCTTTGCCAATTCTGACGAATAGACATGCTCAAAGATCTTGCTCAAGATTTCCACGGGAAGAGTTTCTAAAGTGGGGTAAACGCTATACATTTTGGGGTGGTGAAAAAAAAATTGGTGATTGGTGATTTGGCAAAAGCTCATATATTTATAGACATTTTCATCATACTTGAAAACAAAATGCTGCTTTCATGATGGGTGGCCGACAGAATGAATTTCAGCAGACTAGATTTGATGTTGCATAGTAATGTCAGGTAATACGGAGGAAAGAAATTACGAGATTATAGGAATTTCCAATGCAGAATGATACGAAGTAATTGATTTCGAAGCTTAATCACTTAAAAATTTATTAAAGAAACTTTTGAATGTGATCTTGAATCATGCTCAAAGGAATACATCCTGCATCGGCGTCTGGTATGCTCACAAGCATTAAGCCATACTACAAAGTTTTACGACTGCACCTGTGAAGTTTTTTCAAAAAGCCAGAATCAATGTCCAAAGAAAGAAGACTGTCACTTTACGCACAACGATTGCCCTTCCGCCAGAATCTAAGTGCATGATCTCACTTGCAGCCGCAGATGTGGCCCCATCACCCAGAGACTTTTTTGGGTCATAAACAAAATTGACAGGTGATTCTTCCTCAAGCAATGTAAATTCTGTTGTAATCGTCGCCTTTACAGTAGGATATGATCTCAAAGTCTTCAGGATTCCAAATCCAGTTGCAAAAGATTCGCTTAGCACAATGCTACTCAGGAGCATCTTGTCGATTGAAGTGTGCGTGATTGGTGGCTCTTGGATTTTGGAGGTGAGGCTTACGATCTCCGAATGCGTGTTTTCGCTTCCGGAAATCCCCATCAAAGATTTGAAGGACCCTTTGTAGCGTGTCAGGTAGCCAAGAGGTGATCTTCCTGACTCTTTACTCCCCGAGTCTTCTTCATTTCCAGAGAAACCAAAATCTGTGATAGGCCTACTCTTTTCCGACTTTTCCACAAAAGAATTGTTCCGAAAATACCCATTGCGATTGCTAGTGGAATCTGAAAGTGAGCAATTCGCGGAATCGATTGGGGTAAAAACAGCCGAGGAGTTGAAAGTTCCCTTTTGAGGTACCGAAGAGTTCCGACGAGATTCATCTTGATTCTGTGCATTGATTCTAACTGTCAGATTGCTCCACATAGGTGATACTCTTTCGATAGAAGAATTCAAAGCTTTGGCTCCAGTATGATTTATTTGAGTCATTAGCGTTCCGTTGGAAGCATTTCCCAAAGCTTTCCTTCCAATCTGAAATGATTTCAATGGTTCCTTTTTCGATACTGTCTCATTCACGTTCTCTCTTGAAAACTTATGGGTTTCATTTCTTGTTTCAAAACTGGCTTTAGTAAACCTCGTCACTCGTCTTTTCGTGTCATTAGTCTTCGGCTCTGTACCAAAACTCTCGGGTATTTCGGCCCTCATCTGTTCCGAGGCGGAAACTGAATCAAGCACGGGGAAAGTGATTCTCGATTCATTTTTTCCAGTGAGTTCTTTTGTATCCAGCGAATTCAACGGCGGATCTAGTACCGTGAGATTCTTTACCATCGAATTATGAAACTTCTCTCTGAGTGTTGCGTTAACTGACTGTTCAGAAGGCTCAGAAACAGTGTAATTATCACCGTCAAGAAAATAAAAGTTAGGGAGTACATTTTTCAGAAGGGTTAGGTTTGTAGTGAACTGTCCCAACTGACTTTTCAAGCCATCCTTAATCGACTCAGATGTATTGGATTTCAATCCCATCTCTTCAATTGCAGAACTTGAGTGATTAAACTCTGGAATCTTTAATGTCTCAATCCAATCAGTCACATTATCAAGAACTGTCGTATTCATTTTAGATTGAGCCACTGTGTCGAGTTTCGAGACATTCACGAGAGGAATATTGCTTTCAATCACTGAAGTAGTGTTCTTCAAGGCAAGAGACTTCGGAGTATTGGTGACTTTTGCCTCCCGAATATCTCGTACCGGAATTATTGTCCCATTTGAAGATGTATTTGACTTTTCCTGAATGTACAAATCCGTATAATTTCCCACAGTGACGGTCTTGTCTCCTGGCTTCTGAATGTCAGTTAAAGTAAAATCCTTCTTTAATGTCTCTGTCTGCTGATTTGATTGATTTGGATTATGAAACGCTAGCCAATCATTGATAAAGCCAGGCTTAATGATCTTCTCGTATAGATCAAGAATCGATGAAAACTCATTCAGATTCTCCAGCTCTTGAAAGCTTCCACTGGGCTCATCGTTGACTTCGTCCCGAAAATCTGCGAATTCATTTAAGCCTTTGGGTTCATCGCTGACTTCGTGTTCAAAATGTTTGGAATCATTCAATGCATCTTTCATAATTCTTAAAGGAGCTTCTTCGATCTCGAGCGTTTCTCTTTCTACTTCTGGTTCAACCATCGTCTCATTTGTGGGATAATTAGGAACCTTTTCACTGGCATTAGCATAAGCCGAAACGGGAGAATATTGATTGTCGAGATATTCTTGATCCGACTCTTTACTTTCATAGTCTCCGAAATCGAAAATGTCGATGGGGTTTCCATGGGGATCCCACTGAGAAATACTCCATAGAGACGGCGTTTCTCTATCCGCTATGACAAGCCTAAATGGGTAAATTGATCCTGCTTCAAGATAAATTTGATCTTTTGGTTTATCGCGCAGATCCACAATCTGCCATTTATTCAGGATCCAATAACTCTTTAGTCGCTCATTACCTTTTGGACCGATCTGAAGTGCCAGTACCAAAGACCGTCCGTCAATGGAAATTTTGTAGTTCCCGGTTTTCGCAACCTGAATAAACCCAAAAATCTCGGTGATATGCCCTAAACATAACAGTCGGAACCCTAAGCCACTAAATGACAGACCTGTATATCCGTGGCCACGGCTCCTATTTGTGGGAAATTCGCCCGCATCAATGATTCTTACTGCCTTTAACAAATCGGTATTACTTGGAGCCAAGTACGCGGAGAAGTTGAAGGACGAATTGAAAAACTCCGGAACTTCCAAAAATGCCCGTGTTGGTTCATATACTTCCTGACTCGAAAGATCCGCACGTGCACGCACATCTCGTGAAGTTTCAGTCAAGAGTCTCCTTCTACCATACATGACTCTGCTAATCTCAACATTGGTATCTCCTGCAAGTAAGATAATGCGAATGGGATAAAAGTGTCCTGGACGGGCCGGAAACGAGACTTCCACATCTGCCGGATGAATCTGACGACTTATCATTTCTTCAAAATTTCGCCCCGCGTTATACTCGTATCCCTGCTCATAGCCAAATTGAATCAATGCCTGTTTTGCACGATACACCTGAAATTTGACTGTGGTAACCGTTTCTTGCCTTGGTGATGGAGGTATCTCGACGTATCCGGTCAAATCCCAAATATACTCGTTCTCTGTTGGTGCAAAGTCCACCGTGAACTGATCAGAGCCAGTATATTGGTAAAACGGAGGTCCTGAGACAATAAGAAACGGATTCGGCTCCTCATCGGAATTCCAACGCCGATGTCCATCATAATGTTTCACAGTGAAGTTAGGATGCTGAAAGGTGGTCAAGGGAAGCAAAATTGGATTTCGACCGGCAAAGACGGGGGCTATGTAAACCACCAAGGTGAGGAAACGCATTGATGAGATTTGGAATACATTTTATCAGCGGCCATGCAACCTTATATGAAGAAAAATTCTCTTCTAAACTTTCATAGTTTGGTGCAGATGAATCGCGCTTCTTCTCAGGTTTGCAGCCGGGCAATACCCCCATTGTTCCGCGCCACCCCCCACAATTTCAGCGAGTAATTCGATAACATTAAAGAAAATTAAAATGTTTTGTACTTTGTGTAATATGTTTTTCTGTGGATTATGTTTTGAAAACGGAACTGTGGATGAAGAAAGGTGAAACTGCGAAAGTAAGGGCTTTCGCACGATGTTGAAATAGACTGTTACGGAGCGGTTTATTTCACTCCGAGAATTCAGGTTCGTAACCGTGAAATGAGAATTGCTTTTTTCCAGAGAATGCCACCTTTTTCAGATTTAATGGTAAAACTTACCACGTTGTATTTCTCGCCCTGCGACATGGCTCGGGATCAGCGGATCAATTCTCCAGGACATTTCCCAAATGTGAGATCTTAGAAAATCCTTATCAAGAATCAGTGACTGTTTACATGCGCGTCTGCTTACCATCGCGTCTATCGATAAGGTTAGGAGACGCGATCTAGGACCAGTTTCCTGTTTTACAATTTGAACAAAACGAAGGCATAATTGCTCAAGAATACACTCTCGTCAAAAATAAGTTTATCCCATTATTGTTGTTATAAGATTCATTATTGATATTAGACGGTGAAGATGGAAGAATATTCAAATAAATATTCATCAAATACCAATCGACTTCTCAATTTGCAGAAGACCAGACATAAATATTTCATTCTGTTGAAAAATCAAGTATCTCAAGGTCAACATGCGGAAAGCGAATCGAGAGTAGGAATTTTATTCTCTTGAAGAAGTCTTTCCCCGGACTCTATTCGTACTGCGTGTTATCATACGAAGATGAATAATATATTTTAGAAGGAAGTGATCGGCTCCGATAACCTAATACCTTCCTTTTGATTGGATGAGTTTCTCGTTGCCCGATATGTCTTCGTATTTCCAATTCAATTTGAACAAGTGAGAGTTGTTTGGTACTGCGCCTCGTCATCACAAAAGGGGCTCTTTTTACAGCTTTCAAGCCTTGAAAAATGGGACAAAAGCTTTGGTATCCTAGAAGAGTCGAGAGATTTGTACTTAAATTTTTTGCGAACTTTCAATTGGTACTTTCTGTTTTGTATGGAGATAACGACTTTGTTTCGTGGTGATGTTCATACTGACATCTTTCTCTCCCACGAAGCTCTTCTGTCTTTTTTAATTAGCTGTTTCCCAAAAAAAAAAAAACTTTTCTTTGTCTTCATTTTCAGCCTCAATCATTGTTATTCGCTCATTTGGAAAGTGTTCCGAGAGCGAACATCCACTCCATTCACCCCAAATGATATTCTTCACGTGTTACCTTTTGATTCAAAATGGTTTCAAGTCAGGCTCTATGATAGCCGACTTTGTAGAAGGAGTCAGAGAAAAATAATATATACAAGCGATTGGATATCTCTCGTGAATGAAAAGTAAAGGACATATCCTAAAAACGATGAAATCTTCAGATAGCTGGTCAATTCTAGGTACAGGCGTTGATTCGGCGAAAAACAAATCGTATCCTTATGATTTATAGAGAGTACATCATCGTTTCACTATATTCGAGAATTTCAGAAACCCATGCTTGCCATCCGAATGATACGTGAATGTCACGGCTTACGGAAAAAACTGGCGGGGAATGAAGTATGCAATCAGGCAGTATACGAGATAGTTTGTATAAAGAAAGGTCAACTAGATACAAAAAGTAACAAAACTCACCGCAATCGTCCAAAGATAGTTGGCAGTCTTCCGAGCCCTTGCAGAATTTTTCAAATCAGAAAAGTTCGTTCTTGCTTTCTGTATTGTATCACCTGGCCTTATCCGATTTCTATCTGAATGAGAATTAATAATCTTCCAATCGCTATCAGTCGGGTGGAATCCTTCAAGCTCGGGAAATACTTGGTGAGACTGAGGCTCATTCAAATTTTCCAGTGTATTCAATTTCTGAACGAAACCTTCGTTGTGACTGTGAGATATCTCAGATGCAGATCCCAAGAATCTGCTCAGATTGTCTTTTCGAATGGTATTCACATCTTGGGAGTTTATTAATTCTTTAGTAGAGGTTCGATCCGATATGTTTGAATCATTTTTCTTTGGAATGATTTCTATACTTTCTTTTTGGGATGAATTCGTATTGACTCGTTCAGTTTTTGCTTGGCCAGAAGCAGAAAAAAGTCCAGAAAAATTCTGTTGACGACTTTCCATGGAATGAAGACGTTCTGAGACGGTTGTATACGTGTGAGTCTGTCCATCCATCGTCTCATTTAAAACAGATCCGCGGCTCTTATCTGCTTTTGAACCGTTTATCGGGTCGTATCCTGTTTGGTTATATTCAAATGAAATTCGCAGGGGTTTCCCCATTGAAGTTCTTGTTAAAAGAATCTCTTTCTTGAAATCGCTGTCAAGTGAATTCTTGGTGTAGTTTTTGCTCTTTTCGAATGGAGTTAAAGCTGACGTTGTACCCAATTCATCGTCTTCGCTGCCTTTAATCATTGCTAAAACATCAGTGCTTTCTGGCTGAAACCTTTCAATCTCTTGGAAATCAGTGCCCAGATTCTTTGAAAATAGGAAGACCGCAGCATGTTTTTCAACTCTGTGACCATTGTCGGCTTCAATGCCATGTATAAGTTTCTTTGTAGGCTCATTATGATTCAAAACCTCGAACAGTCCCAGCAGATTTAGGGTCTTCTCATTGCTGAACTCTAAACTCGGAGCGCTTAACACCGAATTTAAAGGTTGAACATTTTCTTCCTGCTCTTCTACAACTTGTCCTCTCTCGTCAGTATCTTTGAAGTTCACAAGTCTTAGCAAGTCACTTTTACGAGAAAATGGCTTTGAGATCGTCTCAGGATCCGAATCGTTTAGAAATGCAGCCGAAATTTGTGAGCTTGATGCTTTTGTTTGATTTGCTTTGTTTTCCGGTTGGAATCCAGTCAGAGTCTGTGTCTCATTGCTTTTTATGGAAAAAAACACTATTTGTACTATTGGAGATAAGTTTTGTAGACTGATTATCACTTTTGGGAAGTTCGTTATCTGCGTCTTCGGAATTTCGGAGAATTTTCTCTTTATTAGTTGAGTTTTGATTGTCCCTCGACTGAACCACCTGTACTGGGGGAGATTGTGAATGCTCAGGATCTCCAAAGTTCCCATTTTTTGTAACCGGAATAGCAAAACCGTTTTGTTTTATGATGTGTAAACTTTTGTTTTCAGTCGCTCGGTTCTTCTTTGTGCTGCTGGAATTTATGATCCTCGAGGAAACCACGGGACTGCTTTCAGAAGATTCCTTTTCAATCTTCTTATAATCCTTAAGCGTAATATTTGTACCTGTCATTTTCACCTCTCTACTTGGCAGAATCCTCGTCTTATTTTCTTTTGTGGTTTCCTTAGTGATCGTACGATTTGCTTTTGAAACAGGAGAAGAATCTTCGTTTGGAATCTCTCTTCCAGAAGGCTTCAATAGAGGACTTGAACTCGAAGAAATTTCATTCTTTGGGGCAAACTTTTTCTTCTCTTTTTCAACGTCAATTATCGATTTGGAATCCTTCGGCATTTCAAGAACATTTTCAATGCTGGTGGAATTTTTACTACCTTTAGCTCTGAATTTTAATCTCTCCTTCGGTTTTATTTTATCCAGGGAGGCTTTTTTTCCAGCTTTGGTACCAAAATTCTCTGTCGTATTCTTGTGGAAAGAGTTCTTTTGTGGTTCAGATTTTGTCTCTGGATCTGGGGACAGTCCCAAGCCATCTTTTGAGATTTCTGTGACTTTCTTCTCGGCAACATCTTCTTGTGGAATCAATGCTTTCCCCTTGCCTTTCTTTACAAAATTGGCCTTTTGCAAAGGAACCCGGGTATTTGAAGAGGATTGATTTTCCGTAGAGTTCTTGTCGACTCTTTTCAAAGCCGCTTCCATTTTCTTGATTCCTTTGTGAACTGGCCCGAGCATCTGGAACGTGTCAAAGTTCGAAAATTTTTTTGTTTGAACGGGACTTTCGGGACTTAAATGCTTTTTTGACTTATCATCTTTGGCTTTATCATGTACTTTTTCTTCATCAACTTGTTTCGTACCAGGCTGCATATTTGCTCCCAAAATCTTCTCTTCCTGAGTGTTCGGTTTACTCTTAAATACTTCGTTTTCCTCTTTCTGGGATCTAGGCTTTGAATTTCCAGACTTTGCATAAGGTTTCTTGGTTTCCTTGTTATTCTTGGAACTGTCAACCTTTGGCTCCGGAAAAACTTTTTCATCGCTTTCAAATACTTCCGGCTCAAACTTTTCATGAAGTTCTTTTCGTATAACTCTGATACTGGTATCTCTCACCGGATCAAGATACTTAATCTCATCTGGAGAATCCTCCACTTCATCTTCTTCATATTTTTTCGCGAATAGATCGACTTTGTTTCCCAATGCATCCCGGACATCCATTCGCCAATCGTCCAAATTCTCCTTACCAAGGACTACGATCCGGAACGGATAGGTTTTTCCCTTGATAAGATAAAGCTTCGCACTAGGATTTGTCCGCGAATCAATAAGTCGCCACATTTCCCCGATCGCATAATGTTCCAGCCTCAATTTCCTTGGCTCTCCTAATTGAAAAGCCAGGATAAATTTCGATGGCAATTTTATCGAATAACTTCCGGTAAGTGGCACAGAAAAATGTCCCCAAATCTCGAGGGCTCGTGGAACATCTACTTTCGGAATCCGCGCCCCGTTAAATTGAGGCCCAACTATTCCCGATGCCATGATCAGTTTGAAGTTTCTCATGTACTTTTCCAAATCTTCATCGTGCGCAGGGGCAACTCCAGTAACAAATTTAAATCCTGAATCGCGATACTCTGGGATAAAAATTGACTCGCCATTCACGACCTGCTTTTTCCAATTCGCCTGTTTAATATGATTGAGAAGTTTCGGCGGAGGAATTTCAGTTTGATACGTCAACTGAATTTCCTGGTTATTTGCAACAAGAATAAACCGTATAGGATATATTTTCCCGGGCTTTACCTCAAAAATATGCTCCCTAGTGGTTGCATCCACCACTTGCTCCGCGATCATATCGTTGAAATCGGACGACAGATTGGGTTTGTACCCCTTTCTGAAACCAAATTGTACTTTGGCCTTGATTGCATTAAGTGCTCGAAAAGAGATCGATGGCGTATTGGGGACTTTGAAAAATCCGGTCAATTGCCAGTAGAAAACTTGTCGTTCACGGGGTAAATAAATGTGCACGTGATCAGTGCCCTCGTCGATTTTCAGGGGCAAAACGCCAAGATTGAGTAGTGAATTTTGTGAGAAATCGGAACTGACTAGCTGAAACTGTTCATAGACACGAAAGGTTGGAGCAGGATTCTTTCTGATTTGTATTGCATCGATCTTGAACCCACTTTCGAGCAGCGCTGCACCCACAAAAAAGGTCGTAATTGATGCCATCCAAAGCATTTTAGATAAGAAAAGAGCAAATTTATTGAAGTTTTAGATAGAAAATATACCCTGCTTTTATTCAGTGAGAAAGGACAATCATTAGCGCAATTGCATCGAGTCAACAGCTGAATTGCGCTCGTTCATTGTTTGAAATAAGTGATCGTAACGTTACACTTTATGAAAAATCTGGAAATCTCCGAAGTAAAAAGGAACTATTTTTTTTGAGCATCGGTGCCTAATGAGGTGAAGCATCGAAGAGTTTGGATTTTTGAACCTTTGTAGAGTATCTAATGGCCATTAATTGTCGAGATGGATATTTAATGAACTCCGCAATCGGCAACATACTTTTACGAGTTCGGGGCCGATATGCGCATTCTGTTTCCTAGAAGTTACGTGATATTCAATACCCATACACGACTGTATTGTTTACGAAGATCTTATTCCATTGCCGATTTGTTTGATGTATGCGACCGACTCGGTGTCATTCCAGAATTTTCAGTCAAAGAGAGTGTACAATTAACAAGTTTACTCGTTATACCTAGATTTTTTAGAGACATCGAGCTCGGGCATCATCACTTATTTTTTTCTCATAATATGCACCTTGCCTGATTGTATTTTATTCTTTCTATTTTGAGGGAGTATGACGGAAAATTAATCACGATCTTTCTTACAAATGTAGTGCTGATGTCACCTGAGATTGATAACTCACTGCCAATATTCTAAAGCATTTCACAATTTATAGCATGGTTACTTTAAGGATGCTAACCCTCGAATCTTGAAAAATATTTCTTCATCTTTTAACCAGACATTTCAATAAACTATACAGAACAGTCAATTATTTTGATAAAGAATTCTTCAGATTATGAATAGATTAAAAAATCGCCAAAATTATTGCTATTGCCATTATCTTGGAGAGTATTGGTGTATACCTAGCGCCCATGGCCTCGTATTCAGGAACTACAGTTGAAAACGAGTCAAGACCTCGATAAATCTTCGTCGAACTTCCAGGAATGGAAGTGCTTGAGCCACATTCCAAAATTGTAGTGTGCATGTTTCTGATTCCCGAACCTGGCAAATCAATATCGGCTCCTTCAGCAGAAGTCGCGCTTGGCTCAAGTAGAACAGAATTTCCATTGTAAACAAAGCTCTTCGTTTTACCTCTAGCATCGGCATCTTGATCAGTTACTCTCTGATGAGTCAGCGAAGTGGCATGGACTTTATTTGACTTCACTGAACTCATAAAATCATGATACTGCTCTTCAGTATCACTAATCGTCGAACTCCCAATTTCGAAATCGTTTATCTCCAGACTCTTGACCTTTCTGCTTGTTCCTGGCGTCGAAGTTTTGTGCATAGATGGAGGTTCAACAGGATCCTTCACAATATTATTGGAATCATCCAACGCTGGCACTTTCTGAGGCAGTGCTTTGACGCCTCTTGTACCATTTGAGAATGAAAAGTCTTCGAACTTGTTTTCTTCAAGATCTATGGCTGGGGCTTGTCTACCACATGTAATACTGGTCGAATTTGCCTTCCCATTCTTCTGAGGGGTCGAAAAATTCATCGGATTATGACTACCATCTTCCTTCATACTAGAAAATCCTTGAATATTCGAGTCAGTCGTAAGCAATGTTACATTTTTAGCGGTCACCAATTCAAAAAAAGCACCTGCTTGAGTAACAACTGGCGCAGTGGAATTATCTGGGTCATCACTAACCTTTTTAAGTCCTGAATTCACAATTCTCAGACAGTTCCTTGACTCCTTCTCTGGAAATTTGTTGATTGTGACTTTCAGACCAGCTTTACCGCCGTCATCAAGTAAAGCCTCAACATCCGGTCTTGAATCAGAATTCCTCATCTGCCCCAACTTTGCGCCATCAAATTTCATCCAGGAGCCAGAATTTGAGCCCAATGCGTGTTTTTCGCCAAGCTTGTCATAAATGGTCGCATTGGTTGAGTAGGGCGCCTCAGGAGCAAATGGTGGATTGAATGCGAAATTTTCAGTGAGGTTCAGATTGTGTAAGATCTCTTTCTGGATCACAAGCGAAGTGTTTCTGGTCTGACTCGCGTCACTTCCAAGCCAATCATCCACCAAGTCATTTACCTCGGAGCCACTGTCACTCAAATTTTCCACAGTAGTTTCAATGGTGTCCTTAAGCGATTCTGTACCCAAATCACCATTTTCTCTGTAGTTTTTGCCAGTCTCCTCGAATGTCTCAGCAGTCGGAGGGCTTTCATTCTTCATGAATGTATCAAGCCTGGAAGCTTCTGGTCCGGCAACAATCGATTTCAGTGTACCTGCTTGTGAATAATTAGCTTGGATAGCTTGGGAATGAGTCTCAGTATCGATGGGGCCATTGTTCACCAGATTAGAAAGAGAACCTGAAATTGAATCTAGCACACTTTCATTCTCGACTTCAAGCGTAATGGTCGAGTTAGAATCGTTGTCGGAAAGTTTCGCAAGGCCGTCTTTCAAATCCAGAGCTACCCGGTCTGCTCCTTCATCATGAACAAACGGTTCTGAGAGAGTCTCCGGTTTGCTTTTCACCAGATGTGCCTTCTTCACTTCAACTATGTCAAGGGCACTATTTTCCGAGTCAGAAATAGTCTCACTATTGTTTTTGGAAATCGATTCAGTGCCGCTATTCTGCAAATGGTTAATCGATCCCTCCACCTTCGAACCTACCGGCTTTTCGTCGATCTTTTCAGAAATCTTCAATCCAACCTCGTCGACTTTCGGCACCGTATCAACCAACACTGCATGTACCTCCGAAAAATTCTCGTTGGCAGTATTGTCTAAGCCCGATTTCTCCTCTGTGGAATTTGTTGCAGTCTCGAATTCTTCAGGCAGGATTTTGTTTTCAACAATCACACTAGATACCTCAATTTGGGGAGCACTAGCACTGTTTTTGAAGTCAGCGTCTTTTCCCGGAAATTCAACAGAGACTGATGAGTTCGAGTTCAGTCCATTCGTCTTCACTTCAGTGAGCTCCGGATCCTTCACTTCTTTTTCTGGGTCGAGAATATGCTTCGGCTCTGCTTTCAAGTCCAAACCAACTGCACCAGTTAGTCTTGCCAGATTCTCCTCCATCTTTTCATCCTGATTCGAGGTGTTCGATGAGTTTAGAGGCATATCCAATTTCACGCTCTCGCCTAGAGTTAAATTTGCGAGGTGTTTCTCATTTTCTGCAAGCTCGAGGCTCGAAGGGGTTTCATTGTGAGTCGTAGCTATCGACGCGCCTTTCTTCTCATCAGCAGCAACTGCAGTTGTACCGTTCTTTGCGACTGCCATATCGACCGGTTTCCCGACAGCTTCCTCCACTAACTGTGAAACAGCTTTTGGATCTGGCAAAATGTTGGAGCCAGCGCCTTTCTTGGAGGAGTCAACCTCAACCTCAATCGATTTCACATCCATCTCGTTTTTTTGAGCAGCTTGCAGGACCTTTTCCTCCTTTAACTTCTCTTTCAACATCTCTGATCCCAATGCTTTGCTGAAATTCTGGCTCTCGATTTTCGCAATTGGAAAAGGTGGAACTTTTGCAAGTGACTTTTCTGCAGCTGGACTCTCAAAATTCAATGACGGAGTCTTCTCCAAAATTTTTTCCGGCCATACAGCCTGGCTCGTGGTATTCTCAACTTTCTCAAAACCGGAAGATGGAGACTTATCTTCTAGTTCCAGAGGCTCACCCTTCAGCTTCGACGATGCTTCTTTCAACTGCAAGAAATCATCCTTCGTCTTTTCGGAACTAGTCTTCGGTACCTGAGCAGCGGCTTTCGATTTGGTATTATCGACGATCGGTGGTTGTGGCGCATTTACTTTCTCGGTATTTTTTGCCACCTTCGAGGATTCGACCTGTTGCTTTTCATCTTCCACCTTCCTTTCTTTTGCGTCAGTTTTTGATCTTTCGACAGCACTCTCTGATTTTTGAGCATCGATCTTAATCTTCGGCAAATCAACCTTTGCACTTTTTGTGTTAGCCTTCGAGTCAGGTTTCGCGTCTAACAAATCAGGCTTAGATTTGTGATCGTCGCCTTTCTTGCTATCAGCGATGGGCTTGGGCTTTCCAAGATCCGGTATAGACTTTGCCGCATCTACTTTCAGCTTCTCATTATCATCCTTTGAAGTCTTAGATGCCTTCGGGTTTGAAGTTTCTACTTTCGATTTTGGATCCAGTTTTGGATCCGATTTCGAATTCTCGGCCTTTGACGTCACTTGCTGAGTATCTGGTTTTGGCACCATATCATTCTTCTCAACCTGCACACCACTGTTTGGAGCGTTTGTAATAGCTTCACTTTTTTTGCCAGGTGACGATTTTGAAGAGTTTATATGTGGCTCTGGGGCTTTCGGCTTTGGTTTCTCCACAGGCTTTTGATGTGGCGTATCTCCATTTTTCACAGGCAATATTGCTATAGAGCTTTCCACTTCTGGTGTCTTTGACTTTGGGAAAGCCAGCTCAGGGTTACCATCAGGATCGGATTTATGGTTCGAAAGTTGAGAGCTCGGAGACTTTTCCCGAAGATTTATGGCCTCTGAGACAAACTTCGGATCAGTAGAGTCGGATTTAGATGCTCTCAGTGGTTCTTCCAAAACTGATGGTTTACCTTGAGAGGATGTCGAGCTTTGAGCTTTAGCGATACCATCTAGCACCTTCGAGTCCCGGTTTGCAGGCTTTTCCAACCCAGACTCCTTCAATTCCTTGGCCTTATCCAAGATCTCCTGCTTTTTAAGTACCGAGTCCTTCGTCTCTTCCGGGGAAAAATATGCATTAGGATCATCTGCCACAATGTCAAATTGTGCCACATTATCGTCTTCATCTTCCGCCTCACTGGTCGTCGATTCGATCTCTCCTGCAACAGCTTCAAGTGCACTTTCAAGGGGACCTGCACTAAATGTGGTGGCATCCAACGGATCTTTTTCCTTGGCACGCCGACGCTTGACTGTCCTCCAGAATTCATCGTCCACACCTTTAATGAAGCCTGAACTTTCATCACGGAAATAAGGATCGTGAACAGTGGAGTCTAAGTATCTAGTGTGCTCATCAAAAGTACGTGGATCCTCGGGACCCGGGGGTGCTTTCCATATCCCGAGTAAGTCGATCGGGTTATTTGCCGGGTCATACACTTGCATTTCCAAAGGATCATTATGAATGTTTACCAACGCCACGAGCCTAAATGGATAATACAATCCGCGGCGAAAAACGTGAACTCCTTTTCGACTCATGCGCCCATCCAAAAGATCCCATAGTGCACCTACTCGATACTGATTCAGCTTTTCAAAACTGCCACGTCCCACTTGAAATGTCACAAACAGCCTCTTCAGCATATCGAACGTATATTCTCCACTTCTAGGAACCTGAAAGTGACCCGTCATTTCCATGGCATAATTTACTTTCATTTTGGGCACTTTCGCACCATCGAACACCGAGTCGATTTTTCCCGACGACATTTTTGGTAACGTTTTGATATACCGCATCGCTTTATCGTACTGAGAAGCATAGTTGGGTGCTACTGCCGTCCGGAAAAGTAATTCACGTGACTTGGGGACTGGATTCCAACCAAACCTTTGCACACCACCAAATCTCAGTTTGCTGTATTGCGGGAGCGCGAAATTGCCAATGGAAACTCCTTTCATGTTGCCGATTTTGTGTAAAAGCCGGATTCTTTTTGAAGGGGAGATCAAAGTGATTCTTATGGGGTAAAATTGCTTCTTCACGGTATCAAATGATGGAGTCCACTCTGTCATATCGACATATTCTTGTGAAATAAGTTCCCGAAAATCGGGCGACATATCGCCTCGAAACCCTGGTTTGTACCCAAATTGAACATACGCCTTTGTGCAGTTCAATGCAAGGAAAGAGACAGCGGAATCTCTAGCCCAGTAAAAACCGGTCAATTCATAAACGAAAACAGATTTCTCAGGAGATATCTGCACGTCAATCTCGGAATGATGCAGGTATCGGGATGGAGTATCGGAAGCGGGGAGATTCATAAACGGATTTTGGTGAAAGGAGGAACTCACATGTTGGCGCACATCGTAAAATTTCACGTTATGTTCTGTATTCACCGGGACGGGTAATACCCCGGTTGCCGTCACTAAACTAAAGCACGCAATGAAGCAGTGCACTGCGCGTAATGGTTTCATTGAAGTGGGGAAATGGTGGGGAAAAACCAAGAGAGAAAAGCGGATGATTGTTAATAATAAGAGACGGTGGAGAGATTTCCTCCCCTCTATGTTTTGGAAAGAACTTTTCATTGTCCATACTATGAACAATGAAATTTACAACGTCGCACTTTTCAGTCGGTAATGCACAATAAACAAGAAGTGATCGGCTTGGATTGCGAGAGTATTTTTAAGAAAAGAAAAGGAGGAAAAAGATTTCTTATAGCTGTTTTAACAGATCGTCTTCACTACCAGAGGTAACATTTGACAAGATAGGTCAAGGAGATTTGCAGCCACAGATGCGGCATTTTGAGAGTTGAAAATCGCGTAGTCGACAATTTTATTTCTTTATTTTTGGGGCCTTCTTTACTGATTTTGATTTCACAATATGTCGCACATCCCATTGTTCCGGCTTCAGTTAGGATCGCCAGCACAGCCCACAATCACAACCGATCTTTCCTTGACAATGGAGACTTTTCTGGTATTTCTTGTGGGAAAAAAAAACAGAATGAATCTCATTGGCTGTAAGTTTTGGAGCTCACGGCGCCGACAGATTTTCCGTGAAATGATCGCCTTTTAATTTCCTCAAATGAGCGACGTCAATCGCCCAGAATCTACAACTTCAAGAATATTGCACATCGGTAAAGATTCTTTTCCCTTTTTATTGCGGGGCTAATACACTATACTAGATGGAAGTCTTTAAAATTTTGTAAAATTTCACTATTCTCTCTCACATCTAACTGTGAATTTGATCCCGAGCTCGGGCCAGTGGCGCGGCGAAAATTTGCGATCACGGCAACTGCAGCGGAATTACCACAGCCTCATTTCAGAAAAGAAAAAAAAGATAATTGGTTAGAGAGCCCTGATCTTTACGTATGAACTACGAAAAAAGGAAGGTGTTGCCATGTTAGGTTTTGCCAGGTTTTTTAAAAAAGGACATCTGTTTTTAAGACCATAATTTGCCTATATTTGTTTTATTATAATTGACTTCAACGATATTATGGGACATGTCTTCGATACCGGGGAAAGGCATCTAGAGAGACCTCGAGAAATAATCTTACACCTCATGCTAGTATCGTTTACAGTCACCAAAAAGTGTGAGCAGCTTCATCGGCCCCGTACTCTGAAACTTGTTCCATTTCTTTCAAGGTGTACTCTTACACACCTTCTGAGATTGCAGAGATAGGGGCTGGATCCGACATGACCAATTTTAAAGAAATGTAATTTGTCAGGTATTTTTGAATAGACTGTAGTTTAAACAAACTTCTCTGTAACTATCTTGCTCACTTCCCCTTTACTTTGATCATTTTTCGACCATTAATCTTCATAGCCACAAATCGTTTTGGTGGTGGAAGAGACTTGACTTTCTCTAATGATTTCATCAAGGGGAATTCTATAAGAAAATACTCTTTGAAATACTCAATTAAATTTGGAGATGGCTCCTTGATAGATTCTTGAAGAAGTTTCCGAAATTGATCGATGGAATATCCTGTTTGCTTGGCCATCTTCTTACAAAACTCGTTATGAATATAACTGCTTACTGCACGTAGTTTCTTGCGATCTTTTTCTCTAGACAAAATACACTCGAGATTCCCAATCCTCAAATTAATGAGCTCGGTAGGGACTCTCAGTGACACTTCTCGAGGTAAGAAAGAAGTCAAAAGATTCAGTGATTTAGGATTCTCTTTCTGTCGATCAAAAGTCCCGGGAAGATTTACAATCGAGAATTGATTTGAGTCAAATTCTTTCGGCCCCAAACTTTCACCTTTATATAATCTCATTTTGCTTCTTTTCATTACAGTCTTCTTCGCCTCGCGGAGTGGTTTCGGCATCCCCTGAATCGATCTGGAAGTGAGATTCCCCGCAGCGCTAATCCGCATAGTAAGATCGTACTCATCTTCCCAGCTAATTTCATCATCAGTGATTTTCTTAATGATTAAATTATCATCGAATTCAGCCACTTTGTCGATGCCAAAAGCCATGAATATGTCTTTGGTGGTCAATGAGGCCAAATACTTCGGGGGCTGGGCATTTACGTCAATCAAGGCGGGTTGATTTCTTTCGAGTGTAGGGGTTTTGGTTTCAGACGCCAGGGACAGCAATAACATTTTCTCCAAGAAAGACAGTAATTCGTCTACCTCTATGGTGCATGATGCACCTGAGGCTTTAGGTTCAGTCATGCTTGTTTTTGAAATCCCTGATTTTAAACGCAAAGATGAAGCCTATTTATAGTTCTCAGAAGTGCGAAAATCTCCCTTAATTTGCCGAAGCAACTCAAAGATGTTTTTATGACTTCCCAACATTCTTGGTTACATATCAAACAATGGAAGGTAAGGGAGAGGGAATGCGTCGCCTCCGCCCGGAAGTTTTTAAAAGCAAAAATGTACATTCAGATATTGAAAGTATTACTCTTGATTTTATCAATCAAATCTCAACAATTCAAACTAGGACATACCTCTCAAACTTTTGAAACTAAAGGTTCATTGCGAAAGTAGATATAAAAGAAATTTCTTATGAAAAAACGAAAGTACTGGAAACGGCCAGTAGAGAAGAAACAGCGATGATCAGTACAGCTAATTCCATGAATTGATGAGCTGAACGCCGGAATGCCTCGAATAGACATTCAATTCTCGGAATATGGGTGTTCACAGCTCACTCTTCCGAGCCAGAGTCTACTGTCATCACACATACTCCATCTCTGCCTGGTCCATGATACAAAAAGTTGGCCACGTTCTTCTCCACTTTCCCGTCAGGCGACTTGAACTCAAGGTCGAGTCTATTAATTCCTTTATTGTTAAATTGAACCACCTTCAAAGGATAGTACAAGTCCTTCTGAAGGTCAACTTTTCCCTCCATCTTTTTGCCCGCTTTGATTGTCTTGATAAGGAACTGGGACCCGATACTGGCAGCGGCAGAATCGGCGAAACATTGATCGCCAGCACCGATCTGTAACGACGCCCCTCTGTTGGCTGTCAAACCAAACACATAAGATCCAGTAGCTGGAGCTCTGAAAAAACCAAAGACTTCCACCGTCACATTACTGCTCGATGTCCTATATTTAAAGATCAGATTGCGCTGGTGTTCGGAATCATCATCGCCAACTTTATAGTTGATATTGGATATTCCGTACCTGGTAGCCTGCAAAGAGGTTTTGTAGCCATTTACAAAGAAATTCTCCATTAATCCATCAAGAGACTTCAACTTGTACTTGTAAAATTGGGCATGAGCTCCCTGCAGGCAAATCTGAGGCATTTCACATGGTCTGTTGGACGGATTAGGCATCTTAACTATCACAGTATTACTGTATCCGTGCTTTCCCTTTTCAGTAATAGTGCTAGTTGCCTTTTCGGACCAGTAGGTAGTTACAGTTACCGTTGGTGTGGGGACGTGAACATCAACAACATCGCCATGGAAGAAATAATTAGTAGATTGAGAAGTAGTCCTTGCGGCCCATGTTTGAGTACGAGTCACTGCTTCAGGACACGATCCGTGAACCTCAGCATACTTAATATACCGGCCGCACTCATTGTAGAGAGAGTTGTTACACCATTCTTTCTTGGGGTTGCGCACCTTGAAATTGAAACTGGTCTTGCCGCTATAGTTGAAGATAACAATCCGGACAGGGTAAAATTCGCCGCCAATAAGATTGAACACGGCCTCTTCTTTCGCAGACTTAACATTACCACCAGTTCTCGAACCCACAGTATTGATGTAGAAGTTTTTGCTAACCAGCCGTCTGGGATCGTTGCAACAGAAATCACCCGCACCAAATTGCAAGGATGCTCCGGCATCGGCCTTCATCGAAATAACATAAGTACCAGTTTCTTCCGCCTTGAACCAGCCGTATAAGGTCATCACATAATGAGCAGCAGTGAACTGCGCACCGAAAACAGTGTGAAGCGCATTCTCGCCCTGCCATACGTAAGAGAAGTTCGGATTGATCACACTGGTGGCAGATACACCCAGATGATTGTCATATTCTCTCTCGAAAAAGTAGTCCAGGTACCCTACGCGATCCTGATGAGCGTAATGATTGATTTTCGCGGTGAATCCAGGATGTTTCAATGGATCAGACACGGCAGCGCATGACCGTACATCGTAGATGTTGGCACTAGCGGTACGCAAGGCAGCGAGCAAGTAGAAAGCTTTTCTGAGATTCATTGAAGTAATGAGATGATGGGAAAGAAAGGAAGAGTAGGAATTCAGCCAGCTTTATATATCTCCCCGAGTATTCTTTTGGATACACGATTTGGACGAATAAATCTCGTCAAACACTGCGTAAACGAGAAAGGTCGGCGTTTCTGAGAAGCTGAGACTACTCAAGATAAATCATTAATTAGTCAGTATACTGATGAGACCTACTGGTAGAAATCGGCCTATGCGATGTTTGAGTCCATTGATAGACAGCGTTGTTTTTCGGAATGGACACATTCTTGTATTTTTTTCATTCCTCCAAACTGATTTCTTGGTTTTGCCTCTATATTGAAAAATAATCTCCCCACGTCTAAATTGGCGCGTTAAATTGACGCGATAAATTGACGCGCTGAATTGACGCGCTGAATCGGACATCGGACATCGGATCGTCTGACCCAGCATTTCTCAAATGCATCGCCAGTTAAAAATACTAGAAAAGCTGAAAGAAAATTTTTGGTCTGGAAACATATACTCTTTTTTTTTTTCTTTTTGTATTTCCTTGAGAATTTCTTCCATTATAGATGATGTCTTTGGTTTGGACAATTTTCATCTACCCACCATGAAATGATCGACAGTCTTTGGCAGATTAGCCGATAATTTGACCATCTCCATGCACGACATCCAAACCCCATTCTCGTAAGATACAATTACCAGTGACTCAACTGTTCAGTCTCAATTCATTCATGATCTCGCACTAATTTGAACAGACAATTTTTTCCTGAACCCGGGAACTTCGCAGGCCTTGCGCATAACTATGTTTTATAGAGCCCGTATCTCAAAATTAAAAACTTGTATCTCCCAACGACAAGTAAATGAAAACCAAAATATCTAGGGTCTAAATCTCTATGAATTTTTCATCGCGCAATTCCTTTCTATTCCATGACAAAAGAGTCCTATTTAGCCGTCTGGGATTTGCAGCCGCGACAAGCACCATGATGGGGGTCGCAATAATTTTAAAATCTTGATTGTTTTGATACCGGCATTTGATAATTATGGGATTCAGAACTGTTAAAAATTGGAGTAAATACTCTAATTGAGAAGATGAGTCAATATTTTGGAGAAATTGTCAGATGAATTGTAAGTGTAAAGACATGTCAGGTAAGTCAACCTGGCGTTTGGTCGATCTTCGGTGTCGAATCTTCTTTACATGAAATCTGTTTTCCTTGCATAGCATTTAAGACCAATAACTCAATAATTTTATATCTTACCCAAATACGAGAGCCATTAGTGGCCCGATTCCATAATAGTGATGGAATCACAGCCATGACTTTCCAAGAGCGAATGGTTCTTTTCAGCCAGCAATTGACCGGTTATGTCACCCATTTTCCCAAAGCAGCACAAGAATAAAATTATTGAGATATTCAGTTTTCTATTGAGTAAAGGGAAGCTCATAAAATTAGAATTCTCAAGTGCCAAATCACGAATGTTTAAAAAGATTACTCCAGTCTAACCTCGCAAGTATGGTGATGATGAAAAAAATAACAAATAATTAGGGCTCATCATCCACGATTGTTTCATTCGCATCCTGATCAAATTCAGCTGGGTCTCTATCGACAGCTTTAATAAATCCGAAAGTATAATCAGGGAAACCGGCATCATCAATGGTCTCGTCCAAAAACCTCGATTTCTCGTCCTGTTGCGTAATATACTGGTCCTCATTTGCCAGTGGATCTGCATGAATTCCAAGTAAATCTATCAGTCTCCCCTCAGGATCGAGAAATTTCATCTCGAGCAAATTTTTACCGTGGTTTCCAAACGTCACCATCCGAATCGGGTAATTTAAGCCGCGCCGTAAAGTGTGATGACCTTGGCTGGCCATACGCGTGTCCAAGAACGACCACGGCGACTCGATTTTGGCGGTTTTACTTCTTTCAAGAGTGCCTTTGCCGATTTGAAACGCCGAGAATGCCCGTTTTGGTAATTTGAACGTATAGATACCACTCAATGGGACCTGGATAAACCCGGTGATTTCCATCATCGACGCGACTCTCACTTGCGGGATGTGCGCTTTGATACTTGCTGGATTAGCGATACCTCTGGACATTTTTTCAACCACTTTAAAATTTTCCATCACTCCTTCAAACTGAGGCTCGTAGCTCGGTGCAACTGCTGCCGTATATGTTATCCCCCTCTTTCCCGATTCGGCAATCCATTCTACACCACCATTCGGGCGCCGAATAAGTTTCGCCGGCTTCACTGAATCGAGATTGGACACCTGCCCCGTACTGCTTATTTTATCCTCGATTTTCAAATCACTCGAATCGGCAATAACGATAAATCTCACTGGATACACCTCCCCTGCAGTTACCTTGAAGTCACGTGACCACTTCGAAACATCAATAGAATCATACGACACTAAATCCTTGAAATCTTCTATATTTACCCGATTTTGATGTTTCGAATAACCGAATTGAAGAAAAGCTTTCTGACATTTCTTCACTCGAAACCGCACTGCGTAAGATGGTGCCTTGTAAAAACCAGTCAATTCATAGATGAACCTGGTGGTTTCCGGGGGTACAACCACGGAGAATTGATCGGATCCATAGTGGATCTTCGAGGCGGAACCGGAAATATGGAGGAACGGATTTTGATAGAAATGAGAGCTGACGTTCATCGGCGAATTATAGTACTTGATCGTGAGAGCCGGATTCTTGATAATGGGAGAAATGGCACTGCCCACCAGTAAACTGACTAAAAGTAACCAATTCATTATCGAAACTGATGGTAAGTATCGAGAGAAAACTAGAGGTTTTGGCAGTGTTATATAGTCTTTCTTATTCCAAAATTCCCCGTAGCAGCGCCTCGCATATCTTATCCAGGCCGTCAGCCTCCATAGGGCTCTGAAACTAAGATCTCCGATAAGAAGTTGCCCATTCAAAAGTCCCGCAATATTAGGTTATATTCATATTTTGTTTGAAATGAAAAAGATACATTGTGGAAACTTTAGCAGTTGCACCCAAAGGTAGTGCCTGAAAAACAGGTTGCCAATAGTGACGTGTTTCTCAACTCTACAACGATCTTGTGACATTTTTGGATATAGCTTCCGACAATTTTTCATGGAGAATTGTCAATTGAAACGGCGGCAATTTCTTGGCCGATCGGCCGATCCCACCATTTTTCCCCCGATGCCGAACATGGCGAAGATCCAAGATTGGGGAAAGTAATCCCGCAATAAAAAATCAAGTGAATACTTGAAGCTATTTCCCAAAAGCGATTTGAACAAGTGATTTAACCATCAATCAATAAAAATGAGGTTTCATGAAGATGTCAAGTAAATTTGAAGATAGAGTATGTACTTCTTGGATTCCAGAAGCAGATTATTAGCACAAGAATCCAGGCTCTTCAATTGAACGCCCCAGATCCAAGCCTCTGTCTTTGAAAAAACAGTTTCATTTTCAGGAAAATTTCACTCCTGATTTCAAAGAGAATCAATTCCTTGATGAACACTGAAAGAGAGATTCAAATAATAGGCAGCAAAGAGAGTCCATAAGTACACTAGCGAATCTTGTAATTTTCCGAAATTTAATTGGCAGGCCGAGTCGAGCAGCCAACACCTCTTCTTGAATAGCTTATATTAAAATTATATCGTACATCTCATGGGTTTAAACAATCAAGTATCTAATTGGAATGTGCAACAATTTGACGGCATAGCCGACAACACCCATCATCACGAAACCAACACCCACGGCTCTGATGATCTTCATGTATTCTACAGGTTAGTATCAATGAATGAAAGACAGAAAGAAAAGAAAGAAAAGACAAGAGGGGAAGAAGGGAGATATCTTGGGGTATTTGAGATTTGGGGCGTCTAGCGAGGTTTTATGTTATCGCCGAATCCGAACAAGCTCATCTTTGTCTTGAAATGATTCCAGAAATTATACAAGAGAAAATGACATTTTCTCCTGGTGTTCTCTTCTCTTTCGAAAAACTGATATACCTCAAATCTTCTTCTATAGCCCTCACCTTCGTGAATACATACCCTTTTGCGTTGGCTTCTGGCACTTTCTAATAAATGCAGTACCATCCTTGATAAATCCAGAGGGAACCTGGGTAATTTTCTCCAATCCGTCAGCCATTTTATTGATGTTTATGTGATGTTTAATCGGAGCGCTAAAGGTAAGACAAGTCACCGTGTCCAGTTCGCGTGGGCGCGCAGTCGTGTGTTTACCAGCAGCAACGGGAGATCAAAACAGAAGAACCAGATGGAAATGAGATAACTGTGAAAAGTTTGATTTTTTCTTTGAAATGATAAAACATATAATTAAAGCTAAATCATCCTCATTTTAATGAATTTGGATCAGAATGAAAAGGCCAGCGCATACCTGGGTGTGCATATAGTGCGTCCAGCGTTATCGGTGCGGCTAGCACGCCCACCGCGACCAATGTGTGATCAACAAACAGCAAGATATTTTTTGAGAAATTTACTAAAGAAAGTTGAGGAGTTTTTCAATTAGTATAAATCTATTGAAATTTTTTTATCTGAGTCATGTGGACCAGATACTCAAAATAGAACAATAAGTGAAAATCTTGAATAAGTATAGTCATATCTACAGTCCTTCTTACAGGTACCATTATGATGTGTGATCATTAGGTCCTCTTTATTACTTGTTTCTAGTACCTCTATATTAAATCGAGAAATCCGTCCTCCTGGTCTTCGGCCAATCTATCCAGCTCCAACTGATTCATTCTCTCCAAGTACTCACGCTCATGACGCTGTGCATAGGTTCGAAGATACTGTCTCAGTTCGGAATCAAGACCCCATTTAGAAATAATATGGGGAATTTCACCCAACTTTCCTGCATGCCCGCGTGAATGGATCAAGAGTTTCATCGTCCGCGTATACAATACGGCGATTTTCAGGGCGGTGGCCGGGTTCGACGAGCCATTGAACGAATCGGGGTTTGAAGTATACGTCACGTGCTCCGTATAAAGACGCAGTAAAATTTCGTAGCAGGCGGTAGCACAAACTTGCAGACTCTCAATCGCCTCTCGGAGGACCAGTGGCTGCAAATACGCCGCTGCTAATTTGAGCTGCACTGTATACGGTCTGGAGGAAAACGCGGCGTTCAGTTCATGGTAACATTTCCAGAGCTCAGATATGAGTCCTGCACGCTGGCCTTCGAGGTCTTCCACGAACTTCAAAAAGGACTCATAGTCGAAATCTGCATTGGCTTTGGCCGCCGCTAGCAACACAGGGAAGTCCTCGGCGAGACTGACTTCACTTCCGGCAAATGTCAGCGACCGGGATTCCTTTACGTAGTAATGAAACGCGCGCGGCTCCGAATACTGCGTCGAGATCTCCGCCCACCGGAAAAGCTGGTCCCAGAATTGCCCACTATATGGATGAGCAAGCACCACGTCGTAATGGTGCTGGAACGCGTTGATATAGGTCATACACTGGACGAATTTCTGGTTAAAGAGCATCGCTACTGCAATCAGCGTCACCACCTCGATATCGGGAAAGAGCGGACTGTCACGTGCCGGTTTGATGAATTCCAGCTCCAAAGTGCCATCACTTCTGATCCCCCAATTTGCCTCCACAAGCTTTGTCGTCTGGTCGATGTTCCGCGTATACGCAATCGACGCGATCATCACCGCCAAAAGTTCACTAGTAAATACTGGCCGCTTTCTATCGAGCTCGCTTTGCGCAGCGGTATACTCCGAGATCAAATCAAGCCAACGGGTCAGGTGCTTAAACGCAGATTGCCGCGGGTTCACAATCACGTCGTTGAGCGGGGATTTCTCCACTCGCCAGAGTGCAGGATCGCCCTCGCCAAAAAGCCGGAACCGAAGTTGCCAGAGGGCGGACGTAGATCCGAATTCGGCAGTGGTGTCCATATGCCGGAACCAGCGGGACGCCAAGTCCAACTTTCCGTTGGTTTGTTCGAGCATGATCAAGTTCTCGTAATGTGCGGGCAAGAGCGGAGTCCGCGGCCATTCGAATGTTTTGGAGTATAAGTGAGGTACCTCCTTCGGCAGTACATTTCCGATTTCTTCAGTTTTCTCAGCATTGTTGATTCCATAGAGGATATTCGCATAGATCGCTCTGATCTGTTCACGGGCCTGTCGCGGCGTGGCCATTTCCGTCGACAAACTCCCGCTTTTCTTAAGCATGATCTGGGTTCCGGCCTTATACAAAGTGTCTTTCTGGTACTCTATAAGTTTTCTTAGCACGTGCGCCATTTCCGCATGATTAAGTACTTGGAGCCAGGGAATCGGCAGAGATGGCGAGGTCCATTTCGTCAAAGTCGCAAGTAACGCGTCGTAACTTTTGGTCCGTAGAAGCGTGGCAATCTCCTGCTTTATATGCCGGCTGAGCTCCTTTTCTGTCTTAATTTCGTTATTTAGCTTTGGAGTCACAATGCCCTTGAGATATATCGTTGATGCAGTTTGGCCGAGTCTGTCGGCGACAGTGTGTGCCGATCGCAGAAAAGACACCACATGATTTCTGTGCGTACATAGTTTTCGAAGATTATGGCCACGTGACGATCGTGGAAATTTGATTTTGTGCATTGGCGTTTACAGAGAATCGGTGATCTCGAATCCGATTTTTCACTTCGCGATCTTGGTGTGCAGATAACCGGCATCGTCGTCTGAAGTCACGTGACCTCTTGGATTGATCAACCAAAAAAAAAAGGAACTTGTTTTTCACCAAAGTATAAGACAATAAAGTTATGCAAAAACAAAACCCTAGTTTAATTCCAAAAAGAAAGATCTAACTTTTTTAAAAACCGTCATTTACCAATTTTTCAGTCCATTCAAAGATTCCTTTTTCTCACCGGAATGCGCACTACAGTTGAGAATCTGTAACAATCAATCCTTTTCTTCCAAATTATTTCCGTTAAATAATGCATTAAAGTTTCGATTTTTGTTCATTATCGGCCGTTCCTCCTACAAGAAACCGAGAGTTATAATCGGCAATATTCAATAACCCTTGTTCATGAGATCCTCCATTCACCATATACTGCACACAGTCCTTGGTGCCCTTGACGGCCCATTGCGGACATGAATTGATCTCTTTTCCTAAGTCCGTACATTTTTCGACTCCTGAGTCAAAATCAGGCACGATTTCACTGACAAGGCCGAGCTCGAGCGCTTTCTCGGCACCGAAAACTTGGCCGGTGAGTGCATATTGGTTCACTAGCGAAAGATTTCCTACAAGGCGGGAAATCCGCTGTAACAGTCCCATATCGGCCACGAGTCCGATTTTGATCTCTCGAATCGAGAACTTCGCATCGGCGGTCGCAATCCGGATACTGCATGCAGAGGCGATATCCAACGCTAGACCATAACACACGCCGTTCATAAGGCAAATGGTGGGCGTACGCATCCGGGCCGGCATGGAAATGGCGTCCTGAAACTCGCGGATATGTGCGTACATCCTGAATTGACGCTGGGAAAACGTCGTGTCCTTGCCGATTTCAAGCAACAGCATGGCGGTTTTCAAGTTCAAGCCGGACGAAAAAGCACGAGGAAAAGACGACAGAATGAAGATCACGGTAGTTTCTGGATCACTATCTAACTCGCCCAAAATCTCTTGGTACGCACGCCAGTCGTCGTCAGTATACGCGTTGAGGGTTTCGGGATTATTGTACAGCACCCGCACGAACCCAGGTTCGATCTGCGATACTTCCCATTTAGTAAACTTTTTGAATAATTCACTATTAAATGGCATTACTATTGAGTGCGTGTTATTAGGGTGAATCAGGTACTGAAAGGTTCTGATCAGATTGAAAAGATAGGAATTCCACAGCTATACACTTCTAAACACAGAAAGTTTCTTTGCGAAAAGAACGACAAAATCTCCCTTATAAAATAAAACGTGCAAGGTTTAAGAAGAAACTGGCGTGTGATGGAATTTCCGGAGGAAATGAGCATGAAAACAGCTACCCCACACTTCCGGGACCGAGGCTACACCGCGAAATCCTGCAGAAAAGCCATCACGCTTAAACTGAATTGAACAAAGGTAAAAGAAAAAAAAAGCTCATTCTTTTTTCCTGGTTGACGCATCAGATAAAAGACTTAAACTTTATACCGCCCTGGTGCGGCCAGTCCTTCGTCCAGTTTCGCCTGGGCCAAACCCTCGATCATCTTCTGACGGATCATGTGATTCGCGTCACTGACCGCGCTCTCAGTAAGTCCCTCAATGAGCAAGTACAATTTCGGCGGTGCAGGAACAACCTTCCCTCCTTGCTTCACTGTTTCGGGGATTTTCGTGCCTGGAGCATAGTATTGCCCCTTATTTGTAATTGATGTAGATGTGGCCTCGATAATCAATGCAAGATTATCGGCATTGACCACGACCCAACGGGCTTTTTGCGGGAGATCGTTGATGGTGATGCGTGAATGGAATTTACACTTATCTGGTCCTGCCGTTTCTTCGGCCCGACCTTCGATCACCTTGAATTCCGGCAAATCGAGGCCTGCACCTTCGTCCTGTACACTGGCACTCTTGTCTCTAGTCTTGGTTTCTTTTCCGGCCCCTTCTGCATCGTAGGCACGGCGCTCCATCAGTTTCGCCGACGACCGCGACTGGTCGAGTTTATGTAGACCGTTTCCGCCAAAGCCGAACCGGAATTTTTCCTTTCCGGATTTCACCTTTTCGAGAAACGCATCGGCAATCGCCACGAGCCGCGGATCGATTTCCTCATCGGGAACCTTACTTAAACGCAATGCCTTGACGAGATCGGTGATGGGCCGTTCCTGCAAGGAATTCACGAAGGTGACGGCGTCGCCCAAGTTCCCCGCACGTCCAGTCCGCCCAACTCTATGCACGTAGTCTTCCATGTGATTGGCCGGGTCAAAATTTACGACCAAATCGAGTCCTTTTACGTCTAAGCCACGCGCCGCCACCGAGGTGGCAATTAGCACGTCTATACCGGAATCGGCGCTGGAGAACTCACGTACCGCATACTTGCGGTCAATCTGTTCCTTGCCGCCATGTACGGTGACGCAGGGGATTTTTGTTGCGAGTAGTTTGACGAGCAAATCGTCGGCAGACTCTTGTTTCTCGACGAAGACGAGTTTCTTCGCCTTTGAGTACTTTTTATCCTCGAGAATCGCCGTGAGCCTAGTCAATTTCCGGGCATATAAGTCCGATGTATCAGAATCTTCACTCGTCTCAAATAACTCGATTTTCTGAGTGATTTCCGGCGCTACTATACTGATACCGCCCACAATTACCTCCACCGGATCCCGTAGAATTGCTTTTGCCAAGCTCTCCATTTTCTTGGCGAACGTGGCGGAAAATAAGATCGTTTGCCGGTCAGGCCGAATCTGCGAGAAGATCTTATTGACTTGCGGCTCGAAGCCAATATCAAACATGCGGTCCGCCTCATCGAGTACGACGTAGGTCACGCGCTGGAGATTACATACTCGGCCGTTATTAGCCGCCAATAGATCAATAAGTCGCCCGGGAGTGGCCACTACTATCTGCAGTCCCTTCTTCAATTCGGCAATCTGCGGCTCGATCGAGGCACCTCCGTAACAGCAACATGCAGAAAGACCGAGTTTTTTCGTGAAATACGACAATTGCTTAAAGATTTGAAGCGCGAGTTCACGGGTCGGAGTAAGGAGAATCGCGATCGGTCCGTCGTTCTTGGCGAGTGGTGGTTGCGCCGTCACGTGACTGAGGAGTGGAAGCACGAAAGCCAACGTTTTCCCCAGCCCCGTTTTCGCGACTCCCAAGAAATCACGACCACTCATTATCGACGGTAGCGCTTGCAGCTGGATCGAGGTCGGTTTCACGTACCCGAGTTTCTCCTGCATGATCAGCATCACGAGGGGCAGGAGACCGAGCTGATCCCATGTCCAAATCGGCCGTGGTGCATCTGGACCCAGAACTTTGATCCCGTCCATTTCGAGTCGTAACATTTTCACTTCTTCCTCGGAAAGCGCCTTGACTGCAGGATTCTCAATATAGAAATCCTTCTTAAACGGCATATACTCGATGGTATCGTGATCGATTGCTGCAAGTTGTTTTCCCTTTACGAATCGGTGCATTTGAGCCGAAATCAATTTATCCTCTTCTGCGTCGGAGATATCGGTATCGGAATCATCAACAGTCGCCGTATTTAGATTGTGGATTTCAGGGGCCGGGGTGGAGGTCACGCGACCAGAAGATTCCGCCAGATTAAGCGAGTCCAAGAAGACATCGATTTCATCTTTCGAATCAGGATTTTCGTGCTTTGATTTCTTTTTTTCAGGAGGATTGTCGGTTCGATTGTAATTGCTTTTTGAGGATACGGGGGCGCGAAACCTTGGACCTCGCGCAGATTCCTCGTCTTCGTCTGCACCAAATACGTTTGCTTTAGCAACTTTAAGGGGTCTTTTTCGCGATAATGCTTTTACTGGCGCAAGCGATGTCGAAACTTTCGCGAAGTTTCCCGGTTTCCTTGTATCCGTTCGCATTGCTGTCTCATCTGGTAGCGCCGCGCCCGATGCGATTTCCTTTTTCGGATCGGGTTGCGGCGTCGGCAGTTTTCCAATACTTCCATTTGACGCCTGCTGCTTCTTCCGCTTCCATTCCTCGAGTTTCCGTTGCCGCTCAATCTTCTTAAGTTCCTCAGGTGTCAATTGAGCCGGCTCTTCTTTCAAATTGGGAGAATCTACAGCTTGAGGCACGTGATTCGAAGATTCTCTAAGCAGCTCATTTTTCTCTGCCTCGGCTTTCTTGAGTTTCCATTTTGCCAATTGTTGTTTCCGCTTCTCGAGCTTTTCGAGCCGCGCGAGTTCTTCCGACATGTTAGTCACGTGAGCGAAGATTTAAGATTCTATGGTTGTCTCTAGAAAATGTCGTTTATAAAATGCACACCTTAAATTAAGATTCTATGATCTGGGTTTTGTGATCAGAGATAGATAATTGATTGATGATGAAACTGGCGCGAACAATCGCGATGATATAGATTGGGCTACGTGCAGGAAACTACTATACAGACTCTGTAATAATCGACTCAAAGATCTGAAGGTCTAATATCATTGAAAAAAAAATGCTATAAAAATGATCTCTAAATTTCAAGGTGTCGTCCCTTTTATTTGGCGGGCCATCAATACTTGGCGCCTTGCGAAGACGCGACTCCCCAGGTCCCTAAATCTAACACTATCCTCAGGAGACTTTGCCTTCAAAGGGCTAATCAACCGATTTCATATTTACGTGTTTTTTTCTCATCATCACAATGACGTGGTGACGGTAACCGTTTGCGAGTTTAACAAAAGCACCGGTGCCAATCCGTCGAGCCAGATCGCGAGACTGTTAACGTACTCGACAGATTCCTCGTCGTCTAAGTGAGTGCCGATTGCAGGTGCTGGTAACGTCGAAAAAATCACCGCTGTTTCATCTTTCTTTGAAATTTTCTTCATGAGTTCGTTAAGAATGATGTGTTGTCCTTTGGCGGGGAGGTCACTAAACGAAAGATCCGCCAATTCTTGCTGGAGTTGTTTATAGGTAATTTTCTCGTGATGTGCTTCAGAAGTCTCTGCAGGGTTGCCTAAATTCAAATCCGTGCTAGACACTGAGCCTCCGTCTTCCTCTCTAAAACGTGGTGATTGCAAGTGCTCGTAAATACCGTCATTGGTCAAAATCGAAGGCGTATGTGACTTCCCGCTACCGTCAAATGTGGGATTGAAGCGTACGCTCTGGCCTCCTTTCTTTCCCTGGATTGCTCTCAGCGATAACTCCTTGAGTCCCGCATCTCTCAATTCCGGCGCCGATGTTTTCGCTACATTCAAATTAACTTTGAGGTCGTTTGCGCTCTTCAAATCAGGTGAGTCTTCAACTTCTTCGACGTCATTATTTTCCTCCTCCTCCTCGTTTTCATCTGCCTCATCATCGCTATCGTTCCCTTCCTCCACAAATTCAATTGACGGTTTTGCATTCTCGCTTTCCTCATCAACCTCGCCGTCGTCCACGTCGTCTCTAATCTTTGACTGAGGGATTTTCACCGCCAGAAAATTAGGTCTAAGATTTGAGCGCGGCGCACGTATCGATTGCCGCTCAGGGCTTACAGACGAAGCACTCTTGAGACGATTCGCATACAGATTAGTGTTCAACGTATGTGACCGGCTGGTACTTCTGCCATCACTATCCCTGGTATGATGTTTTTGCTTGCTTGGTGTCACCGAGGAATCACGAGAATTGATTTGCGAATGGATTTGAGAACTTTGCTGCGACGTGGCTGTACTATGGTCGCGGGAAGTTCTGAAGGATTGGGGCGGCACGATTCCTTGCTGGTGCAAAATACTTGAATTATGACTGGTGGTGTCGTCCTTTATAAAGTCCTTCTCTATTCCGCTTTCATCACTGCTATCAAGTACGTCATCATACTTGAAGAATGAGCCCCCTCCCTGAGCCTTCATATTAAGCGAGAGATCGACGCCCTGGTCGTGTAAGTTCGACAACGTATACGTGCGATTATGCCCTAGAGATTTGCCGATCGCTGTCTGATTAGAAGGACTCTTAGGATTGAACAGAAGAGGTTTAAGTTTTGCCAGCACATGGTCGGCTAAGTTTATATCTATAGCCTTGGGTTTAGACCGGGCACTTCCTTTCCGTTGTCGCTTCTGCGCTTCTAGTTCGGCAATCGCCTCACGCGCCTCCACCATATTATCCCACCACTGATCGTTTTTTAAGACACCTTCAATATGCTGAAACATAGCCTCGGATTCCGCGGTAACCTCAAAGCCTCTGACCATAAGATTATAGCTCAGGAGGTTTCCGCTATCGAAGCAAACGATTTTCACCTCGGCATCAATACGTAGACTCTCCAAGAGACCCTCTAATCTATGTCTCTCATCATCTTGCTCAGAAGTGCTTTCAACAAATGCGATGATCCGTAGAATGTAGCCATTGTGCTTCCACTCGTCCACTGTGGAAAGGATCAGCCCTAACTGAAGAATCAAGGTGTACGTATCGAAGTTGGTAGACATGACGGATTTGCCATCCTCTAGGAGACAAATCGTGGACATCTGGATCGGATATAGGTCGATATACCTCTTCTTTGCGTGATCTAATTTCGAAAGCTTTTTTTGCAACCACAGCTTATCAACAATCGGAAGCGAAAGATCACCAAAGTTAGCTGCAACGGCCACAGTAGCTTGCATTATCACCAAGTCCTCTACGATTTGTACCCACTGATTCACAGATACCTTCTTTTCCTTGCGCAAGTCGTCAGTAGGAAGCAGCAATTTTGATCGTTTCATTGGCAATTCCACGCCGTGTTTATGAAAGTCGTAAAACCCAAGAACAGTAATGTTAGGTTTCATGCCACCTAGACCTGAGCCAAGAAATACGTTTCTGACTCCCCAAGGTAATGACGGGCCAATGGCAATTTGAACAAATGCTTTGATCTTCGCCATGTCTCTGAGTTTCATCCACAGTCGTTTCTGCTTTTGCACTTCTCGGAAAGAATCGATATTGAACTCCGATGATACTTTGGTACCGTTCTTCATTTGCTCTCCTGCATCTTTATCGTCACTAAGTAACACCACGTGGCCAAGAATATAGAGACCACCCTTTTTCAAATGATTACAAAATCCAATAAGGTTCCAGGAAGTTTGTGGGTCGTCACACAAAAGCAATATTTGCGGCCGCCAGTACTTGACACTCATCTGTAACTTAAGTCTGAGTAGGTATTTCCGCACTTGATGATAGATCAAGAGCTGCAGAATATCCCCGAACTTCAGAGGCGGAGTCGAATAGTGAATCATCATGATCAAGAAAACCAAGAATATTATCACAGAAGTAGCAGAGCGACCGTCGCAAATGTACATGGCTATCACCGAGAAAACACCTCCCGCAAGCGCCGTTTTTGAGGTAAAATACTTGAATGACGGGCGGAAGTTAGGTGCAGATCCTAGACGCAAGAGGAAACACGCGAGATTCGTGACCAAAAACGTCATAAGAAACGCCATAGTGATAAACGTGGCGATCTGATTGATGTCAGCGAAAAGAAAGATTTGCGCAAGAATCCACGTGAGAAAAATACTGTATAACTCGGCCCATCTCTTTTTCAGGGGCAGTTTTTTCGCCATGGCAAATATCGATAAGCCAGGAATGATTCTGTCGTCAGCGATAGCATTCAACATCGATGCAGCACCAACGACGCCCATGATTACCGAGAAAAGCGACGTGGAGACTTCGCCAATGATAATGATAATACCGTCCATGTTCACGCTCTGAATGATCTTGATATCCTTATGAAGCAAGTCACGTGGCGTGGATGCACCGAGAGAAACAATTACCAAAAAATACAAAATGAAACTGGCCAAGAGACCGTATAAAGTTCCCTGGGGGATCAGTCGCGAGGGATTTTTGAGGTCTCCTGACATCGAGGCACCCGCAAAGATTCCTGCCGTAGCGGGAAAGAAAATGCCAAACATGTTGCGAAAAGTTTCGGGAACTCCTGGTGGTTGTACTGATCCGACTGCGTTAGCAGTGAAATGAGGCCACAAATTCGCCGTAAACGTCGACCACGAGAGTCCCGTATATAGGAGATTGTCTAGTGGGGGCGGTAATGGGTAACCTGCCGGCATCAAAAGAGCCGAGACTGGAATCGAAAGCGTACTGAGAGTTAGAAGCACAAAGAGCCAGAATGCAGTTTTCAGGACGAGACTAGACCCCACGATCGCCACCCCGGTACATAATGCCAATAAGATGGTCGAGTAAGTGACTTCCCAGAATCGAGATACCGGTAAGATTTTGGCGACATCGCCTTCAATTTTGCCGAAATTAACAAGAAGCGGTTCAATGAAACCCACCACGTTCAAGGACGCGTTGAGGATCTGGCCAATAAAGAAAATGATCCCGATAGCACCGCCGAACTCGGGCCCGAGCGACCGCAGAATCATGTAATATGCACCTCCACCTTTAACAGTACCGTTGGTGGAGATTGCACTGATAGAAAGCACAGTAAGCACATTTATAAGGTACGACATCACGAGGAGAAGAAGCAGGCCAAGAATACCCATTTGGCCGACGATGAACCCGAATCTGAGAAACATCAAGATAGAGAGAACATTTAGGGATGTAGGTAAGAAAACACCATCGAAAGTGCCGAGTTTATCCTTCTTTTCTTTGCGTTCCTTTTTGGCATTCTTGGCTTTTCTCGTATAATGCTTTACCCGCGGTAGAAGCTGCGCGGTCTCCGACATTGTCAAATGGGGATATATCGAATAGAATTAGAAATTATATAGAGAGGTAATCTGGATGATCAGATAAAGAAACTAAGTAAAGTTCGAAAAAAATTGCTGGGATATGTACTGAATGATGCCACGTTAAAAGTTGTACTGAGAGATATCGAGAGCGCTATCGATCTCACGATCCGAGTAAGCGCCAGTCACGTGCGATCAGTGCCTCATTTTTCTCTCACGAAATACAGACGAAAAAAAAGAAATTATGATTTCTAGGAATTTAGCTGATTCAAGTTATCGACTTGTTCTTCGTATTTTTTTCTTTTTTTTATTTTTCCAGGCTTTTTCTGCTTTATAGAGACTTTCGAGACCGGGCTTATCAGGGCGCGGGATCGTAAATTGGCGTGACAGGCCTATGTGCACGAATGGCACCTCGAATTCCTCTCCGGGCACTTGGCTAGGCAATTTTGCGTTTGAATTTTTGCTTTTTTAAATAGTAACTTCGCCAATATCCAGCTCTACCGGGTACGGCTCGACAAAACTGGCGATGTCCTGAAGGGTGGATTCTGCTTGAAAAAAGTAGGCGTTGAAGAGCAGTTCTCTTCCAAACGGATTTGGTTTTTGTTTATCGAAGCCGGTTCTCAAGAGCTTAAGGTATTGCATCAGCAGACTGACTTTATCTACTAGATTCTCGTCCGCGAAATCCGGACCTCCGTGAGAGTTTCGGAGCCCAAAGAGCCTTACGTTCAAATCGATCACGGAATAAATGAAATGCCGCGTGGGCTCCTCGGCTTTATCGAAGTACTTCAAGAGCTCCACTGACTCCGCCATTTCTTGGAAGAAATGCTGAGTATGTGCCAACTGTTGTGAAATTCCTTCGTCGCAGTAAGCGTAATTAGCGACAAAGATACCTATTTGAGTAAGTTCTCTTTGCAAAGCAGGGCCCTGGGCTTCGAATCCATGGACATTGAATACAGTCTCGTAGATGAATTCTTTGAGACGGGAGTGGAATGTCTCTATAAGCAGCTCAGCTTCTTGAAAGCCATTTCGGGTCAGTGACCTTTTCTGGATTTCTTTGTTACACACATCCATATCGTAAAGGCCTATGGGTTTGAGTCTTCGGGGACAAAGGGCGTAGCTCTCCCTAATCGGAGAAGAAACATTGATGAAAGAGGCGTTTATAGGTGTGAGAAATAAGAGATAAAAGAGGCTTGTTCGTAAAAGAAGTAAAAACATGGTGCCGAATATTTGACAGATACGAAGATGAGCGTATCTACTACTTACTATTTATAGTCAGCTGGAACCCAGTTGGGCTCATACATGGAACGAAGCGAGACTATCAAACTTTGAGTCTTAAAAATTATTTGGAATGCAATGTTTAAAAAGCTCCAAATCGAGCGCTGTCAAGATATCAATATAAGCTTCAGCAGACTCTATACTCAGTTACGGAAATCAATAATCGGTCTATGATTGATCGAACTGGAAATTTATCAAGCACCTTTTGGAAGGTGCTACATATTAAGCAAAACTTTCGCAGAACCTGATATGATTCGCCCCGCTTGATTAAAACTACACAGCCAAGACTTTCATTGCCCTTTCATCCAGGTCAAAAGCAGTCTTAAATGTCGGGTCGTTTGTTGGGTTGAGTCACCGTCTCCTGACTTCTCGGCTCAAATGATTTCTCCAAAAATAGAATTGTTTATCGGATGGTCATGCATGTGAGAACGATGACAAATAAACCTTGCATGCAAAACTTGCTCACTGTTGGGAACTGGACATCGGCGCACGTCGTATCGTACCGTATAGTCTCTCATCATTGAGTCTTAAACAGGACTCGAAATCGGAGGAAATCCCCTGTCAAAATAATTTTAGGTGCCAATAATTCAACGAAAGATCTTTTCTGAAAAAAGAAATAAATTAATTTCTTTCTCAAATTTCTTTTACATTTTTCGGTGCTGGTCGATCTCAACATTTCGTCGCCGCCGTGGGTTGGGCCGCAGCCCAATTTCTGCTCGCGCCACTGTGCCATGACGATTGTCGTACGAGATAATATATTGTCGTTTAAGTCATTCCAAAATGCAGTCCCACATTCCATTATATCAGCAATAATATCCCGCGAGAAATCTCGAAAACTTCACGAAAATTCGAAGTCCAGTTTCACCCACCTTCATTTTTTTTTCTTTTCCATTGATCAATCTCCTCCCACGTGACGTACGCTCACGTGACCCCACGACGCCCGCGCATCTCACCGCATCTTCACCTTTAGATCGAGTCAGCGGCTCTTTACGTTTCCAACACCAAAACAACCCACATAAAATCACGTAAATCGATGTTTCGGTTACTTGCACAAAATACAGGGTCCTCGCTCCGGCCCGTGCTTCTTAGGAACGTCAGGCCGAACGCGCCGTTGAAACTTTCAGGCCACAATGCATCAGTCGAGCTCGAACGGAATTTCCAATTTAGAAACAATTCCAGTACCGCCACGTCGCACGTTTCCGGAAATTCGAGACTGAATTTCAAGGCTGAAACTCCAAAATTCAAGCTTAATGAGAGTGTCAACGCCTCTGGCGAGACCAGTCAGTTTGAAGACTTGCTCTCTGGCCGGGCAGGATTGATGATCAAAGCACGTAATAAAGCTCCAGGTAAACGCCCTATGATGCAGTACGGAAAAGTGAAGAAACTCACCGAGCTTTTCAAGCACGAGAACGTGCGTGTGGAGTTGCTGCAGGAAAACTTGTACAACTACGTGAATATCCTTAACGAGGCGATTGTGACCAACCGCTTTAATCGTCTTAACGATAATCGTAACCGTGATACCGATATGCACCAGAGCGTGACGCTACTGAACGATATCTGGATGAAGAACGCCGTGCTTGATCTTGCCGACGCGCTTCTGACCGGTGCACTTCAAACGCTCATCAACCCCAAAATCTTGCGTAAGTTGATCATCGCCATGATGCAGTTACGCGTCCACTCCGAGCTTCTTAAATTCTGGGAAACCGGTGTCAATGACCCTCAACGTAGTTCCCATTACCTCGCGCAAACCGTCTTGGCGGTGGTGTTGCCGGTGGCATATGCCGAGCGCCGGTTCAATTATGAGCAAGTGGTCAAATTATACGAGGTGAACACGCGTGGCGATAAATACATCGCGTTCCAGCTCACTGCTGCAGTAGGAAAGATCGCTATTGAAGAAGGAGACTACTCGCGTGCATTGGACAGCTTGGAGCTGCTTTTGTCGCAGCTTGAGTCCGGCCGGTTTAAGCATACCGAGGTCCACCGCACGTTGTCAGAATTACACACGGCGTTCATTGGGGAATGCCGTGACATCAAGATAGCGCGTCATTTTTTTAACAAGACGGTGGAGGACCAGTTGCCATACAGCGTTTCGCTCAAGGCGCCGTACGTGCAGAAATTAATGGAGCACTGTGAAGAAGCCGGTGAGCCGTTCGATGTGATTGTAGACTTCTGGAAACAGACGGTAAAAAAATACGCCGAGGGGCCCGATGAAGTGTTCAATGCGCGGTACTCGATGCTCAACAAGACGTTTTTCACGGTATTCTTCCGCTACTACCCCAAACTCTCGGCTGAGGGATACGCTAAGTTGAAGGAGGTCATTGCCATGTACGCCAGTATCAAGAGTGTCGATGATTACTTCCTCAACAATATCATTTCCAACTACACCTGGGGCGACAAAGTCGTGTTTGAGCAACTCAAAGAGCACCACGCGGTGTACAATGTCACGCCATCGGCAGTCCTGTACCGTGTCACGCTCAAGAAAATGGGTGAGATCGAGCAGTGCTCTATCGAAGACATCTTGCAACAGTGGAACACTACGCTTCAATTCTTGGATGGTGCTGGGTTCTCGTACATTCCAATTGCCGACTGGGCCAGTTTGCGTGAGGCCACGATCTTGTCGCCGTTCCGCGAACAAAGAACCGAGTTCTACCTTGCCGTTTTGCACGCTTACAAAAACTATCACCAAGACGACCAGGCGGTACACAGATTTGTGCGTTTCTGGCTGACGAAACCCGAGGACTACTTGATTGCGCGTGTGACGCAGTCTGAGCCCGAGTTTGCGTGTGACGTTGATCTTACCAAACCGCAGTTTACTAACTTGCGTGAGAACGTGGACTACGACAATTTGGCCCGTAATTTGATGGTCACCACCAGAGAGGAGAACCAGGCCCAGAGTCAGGCGTTCTAAAGCGAGGTATAGGATGAAGGAATATGATAAAGTTGAGGGATATACATGAATTTAGGGGCCACTCGCCCAATGTACATAGTCCAGCGAGCATAGCTGGTTAATTAAAGATAACAACGACATTTTACAACGGAGACATTCCCCATAAATGAGAGCATAGTGTAGGCCATCGTAGCCCGAAAGGTTGGCCAAAGTTGTTACCTGATCTCAGATCCAGGATCATTAATTAGGCGAGCTGTGATTATGAAGTTGATTAAACGCAAACGTTTTCGTATTTTTTCAGTTTTGAGTCAAAGGCAGGCAAATCAAATCTAGGTGCTCAATTCCAAGGCAGCACAGCAAGAGACATTCTTCATAACGTATCCTAAAATGTCTTCTTAATTGGAAAAGTCCAAAAAAATTACGATCCTTTTTTTATGATTCAACCTGCAGAGTGTATTACTAATTTTGATAAAAGACAAAAAAAAAGATTCTGCTGGAATTGCCTGCATCTATGATACCGATACGGCTCGTTATGCCGCGACTTGGACCGGGGGCTTAGCCGGCCGCACTGTTTACACAAGATTGTTTTTCGTAAACGGAAAAACCTTTCGGAACTATTTCACTTTCATTTTTCAATTCGACATGGGCAGCTGCTTCTCGAAAACGGCCGAAGTGCATGGACCATCCGAAAAAAGCAATGGCGCGTCAATAGCCACCAACGCTAGATCCGGTGGAAGAACACTCGGCGAGAAAAGTGACGGCTCAAATACACAGAATTCCCGAGAAGCTGCAGCCAATGCGGCGGAACTTCGATTCAAGGCGCATCAGGAAAATAAGGTGAAGAGCCAGGCGAAGTTGAAGGCAATGGAGAAGGTATCAAGGAAGGATAAGGGATTGGCCTAAAACTGGAGTGTGGATGATTCAAGAAATTTTGAGTATGTTGAGCTCCTTATCTGGGGAAAATTAACCGCGTATCTTCTAGGTAAAAAGGCATGATTGTGTCGAATCAAGTTCACCAGCTATATATTCCCTTCGGTGTCGCAGTCCTATATTGACAGAACTACTGGGGCGAAACGTGCGCTTCGGTAAAGTGGACAAATAGCATCAGAATGCTCATTTGGTCTTTAGAAAGAGGCATTTTCAAGTAAAGAAGGAATGTTTGTTTTCTGCCTCATTCACCAAGACCCCCAATTTAGGACATATGGGTCGGATCCGACGCATACTTAGTTAGGCTCAGCCTACTTTATTGAGCCAAAGAATCCGTGAGGTATGATTCCTCAAGACAATGCTCTTAATGTTAAGAATCATTTTGATATGCGCAGAAGCTTATCAGTTGTAATGCCAAGAGTTAAAATTCATAGAAATTCCAATATACAGCCGCAAATTAGTATCGTAGTGCGCTGGACACGAAACGCTTATGAGCTTCCATGTGATATAAAATCGTAAATTCTCCTTTTTTGCTAGAATGCTGGCGGCATATTGATCTTAGCATATGCTCTATCAGAACAATTCTGAATAAAACGTCTAATTTCCTGCGTCTAAAGTCATTCAAAGTACTTGAGAGAAGGCTGACCTCATATCTACATATTTACCCATGGTTCATTATTCAAAGATCAAGACGTGACAGAGACGAAATCAAGTAACCACACTACCGGATCTGAATGCGGTCAACTTTGACTGATTGTGGAAATATTTTCTTATTTGATTGAATTTCTTGGCGAAGTAGCGACATTATCTACCGTAAGCGATATAGGTTTGATTTATATAATTATCCGCCTATGATTATCATGCGTGAAGAGAGAGCGTGGAATTAACACGAACATTATGGTTTGTGTAACATATCATGGTGCCAAATCTAAGGACCTCATTGGGCAGGAATAATTACAGCCAGAAGAAAAGCAGAATCTTTTTACATTGGTTCTCATACCAGATTTCTTGTCGTTTCAGGTACTAAATTCCAAACACATCGTAAAATCTAGACACTTTGTATTGAAACGGCTGCGAAATAATATGCGAACGATGGTGGCGAGGCTATAGGTAAAACGAATCACCGAATTAAACACCAGCCTGGCTTTTGATCTCCGATGGCAAGTCGATAATGTGATCTGTATTTGAAACACGCATTTTCCTTTTTCATGTGCCATTTTGAACCACTCAGAAATCTGGGATGTGTGGGGCCCGCAGTCCGATAGATTACCCGTGAATGTGGTTGGCCACACAGACACTATATCAAAAGTTGGCCAGAAAAAAGTACATAGCATCAAAATAATTTGCCTGCTCTAAAAATATTTTTAGTATTCAACGTTGACAACTATTATTTATTTTGTCTTAGTAAACCAGACCTGGATGCCGCCTAAGAAAACGAAACCGGCTCGCTCCAAAAAATCGCGTCAATCTAAAAAACTTCCAAAGTCCACTGCAAATTTCGATTTCGGAAATTTTCAGGAACCAAAATATGATCTTTCGTCTGCCACACTCCTGGGTGTCCTAGGACCCAAAAACAAACTAAGGGAATTTCTTTCCTCGCCGTCAACTCCACAAGAATCGCAATTTCCCCCGCAAGTCCCAGTCCCAGTCCCAATTCAGAAAAAAAGCAAAGATCGAAGGAATCTGTTTTTTAATCCGGTCCCTGAGTCGGCGTCTCCTTTTGGTATTCTCAAAGCACAAAGGGATTCCTTGGGTTTAGATGATATCATGCCAATTCGTCTCGATGATATCGAGGCTGCGGAAAGAAAGAGCCCACCGAAGCAGAAACGGCGTGGAAGTTCACGTAAAAAAACTGATATCAAGATTGAGCCGTTGAGTGATTCCCACGAAGATACAAAGACAGAACTGGATGAAGGTATTTCCGACCATATCGACCTCAATCTCGATGGTAACAGAAATTTAGAGGCGGCGACCCCGGATATTAATTTAAGAAACGACTTCATACCCTCAACTGATTCAAATATCTCGGAATCAGAGAAGATGCGGCAACTTTTAGTCTCGTGTTTTGAAAAAGCGATACGGGAAAGAAGCCCTTTAGAACGTGCTTCCAATGATGCTAAAACTGCAGATAGAATAGCCAAAACGATTGAAAATGGGTTTCTCAAAGATTTCAAGAGTGGCAAAATCAACATCAACTGGGAGGAAAAGTCCGCAGAGCGAGCCCAGTTTTCCTCGAAGATCGTGCACCCCAATCCATTGAACGAGTCAAATAAGGAAGCTTTGGAGATATACAAAAAGCAGCTCACAGATTTAAAAGATGAGCAGAAAAGATTTCACGACGCTTATGATGCAAGCATCAAAAATTTCGCGGACTACAAGTTCGATCTTGGTGGGATATCGGACAAAGAGCTCCGAACTTACTTGAAGACTAGAGACGCCAACATCCGCATTCCACAGTCTGCTCTCGATAATCTGATGTTTGATCAGATGCAGGAAATTTCCAGCAGTGTGAAGTCGACGATAGAGACTAATCTCGAGCAGAACATCGACAAGCTTTATAATCTCCTGCACAAGATGAGGAGTGGCGTTAAACTCGTGTCTAAGATCCAAGAGGAGATTCTTGAGCCTAGGGTAGTTGGACTCTCGCAAGAGTTTTTTCGCCGGCTCGAGAATGAAGATAGGAGCACCGCAAAACCGTCTTCCACATTAGATTTGTTGAGGGCTATTGGTAAGGCAAAGGGTGAAAACGAGGCGGATACCGTTCAGCCAGAGTAATTCAGAGGGTTAAATTTGGGGCTCTATACAATATGAATGGGTTTGAAATTAAATAAAGTATTTTGAAAGAGGTAGAATTTTGGATATTTGAGGCATCCCCAGATTGTCAACATAGCGTCATAAGACAAGTTACTGAAATGAATCTATTGCTCTTATGGGATATGGATCTCTCAGATGAAAGGACTGCTACGTTTTCGGACTTTGCAGATTTTCCCCTTCGTTTCACTTTCTATAAAATTCAAAAACAGAAATTTTCGAGTTGGTTTTGAGAATCCAGTTCATAAGCGTTAATCATTGCTTCTACCCTTCATTCGCGACGATGCTGTAGCCTGAATCATCGTTGCCCGGTCGATGGTCGCCGATCACATTATGAAACATAAGCCTCACAAAAATACGAAACTTTATCTTTTTAAAAGCATAATCAAAAATAAAAAGAAAAAATAAAACGTTCCTTAAACCTGGAGTTGCAAGTGCGCGACCCTTTAATGGAACCCCGAATCCAGGTTAAAATCACTTCGAGACATTTTATGTAGATTTCACACTCCTCATATCTCATAAAGTAAAAGAAAAGCGTCCTACAGATCTACACCCTAATCAAAGATAAACTCAATAATTTTGTTGAATTAAAATGTAGATTTCGCAACGCCGGGTCACGTGCTTCTCACCCACCGCGACGTTCCTCGCACTGACATAAACACCGCTCTCCTATAGACAATACTAAAAATCTGATTAAAACCCGCCATATCCGCACATATTTCCTTCCACACACCATAGTTTTCTCTCAATCATGGACGGAAAAATTCCGCTTTCACATACGCTCTGGTCACCGCACGACACGGTAAAGGATTCGGCGGAATTTCTTGGAATTACGCTTCCCGATGACGCGGCTAAGAATTTGGCCATGGACGTCGAATATCGTATCCACGAGATCTTGGAATGTGCCAATAAATTCATGCGTCATCTGAAACGGCGCACCTTGACCACGGGTGACATTGCGCATGCGTTGAAAATGTTGAACATCGAGCCGCTTTTGGGCTACGATACCTCACGACCCCCAGTTTTTAAGGAGGCATTGTTCGGCGCGTCGGGCCAGACGTTATACTATCTTGATGAAAACGAACTTGAGCTAGAAAAATTGATCAACGCCGAGCTCCCGAAAGTTCCTCGTCAAGCGACATATACGGCGCACTGGCTCGCGATCGAGGGCGTGCAACCGACGATTCCCCAGAACCCGCTCGCGCTGGAAATCAAGAGTTTGCCGCCCATATCACGTGGTGCCATTTCGTCGGTCTTAAGCAGCGATTTGTTAGCCGCAGGCAGGGTTACTACAAATGGAAATGGTGCCGCGGCTTCGCAAACCGGCAACGATGATACTAAAGATTCTAAACACAAGAAGAAACACGATAAGGATACCGAGATCAAACCACTTGTAAAACACGTTCTTTCAAAAGAACTCAAGCTCTATTTCGATAAAGTCGTGGAAGTCTTGGTGCTGGCGGATCCGGAAAAGGAAACGTTGCGCGAAGCGGCCCTCAGCTCGTTACGTACCGATCCCGGTCTCCACCAGCTCGTGCCTTATTTCATTCAATTTGTAGCCGAACAAATCACCAACCAGCTCCGAAATATCGATGTTTTGATCACAATGCTCGATGTGGTGCTGGCGCTCTACGACAACAAAACAATCTTCTTGGCCCCGTACGTGCACTCGCTCATGCCATGCATTCTTACTCTTCTACTTGCTAAACGTATCGGTACACTTCCGAAAGAGGGAGGTGACGAGGATGCCGATACTTTACTCAGGGGCCAGTTTGCCGTGCGTGAGTTTGCCGCCGTCCTCCTTGAACACGTGCTCAGCTCTTATGGCAGTTCGTATTCGACACTTAAACCCAGAGTTACCCGCACGTTGCTCCGCGCGTTTTTGGACTCTAGTAAACCTGTAGGCACGCATTATGGTGCGCTTTTGGGCTTGGAGAAACTCGGGCCGGAGGTGATCAAGTTGGTGCTTGTGGCGAACCTAAAGGTATGGTATAAGCTGGTGGTGCTTGAAGGCGACCGCACCGCCACGGAAACGCAGCTTTTGACCGAGAAGGTTGTTGATGTGCTACGGAAGTTGGCCAAGGTGGTGCCAAAAACAAATGTTGAGGGGTCGGACGCAATGGACATCGATGACGACAAATCACTTCTGCAGCAACTGAAAGATAAACTTTGTGAGCGTATAGGCGAGCCGTTGGCTAAGCTTGTCCTTGAAGGCGCCGATGCCAAGGCTGTCGTCCAGGGTATTTTCTTTGGTGAGCTTGAGGTATAATGGGCTTCAAAAAGTCAACTTCGTGTATTCTATAGAACTCTAATATCCACGTTTCTTGGCGTACTTCTTCGGCGCCGGTCGTTGTACAGCAGCCAAAAGCCGCTCGTAATCTGAATCTGAATCCATGTCGTCGTCCGAGTCATCGGGAGGGCCAGAAATAGTTTTATTCGCACCTTCCACGGGCCTCGTCTTGCTTTCGCTGCATTCTTTACTTTCGGAAGCCTCGAGCCCGTTGCTGGCCTCAAATGTCTCAGAAGACTGATTCGTAACCATCACCTTTTCGGGAAGTGCTTCTCTGGCTATGCTCTTCACCTCACCTACCTTTCTCTTCTTAGGAGGAGCGGCTTTGGCTTTTTTGGCTTTCAACACCACCGTCGCTGTTTTTGAATTGGGTTTTTTCACAGCTGTTGATTTTGCCTTCCCCTTTGTTTTCTCCAAAGTATCTTTTCTCGTCGTCAACGGCAGCGCTCGTGGTTCGGGGGCCTTGAACGGAGGCGACCCATCTAATTGACTATTATAGAATGGCGAATGCAGTAGGGAGATTTGCTGGCCTGGCTTGGTCTTTCCAACAACCGGCGATGAGATGTTTGCCTTTATGGGTGAACTGCTATCGATAGAAATTGCGCCGTGCAGAAAAACATCAGACTCCCGCACGGGAGATGACGTGATGCTGGCAAACTTTTCAGGCACAGACCGAGCGATTTGAGAGATTCTGTCGTTCAACGAAACTTTTCTCTCCTGTTTGCTTTGAGGTGTCTCTTCTACACAGAAACCCATGTCTTTCGTGCGATTATTTGAAGGTGTTGCAAAGACTTGAGGGACATCCAGAACAGGCACTTTACCGCTTGCAAATAGTCTGGGCGCAGGCTTCGCTGGTGTGGCTTCGACTTGACGCACGGCCTGAGATGCTTCGTCGTTTAGACTAAGGCTTGAAGCAGATTTGATTTTTCTTGCGTCCATAAACAGAAACAGTGCCAGTTTTTGTAGCTCGCTCAATGCCTGATCGGTTTTGGTGACGGAGATCTCTACCTGCCGTCTCTTCAAGTTCTTAGCGCCAAGATTCGACTTCGATCGTTTGAGCAAAAATGCCGGCTTCATCTCAGTATCAATTGTAGTGGCTGCGCGATTGAGAAACGGAATTTTATCGGACTTCAAAAGCGTCTTCGTGAATTTCGACTTACGCTCCTCGGTCTTGACTTCGACCAGATTCTGGTCGGCGAGTGATGAAAGGCTTCTAGTAAGCTCCAGAATGAGGGGCGGAGACGTCGCCTCAAGATCACGTCCTCCTGACTCTGTTTCAAGAGCCGCCTCCGGGATATCCACCACTGAAGCTGATCGTTCGCGTTTTGCTTTTTTTGGCCGCAGAAGGTTTGGACGGAGACCTTTGAAGTTCTTCACCATGAATTGCACGATTTCAGGAAGACTTTTGCTGAAGTAGGGAATTACAACATATGCCAAGAATCCATTCGTGTTCTGCTTTTTATCCAGCTTCACGCGGTCCAGAAGCGAATCCCAAAGTCCAATTTGATCCATGAGGGTGGTCAATGAGGATAGAAGTGACGATGGAGAAAAATCCGTTTCCCCAGAAGATTCGGCTTCCGTTTTCTTCTCTGTCTCGAGATCAGCCACCCCTACGCCTAAAAACGTCGGTATGACAGCGCGTTGTTTCCGACGAATGAAACTTTGTTTTTTGCTCTTCTTCGCATCTTTCTCCCTTTTCATATTAGACTCGAGAAATTTCACTTCATCAATCTCCTGACACACCAAGATATCCAAAATTATAAGTATTTGCAATTGCGCCTCGCGAATCTTCAAGTCCAACACAAAGTTATCAAGCAGGTCCTCCTTCATGTCCTGGGAAAAATGTTTGCTCATAAATCGTTCCTGATTTTGGATCTCAAATCGCGAATAGTTGACACCAGATGGATTCTCTGTTTCGCTTTTTATCGAGAGACCGTATTTGTGCAGCCGCCGCCGATCTAGATGAGCGGGTGTAAGATATACCTGCGATAAACATTCGATCATCTGCGCGGATTCATGTTTGCACATATTTTTGAATCGAGATAATGCTGTCTTTGGAAAGTAACTGAGTGGAGTTGTCAAGGAATATAATGTGTTGTAATATCGCGAGAGGATGAAATCTAGAGGATTGGTTTCGTTTTGCGGAGAAATCATGTAATGCTTGGGGATGGGGCTGACATCGGCCAGGAGCTGAGGTATGGTTGGAGCTCTCATCGAAAATGAGCTTCTGTCAGGTACCAGAAGAGTCGGTTCCGGGTTCTCCACAGTCCACGAATCTATAAACTCGCCGACGGTAAGGAATGACGGCCCTTCGGCAACTGGTGCCAGAGAGACAGATTCGCGTATTTCTAGACTTAGAGGTGTTAAACACCCGTCAAAGAGTTCATACGTCAATAAAGCGCACTTGACTAGTAGTCCGTGGCGGGCGGCTTCAGGCTGCTGCCCCTGAGTTTTCACGAGAAAAATTGAGTTCGTCAGACCGATTTTTTCGACGGCCTGCCTTGAAAGACTGACTGTTTTTCTACTGGAAAATATCTCAGCGTCAAGCTGGTCAACTTGTAGTGACGGAAATGCCTTCACTACCGTGATGTCGATGTCGGAAGTCGCGTCTGAAGTCGCGGCATTGGAAGCTGTGAAGCGACACGGTAGTAGCAAATCTGGATTATTTGATGGATCGAGAGACATTCAGGGCAAGGACATGTATGAAAAATGGGAATGCGTTTTTGCTTTGAGTAATTTTGGTTTCTTTTTGGGAAAGGCAACCATTGCTTAGGTGACCGATTGGACGCATCGCAATTTCAGTTCTGCATCGCGTTCGACGAACGCGCGCGCGACTGTGGGGAAAAAAACGCGGCCTTGACAGAAACAATCTTCTAAACACTGAGCCAGTCGTGCTCGGCAATATCCGTGATTGTCGGCCTTTCGCCAATATCCTTCGTTAACATCTTTTTAATCAAGTCCATCAGCTTCTCGCTCACCACAAAGGGTACGCGCACTTCGCCCTCCATAATGTCGTCCACGTTATAGAAGGGGTTTTCTTTGTAAAGCATAATGAACAAAAGAATGCCAAGCGCCCAAATATCCTGTGGTTTGCCGTCATATTTTTCGCCCCGAAGGACTTCAGGAGACGCATAATCTACTGTGCCCACAAAGACATCATATGGCCCCAGCTTGACGTAACTTGCACTACCGAAATCGATGAGTTTCACCACCCCAACCTCGTTGACAATAATATTTTCGTCCTTAATATCTCGATGAACAATCCCCTGTTTGTGCAAATGATATATTGCCAGCACTACCTGTTTGAATATGAGTTGACATTGAAGCTCGCTCAAATCGTTTTTCACCTCGATATAGTCAAACAAGTCTATTGCCGGAGGATCGCCAAAAACGGGTGTTTCAAGGTAATAGTAATCTGGGTCTTCAAAGTAGTCAACGATACGCATAATATTGGGATGGGGCTCGTCGTTCAAGGTAGCCATGATCTGAATCTCGGACGGAATCGTTCCTAGTTGACGGTCCCGCACCCAAGTATCCACCAAGATTCTCTGCTTATCAATGCACTTAATGATGATTTTGTATGCTGGATCCTCTCTATGTTCAGCAAGCACTACCTTACCATAAGCGCCTTCACCCATCTTCTTGAGAATATTGAACTCGCTGTACTTCTTGGTTCTCTTTTTCTCTCCGATCTTCGAAGGCCAAAACTTCGATTTCAGCTTGATTTGTTCTAGCTCCTGATTTTCTAGCGTCAAAATATCCTCTTCGGTGAAATTCTTGTAAAACTGAGCAGCTTCGGACTCCTCAGAGTCAACAGAACTGGGTCTTGTGGATAATTTCCCAATATCACTCGGCGCTAAAGTCTTCTCCGATAGTGAGACCGATCGAATTGAGTCATATTTCTCCGACTTCAGGCTACCCATGTCCAAACTTCCATCATTTATGTACGTGACTGGAACAGAAAACGTCGCTCGCTTTGGGCGTCGAGTGCTGCTGTGCCGACTAACTTCCGAGCTGCTGGAACCGAGTTCAAGAATATCTGCTTCGTCCTCCGGGAAAAGCTTAAGTTGCGACGGAAGATCAACTCGGCTACCTCTTCCGGTAACCCTCAACGGCGAGGGCACTCCGCTCAACCCCCCGCTGTTAGTTAATTTGTGAAGTTGTTTGTGTATGTTTTTACGGCTGTGACGCGAGTAGGTGACCCACAACACAAATAAGTCCTGCCTGACCACTCGTAATTGTACATCAATAAAAATCAAATTTCCATCTCTATGCACTCCCTGAATTCCCCTGGAGTTGAGGAAAGCTTGCTCTGATGATGCCACATTCGCTTCGCCCTGCTTCAAAATGGCATCATACTTCCTGAAGAAATGCTCAGGAAGAACTAAGCCTGGCGCGACTTGCAAGGCAGAGCCCTGGTCATTTAGCCCGAGCCTTAAAATCTTTGAAAATTGTGGAATTACTGTGTCGATGCTCAAGTCAACGATTTCATCGTATGAAATACCAAACAAGTTTTTGGCAATGGCTTTGTTGCAAGAAAGGACCTTCAAGTCCGAAAAGTTTACCACAAACATACCTGCAATATAAGGCATGCAATGAATCTTGAGCTTGATTTCAAACTTCGTCTCATCTCTTTCCAATGGGTAAGACGTCAACGCACATGGTACGCTCTCCTCTCCATTCAATTGAAAAGTATAGTAACGACGAGCGTTCAAAAGAGCACTGTCTTGCCAGTCAAAGTCATTTTCTTTTGAATCACTCCGCGCTTTCAGCTTCAAGTCAGTTGCGAGAGAATTCGAGTACAGGCTTAAACTCTCAGTGCCCTTGATTCCCGACTTTGATATTAAAGAGCCCGCAAGTTCATCCACGGAGGATACGGAGTAAGTCAGATGTTCATAATCTGTAACATCACACAGAAGCACGATATCAAACGCGTCACAAGTAATTTGTTCAAACATAAAGATTATCAAATTGTCTTTTTTCTGGGCCCAAACTGAAGTCCACGCAAAGTCGCCTTCAGATTGACGCGTGATCGCAATTATCTCACCGGCAAATATAATGTGCTTGTTCTTGGCCATCCTTCGATCTAGTTTGCTGATCACTCTATTCATTCGTTCGGTGACGAAATTTCTAAACTGTGGGGCTATCAAATCGATCAAAGTGACATTTTTGATCATATTTTTCAGCACACCAAACATTAAGCAGGCCAAATCGTTGGCAGCTTTAAAACCCCAGGGAAATTCCGCATCCACGGTGACAATCGACTGCGGAGAGGAGTGTTTGCCTGCAGATATTGCGTGGAACGGTCTACTTCCCGTCAGTGTACTAGTATATTGAGATGCCATCAGACTAAGGGCAAAAACAGATCCTGGTGTGGGTAATGAATGAGGCATTGAGCCCCATAGTGGCGCGGCCGTGCTTAACGTTTCCACAAAAGGAGTAGCCAACGCAAAAAGAAGTTTCGTCTTTAGCAAACTCTGCTTCTTTTTTATGGTTTCCGCACCCAGAGAAAGCGATAGATCATGTAAGGTGGCAGCAATATCCTTATTCGACGAAAGAAGCGTCGAATCCTGCTCTATAAGTTCAATGATATCCTTCAAGTCATCGGTGAAATCACCTTCCTCAGAGACTACATAATCGTCGGTCAGAAAAGGTTTCCCGAGTGTCGATGAACTGGTAGGCACGTGTACTGACTGCACGCGGACCCGGGGCATACTATCGTTTCGGGCGAGTGGTGGACGGAAAAGCGCACTCAATGCCGCTGACGAGGCGGTGGCGCTCAACTTAAATCGTTCCGCTTTCGCATTTGTGTGCTCTAGATCCATACGCAGCAGCTGGTTACGCGGTAACGGGCGCAGATGATGAGAGCCGATGGAGTTCTCGAAGTATGACGATGGCGCGAGTTTGGGCGACAGTGGCGCCGAATTTTTATCTTCATCGGTCGGTTTTATAAACCTTAGCCAATCTGGCCGCTCGTTTAAGATCTCGAGCGAACGCTTGAGCACATTAAGTCTGAGCGCCAACGAGTTGGGCGAGAGGTGGGCGTAGGAATACGCATGGGAGTTCTCCACGGGAAAAAGCAATATCTCGTCGAGATTGAGCGGCTCACTCACGTGTGGTGACGACTTCGACGGGGAAAATGAATTAAAAATGCTCGAATCTATGCTGGCAACAGAGGGGCGCTGGCTTGCAGACACGCTCTGACGCCGGTCGTCCTCGTCGGCAAAGTAGAAGGGCTTGGTACCTTGGCTCATGTGGATCTATGTCTATTAGTAGTTTGTGAGCCTCGGTCACCACAGAAGTCTAAAGTGGGAATCTTGATCTTGATCAGAAATCTAGTGAAGCAGAGATTTTCGACAGCGGGTGCGGCTTGCGCGGAGATGGCGAGTAATGACGTAAAACACCGCGGCGCCAATGGAGGGGCGAGAAAAAAAAGTTTGCCGTGACGAAATTCTCTAGCTACAGTCTAATAAGATTTTTATCGCTCAATTAATGGACAAGTGTGGCGGTACCTTTTTTCCCGGTCTAGATTCAGTTTCTCGAGGTGTTTATAATGGATACAGAAAGGTGAACATCAACACGGTGTTGATCCTGCACCAACGCCCGCGTTTGGAGTTGCGAATCTCGCATGCACACCCCTGTCTCGCCATGGTGTCGGTGCGGGGAAACTCCAGTAAGTTTCACCAAAACTAGCGATGTGTCAATCCTCAAGGATTTGGACATCATTTTCATCATTCCGGATAGTTCTATTTTGAGGGCTTTCAGTATTGCGCGCCCTAATTGTGTATAGCCTGCGTGGGTGACTATACACACTATTATTTTTTTGACAGCAGTCACGTGATACTCTGTGTACCTGAACACATGCGCCAAGAGTTCGAGAAGTAACGGTTTCGAAAAGAAATGGCTTCTTGTGAATTTTTAGCTCGATTTTTTTAATAAAGAACTTTCTTATGTTGGCTTTTCCGAGCTAGGCTGTGTGAGAAAATAAGTCCAGAATTTCATTAAGTGGCGTTTTCTATAGTTTTGGCGATTTGCGCTCATTAGTAAAAAAGAAAAGATAGTAAGGAACAAAAAAGGTTGATGTACGCATTTAATCATGCTATGATGTTCAAAAGTTTCGGATCAGAATTTCAACTATCTCTTGTTTTCGCATTCATTTCTTGCACTAAAGTTACCTACGGCCTTGCACGGGACTTCAAGGGGCAAAAGTGCGATTGTATCATTGATCCCCGTTTCAGACGGGTGATGTTTACATCTCTCGACAATCACAGCCGCCCGTATTTATCGAGGGTTTATCCGAAGCTTCGAATAATGACTCTTTGAAAAAATTTTAAATTTTTTTTTCAGATCCAAGCTCTCAGGCCTCTTCTCACGACGATTTTAGCCTGGCTGCAAAACGCTTTGCCGCCTACATGATTGTGGTTGCATCCTTTTTTTTCTACATCTGTGTGAGAGAACCCAATTATCTTTTTATCAAAAGCAGATTCCTATTGTTTAACGATTTCGAAAAGCTTTGTTTTTTTGTTTCATCCTCAACAATTGCTGGGAAGTAGCGGCGATAACTACATGATTTCGACTCCCGAGAATTTCAAGGCAAATGAGGAAAAAGAGGCTAGTGAAATCTTCGGATTAGTAAATCAAAAGAACCTCTCACCTCCCGCAAAAGCGACATTTTTTTAAGCACTATTTACTTTGTTGGGTCAAAAGCTAAAGTCTAAATTCTTGGACGCGATCGTCTAGGTCCGTCATCGCATCGATACTGCTCAACATACGATTTTGCATGAAAGAACCTACCACCGGCGTGTTTCCCAAGCCATAAAGCACTGACGGCGTCAGGCGTTGACCAGAAAGCTGAGGCAGAATACCCTGGAGCGCAGTAGGAGTATCGTACGTGGGCGGACTCAAAGCACGCACAGCTTCGTACATTGGAGGTACCTCGTCATCCCACGCAATTCCCAACCCTGACCTTTCTGTTAAAGTCACCTTGAATTGCATTCTCAAAACACGCGCCGCTCCCGTGGGAACGCCTACTGTGTGCACATTCGATGCAGAGGTTGCCGAGCCGGCAGACATTATGGGTGAAAGTCCTTCTTTTGGAACCTGTGCACTTCGCGACTGCAGCACAACTTCCTCGGCTACAATCACCTCTAACACCAACACGTGACCCACATAGATGCCGAGCACTGGATCGTTGATATCACATGACACATTGGCGTCGTTGCGCAAGCCGTCATGCAAATCATCAATAGGAGCATCACCAGACAGGCCTTTCATCACGTGTTTCTTGATGCCACTCGAGCAGTCGAGAGCGTTTATTTCCGCTACGAGCTCGATCGAACCCTCGCCCAGAAAGTCAGATTTCCATCCCGACTTGATATCACCATGAGCTACCACACGGACCTCATCGAGAAAAAGCGACTCGTCATTTCGTAAATGATCTTCTAACTCGCCCGAGCCCGCACCCCCATGTGCCGTCATCGAACTCTCGAGCGGCGTAAAGCCTGCAGGGATATTATCCGGATTCGGCATGTTCGAGTTTGAAGGACTATGCTCACGGTTGGTTACACCGCGACCAAAATCCTCCTCGAAATGGATGACCTCGTCGCTGATCCGATTTGTGGGAGCCTCCTCCTCGGGCTCCACCAAATCCTGATTTCCTGAAGGGGCCTCGGTAGGACTTAAGGGACCAGTGTTTGGGGTGTTTGAGTTTGCCGCAGCGCGAATTGCGATCAGTGGATTGGCGGGAGGACGTCCGACAAACATCAGTGTCCGAATTGTCAGATGATGCATATCATTGCTTCTGGCACCGCTAGTTGCGGGGCTTCCTCCCAGGCGCAATTGTTTCGCCACTTGCAATTCCCTTTGGGATTCCTGAATTGACTTAATCTTTGTTGCGTGATCCGTGCATGCGTGTGCCGCCACCTGAGTGTGCTCCTCGAGCTTCCACAGCAACTTGCGCATACGCCAGCGACGATCTTGTTTAGAATTTACCACATGTCCCAACTTGAGCTCGATGGGGAACGTCGATTTCGGATACATGACACCCGGTAACACCGCGCTAGCAGTAACTTCGGTGGGCGGAAATACTCTCATTGAATTTCTGTCTGGGCCACGCAATATCGATCGCAGCACGTTTATTGGTAACTTCACGGTAGTCTCGCGATCTCCAGTCTTCGCCACACATATAAGGTCGTATTTGATGTATGAGTACAGGTGGATGCTGCCTAATTTGGACGACGCTGCTAACAGGCCTGGAAGCAAATGCGAAAATGGGTACTCATGCGAGCCCGTGGGAAACGAGGCAGTGTACAGCAAAACATCCCATTGCGCTAGAGTAGTTTTTTTGACAGTGCACTCCTTACAGCCACTCATCAGATTTGACGCGGGGATGAATGGTTTAGTGTAATGTACAGTCTGAACGAGCAGCAAAACGACAGAGTCGACATCAACAGTTTGTGAGTTTGACGTCACTGGAAAAAGACCCGTGTCTTCTGCAGATGATGCATTTGGTGGCGATTGCGACAAATAATTGGAAGGGGTGGCACCTGAAGAAGTTGTAGGTAAAAGGCCATTGTTGGAGACTTGTGGGGAAAGCGAGGAGTTGGTTCCTGGGTGGACTTCTAGCGTCAAGACACCCGAGATGAGTGACCCGGTAGACTCGTGGGCATGGCCATAAAGTACCACTGGCGGGGACTCAAGATTGACCCTAAGTGATATTGCCGACAGTTTTTTTGAGCTGGAGCGACTGTTACCTGGCAGCGCGCGCAGTCCGCTTTTGGAGCTTTTGTCTGAATGGTGGTTGAGAACGCGCGATAAAAATGGCATCTTGTTCAACTAGGAATATCTTTTTCGAAGAGTGAAAGTAAATTTCAGATGAGCAACTAAGAGAATTGTGTGCGAAAGGTAGCGGCTTAGCCGTGTCTCGAAATCCTCATCTTATCGTTCCGATGAGCAGCGCGCACTGCGTGGATATAAATGCGCGTGTTTACGGGCGCGCAGCAGCGTCGCGGGTGTGCCGCCGGCCCGGGCCCAGATTTTCGGATCGCCTTTTTCGACATGGCTGAGAAAGAATCAACGAAAGAGGATCGTGTGCGAAAAAAAAGCTCCAATTTCTTGCACTCAAAAAGTTAGGTGACTGCAATCAAAAACTATTGCGACAACTTTTACTACAAACTTTTTCAGATATATTGCCGCTTTTTGTGAGACATCGCACCACCAAACATGGCACCACAATGTGGAACACCGGGATTCCCGTGGCAAATTTCGACGGGCTGCGCTTACGTGATATGCAGTACAAAATAATTTAGTGGGGCCACACTTTTGCCTAGAAATCATCGATGCACTCCAAGAAAATATGTTGAAGACGGTTTCTTTAGGCAAGATATATGCCCGAAACCTTTTGAGTCTAATTTATTTGTTATACAAGTGATGAGAAAGCTTGTGGTGGGTTATGACAATCAATTTAAAGTGTGGCTGGATTGCGGGGTTCTGCAGATTGCCGCATGAGGCACGTTTTCGGAGATCGCCGAATTTCGGGGCTAGCTTTTGTCTCAGAGGCAAGCTTATAGAGCGGATCATGATCATTTGTATCTGCAGAGGGAGTTGTTCAAAACTTTGAATGAACAGAACACATTGTGGGGATGAAACTTTAGGATTGGGAGCTTGGCTGCCATGTTTCAAGAACAAAATAATGGCTATGCGCAGATTTTTGACGAGTTCACTATCATATCTTGTCTCATGAGAAAACAACCGTGATTGAAAATCCCATATGTGTGATCTCCAATGAAACTCGGACCTTTTGCACTAGGCCTTTGGTCAAAGCCGCTATTATAAATCTGGTCACTTGATCTTCATTTATCCTCAATCCAGGGACGTGGATCACCGTGTTGAGGACCTTTAGTTGCCAAAAAAAAATTTTGAGCAAATGCTGCAAGCGTGTACTCTCTCTTCTCTCACTCTTCCTTGTTGACGCTTTCTCACGTGACAAACGGGGCTTTCAGTTAACATGGAAAATTTACGATTTAGTACCATCTCGTTTTGGCTGTTTAACGGCTAATTTCATTGGTGATCCTGAAATATTGGCTTATTCGTTCTATCTCCAAACGCCAATATTAATGGCCGGAAGTCGCCTTGGAAACACTACTGAATTTTCGACTAAATCCCTTTCCCGGTCGTGATGCTTGTCCATTAATCACATTCAACCGCAAATTGCGTTCGCCGATATCCAGCGAGAAATAGTCTTTCCAAATCTGGTGAATTGTTTTTAAATTCCGCCCACAAAGTACAGTATAGAGGACCAATCGGCACACATCCATGTTTTTAAATTGAGATCAGTGTTCAACTATCGCGATCCTTGCAAATTCCATCCATGCCTTGTAATGAAACTCCCTGTGAGATTAATGAATATCTCGGTTGCTTGAAAGCATATCAAGTGGAAAAATGGACAATCTCAAATTCCGATGCAACTTCGCTCTTTCCACATACTCCCCCAAATGTCTCGTGCCCGAATAAGAAAGACGACAAGCGGGTGTCCATACCCTGGCAAACGATTTTGAAAATGTTTCTATTTTGGGTGAGTCCGCGTCTAATACAAAAATAGTTTTTTCTGGCTCAAGCATACTCTCGCTTTTATAGATCACTCTATTATTTCGAATGGGGCTGCGTGAAACTGTCGAATTCTCACTATTTCACTGGTCTCCACTAAGAATACTTCTAGTATCAGGTCCACCCTGAATTTAAGATAGCAATTCTCGACTTCTGAACATTAAATGGGAAATGAAATCTTGTCGGCATTATTTTCTCGTTTAGAATGATTGAGTTGGTCATTAGAATTCAATCTTTTATGATAATTGATGCGCTACTCTGATGCACCTTCTGCGCGCGAAAATCTAGCGTTTCTTATGTCTCTAACCCTTATTTACTCGGGCACTGAAGAAACTTCTTGCCCTGAGTCGAATTCAGGGTCGTTTATTTTGACGAATCTTTCCAGAATTTGATCTCCTTCAGAAATCGACTTTTTGCCGCAATTAGAGTCGGTCAGATGAAGTTTTATTTCAAGACTCGAGGTAAGCTTCATATCACAGTACCTACACTTAGTCGTTGAGTCAATTGCATGGTTAGCCACGTGACGAGACAAGAAACCAAAATAAACGAACTTTTTGTCGCAAGCTATGCACTGAAACTTCTTCTCCTCATGACACAGCCTTATGTGCGAGGCCAACGAAGGCTCGGTCGAAACATTCTTGTCGCAATGCGGACATTTGAGTTTCTTCTCAGTGTGGGTTATCACGTGATTTCTAAGTGCTTTGAGGGAACTGAAGCGGATTTTGCATATTGAGCATTCGAGAGGTTTTTCAACCCTGTGTGCCGATTGATGCCTCTCAAACGGGGCTTTTTCTTTGATTCTCTTGTAGCATACAGGACATTGAAAAGGCCTCTCTTTTGCATGAACATCCATATGCGCGATGTGCTCTTCGAGAGTTTTATGTCTAACTTTGCAAACATTGCATTTATGCGGTCCATTGTCGGTATGCCCTATCATATGGATTTTCCGGTCAGCCCATTTTCCAAATTTCTCTGGACACTCACTACAAGCATATACGGTATCTCCATTGTGTGTTCTCATATGTGATTTCAAATGTGCTTTCAGGCGCACCTTGAACTGACATATCGTGCATTCGAATGGCCTTTCGTCTGTATGAGTCACAAGATGAATTCGGAGTCGATGGTTCGTTCGAAAATGTTTTCTACATATGTCGCATACCGTTTTATGTTTTCCTGGTTGGGGTAACAGAGTGAACAATTCCGAGTCAGAAGTCGGATACACGACATCCGGCACATCTGAAGTTGCTGGGATCTCTTCTGTTTTAGGTATCAGTTCGATTGTAGGAGGGTCTTTGGGTTCTATAAAATCCGACGCATTGTTTCTTTTCGCTTTCTTCCTTGCAGGACCAGATTCTTCTTTGCTCGGTTCGCGAGCTCTTGTTCTCTCGCTCTTTTGGACCAGAGGTTCCGGATCCGGTGTTCCAAAAATCGAACGTCGTATACGTTCCAAGACTTTTTGAAACATCGGCAAATATGTCTGTTTCTCAGGTGAATGTTTACAAGAATCGAGTTATCGGGCTTTCCGGGCTTCTGTACTCAACGCGATGTGCTATTCCTGCACAATGTCGGGCGAGCTTAACAAACCCGACGGACCCTGGGAAGTGATACTAGTCACGTGACTTTAGATGGATCGTGAAATATGCTCCATGTCATACAGATATGATCGTTTTGACGAGTGGTGCTATCCTCAATCCTCGGCCATTTCTCTCTATGCTATGATACATCTCCTTGTCTTTTGAAAATTGGGTGATACCTCATCATTTTCGGTTTCGAGAGAAAGCAATCTCCGCTTTTTCACCGAATTGCCCATTTTTTATCTCCAATCACAAATTAGAGGGTCTCAAGATGTCTTTTACTGTTTTAAGTGATATTACCGGAGATTATAACGGAAGATTTGCCTGAATCCCCCTTTTTGCCGGCCTCTGATTGTTCCTACGACTGAATTTCTAATACTTCTTAAAAGCATCCCAAAAGCATCTCAAAAGCATCTCAATCATCCGTACATTGGGCTAAATATCCTATTTATACGATTTCACTCTGCTTTACTCTTTTTGATCGTCTCTGGCGATTTCGCCAGATGATATTGGCTGAGACCGTACCCCACAACTGCAATCACGGCAACCACGCCGAACATCAGTGTTGGCGTCACATATGGGGCCTGCAGATTTTGCTTCTCCTTGGGTCCCTGACGTCTATCCGTAGAAGCCAAACGAACGCTAGATCTGTGTGGAGCTAACAGTCTTAGTGGGGATGATGCTAATCTCAAGTTTCTGGTCATATGAGAGTGGATTGTGGTTCTTGAAAGCATTTTTGATGTGGTGGTGATATTCGTTATAATAATTGGTTCTTGATAAAATCTAAGAGTCTTCCAGATGGAGTAGTCCGTTTAAATGTTGAAGGAAACAAGAATCGAGTGCATTATGTCGGACATCTCCTTGATTGCTGTCAATCATGGTCGACTCAGCCGCAGCCCACGTGACTTATTCGTCATTTGCGGGGTAACGTCATCTTATACACATTTGGTTGCTGCACAATGCGCATCGCGTGATTGGTTGGTCCTGCACGCTCGCTTCAATGATAAGTGGCAAATAAAAATCCGGCCTATTCGTCACGTGATTACGCTGGATTGAATGTTCTAGCCATGTAGTCTTCAAATCCTTTCTATGGCATCTGTGACTTAATTTTTTTAAAAGTTCCAATGTTAATAGGATAGTAGCAAAATCCAGGGGAGCTCAGGCGAAAACAATTGAGGCGCATGAGCTCGCTCGCATTTTGGCGCTCATTAGTCAACAAAGTGAGCATGGTGTTGCCCATGTATACGTCAACTTGGTGTTGACGATCATGTTGAGACTTCAATGAAGTCTTGTCTCATACTCGTAATTAGGGCCTCCTTTTTAGTCCAATGAATACGCCTTTTGTCGAATGACAACCTCGCCGCATTATCATATCATTCGAGTGTTATATATTCATCGATATTGCAAATTGCGAGGCCTTCTTCTCAAATAAGAGACAATCCCATCTGTATAGTCGTCCGATCGGCCAGCAGGCTCGATCGAATTTGAGGCACCAATCTGATGCCTGGGCGTTTGCGGTGTCTCTTTTGGTGCAATGATAGATCAGAAAGGATTTTATGATTAAATCGTGTCATTTCTCAATAAATTGGTTTCGAAATAAGGCCTATCCCAGTACCGGTAATCGAGCTCATGCAAAATTGAGATCGCAGAGACGGCCAAACTTTGACCAAATAAAAGGGTCGCTCTTCCCAGTCTTGCATAGCTCAATCTCCTCAGGTTATGGTAACATTCCGTTAGAACTGATCAGCAAACTCTTAGTTAGCTTAGTTATAGCAATGTTCAATCTTCTAGTATCCAAATTATCCGATTACACTCAAAAACAGATCTTGGAGGAGCTAAGCCCCACCAATTTTCGAATTTCCAAAACCAAAAGGACCTCCCTTTTCGAGCTCTACTTAGAGGTTTTATAGCTCAGGAATACAGAATCTGATAACAAAACTTCTGGTTGTGCAAAGCTCCACAAGCTCATAAGATAGATTCAAACGGGGGTGCAATGGATGCCACGAGGTCTTCATTACTCTCGATCAAGCCAGTTGATGATGAATAGAAAATTTCGGCGATACTCAAACTCATTGCACTAATCAACAGATTTGGTAGCCTGTGAACTGATGACGTCTTGATGTTACCTGTGCCATCTTCCCAGGACAAAAAATGCCGATGACGAAAGCATCATCCAATGTTAATAAATTCGTCTGGGGAAATCACAGTTCAAAGAGAGGACACGGTGCAAGACTCGGACTTAGTGATTTTAACCGATACAAGCTTTCAAGTGTTCATGACTCCGTCCACCATCAAAGCGTCGAAAGGAGCATGTGCCTGGCCATTCTTATCCCGGCAAGCGAGCTTCCTTTTCCTGACCAGAAAGAAGTGTGAGCAAGAACTCTTAGGCTCTGTTTATGGATAACACGTATCATTCGACGGAAGCGGGAATTTCCAGATACGGGGTCGATGGGCTCCTCAAGAAATGGTGTGCATGCCGACGATGAGTTAACTCAAGCAATTATTTGGGTAGAAGAAAATGGTCTGTCTGAGACAGGAAGGGGCGGTAGTTATGAGGAGGACTTCTCAATACACCAGATCGAGTGTCGATCAAAAGTTTCATCCTTGGCAGACTGAGATAGAAAATAGAAAGATTTATTTGAAGGCATAGCTATGACTGGGTATAGATAATGCTTGTGTGCAATTCTCGATTCCAGCTGAGGTTTGTTCGGTCAAACCAAAATGGAAAATTCTGAGTCATCTTGGAATGGGAACACTCATTCTAGATATGTACCAATATTTCACCCAAGACTGCACTCTGCAAGCACAATAGGCACGTAAAGTTTGGGACTTAGGGGTTTCTTAATCATAAACCGGATCGAAGGATTCGAAATTAAAGAGGTAAATGACCGTGGGACAAACGGAAATACACGTGGCCTGTAAGTGTATTGGTTTCCCCCAATGGTGAAATACAGCCCGACTTGGATTGTTCATTTCATACTCGACCTTCCCGCTTCACGCTTGGCCGATCCATTGCTCTTATCACAGCTCTGAAATTATTTCTCGATCATTCCATGCTCGCACCGATTGGTACAGGGTTTTTCAAAAAATGCCAGTATTTTTCACTCTTTTTCGTCACGTAACACTCGCCAATATCCCTCGCAAGCCCAGCGTCGTGGCGTAAACCTCATCCGCCATCACTGTAGACCCTACGTCTGGGTATTGATTCAGATTCTTGCTCTATGAACTCGCGGGCGTGTCATTTCGATTGACCGCCGTCACTTAATCGCGCGCTCCAGGTGTTAGTGTATGCGTCTAGGAGCACTTACATCTTTTAACGCTGGACCATCCGTGTGACGAAACATCGTGGTCACGTGTATTCCGCCTGTCACTACGCAATAACATCTTCTCGTATGATTCAATGCGGAAGAGAACGCCCACCTGCTTATGCATTTTCATCAATTTCCAGCAATTCTGCGCAGCAACTTTCGCGTCGGAATCCTTGATCCAGAAACACCATACATCTTTGAACTCAGAAGGTTGTTTTCAGTGTTGACTAAAGCGAGCGTATCACGAGCGTCCTACGACATACGTTTCGAAGATGCTTGTTTTCGTCCTCGTCGCAAACAATACGATCTTGAGACCCATCGTATTCGTTTTTCAATTCTTTTCTCTCATTTTTTCCGTTTTACGAAGTTTTTCTTTGTAAGCCTTTTTTCTTTTCCTGGTCCTTTTCACATAAGCTTCTATCAATTCTGCTGAAGAGTTGAGACGAAGGTTGCATGATTCTATTAACCTGTTTGCAAGGTTTGCGCCTCACACGCTAAAAATGATGTAAACGTTTATTTATACATGTCCTTCTGTGTCTCCCTTCACTCTTCAGTCTTCAAAAACGGTACGATCTCAATCAAACGACCGAACGTCAATGTCTACTTTTATGTCGTCTGAACTGAACTTTCACAACTCCGGCATTTGAATATTCGTGAAACCATTCCTCTCAATATCAGATTCTACACCCAGTTCTACAATACAGTGGTTTCATTTCTCACCAGGTCGACTTGTTGAGAGAGATCATCGTCTTGCGTCTTGAACATACTGTTTTACCCAATATTCTACACGACATCTCTGGCTGCGCAACACCTACAAGCAGTGATCCTACTAATATATCTATAACGTTACCAGCTAACTGACTAAAATATTTTTAGGAAATCGTGATATTTTCATTTTATGGCATAAGCTATATTTATTACTGGATATATGCCATAGATGGCTCAGGTTAAGGGAGCTTTGAAATCCAAAGAAAATCACATTAAAATTGAGTTTGTGGCGTGTTTTTGAAGCGTGGCATCATCTCCGCCCGAGAGTAAAGAACCCGATGAGGTTTAGAGAACACAGCGGGATTTATTTTCTGAAGTTCAAGAGCATCACTTTCGTCACTCTTAAAGGCCACTCCCCGAGCTTGAAGGTCGCATCCGCATCCGATTCGTTGCGTTGAAACAGAGATACGGGATTTTTCAAAATTCTTGCAGTATGATCTCGCAAATCTGAAGTCACATTGGCCGTCGGAATTTAGCCTATTGTTCCAGGTGCTATTGTTTGCGTCTAGCCACACTCACGCCTTCCACAGTGGCCCATCCATAAAATGAAACATCCGTTGTCAAGAGCAAACCATCCCTTTTCATGTATCAAATGTCCGATAGAGGGATGTTTCATTTGAATTGCTTCTGTTCGATGGACATTTATCTCACGGGTTGATATGGTTTGACCTCGACTATCGATGTTTTACCGCTAGGTTGAAGCAGCGTAAAAGGACGTCAATGTGCCTACACGCCAACATTAGCACCCAGCGCACACGGCTGCGCGGCGGCTGATCTGTATTGCACACCCGCTAGAACCTAGATTTTCACGCCGACGGAGAATTTACAGCGCCAGCGGATGAGATCGACGCCCCTAAGCTGGGCGCACCGTGAAGAGGGATACTCGCGATTGTTACGTGACGGAGCAGACTTAATTTCTCTTGCATTTTTTTTAAAATCCTGGAATTTTGATTGAGAAATGTAGTCGCTTCCTCTCCTTTTCTGCGAGCTTTTCTCTCGACTTAGGTAATACAATTTACGATGCGCCTTTCATGTATTACCTTCAAAAAGAACAGCTTATACCCAGCAGGTGGAACTGCACAGTCCAGACCTCAAAGATTTGTTTGAAACAAAGCTTGCCGCGCTGGTGGCGACCTGATTTTGTGCAACAATGGTGGTCTAAACAAGCATTTCATCATTCAACTTGAGTACTGTATATTGCAGTGGTTTTATGGATATTAGCGAATTATATAGTTAATTCAAATTAGGCTAGTTAATTATTTATAACATTGGTCCCGGCAACTATCATTAGTTATTTAGCCAATAACAGAACTAATCGATTATAAGTTGGGCGCACTGCTGCTAGAGTGATGAGGGAAGAGAATTCCTTGCCAGGTCTTATATTTGGTGGAGAGCGTGACCCTGTTTTTTCGGAGTATATATAAACTAGAACCATCACATTTCTTCTCGCATACCTTTTGTTACTTCAAAAAAAAATGAACAGGTGCCCTCCTTTAAACCACGATATATTTGGGATTATCATTGATTTCTGCAATCCTCAGACGGTTCTAAATCTTACCAATTTGAACAAATGGTTCAGGGATAATTTTCTTTCTCGAGCGTACGAGAAGTTCCATATTGTCCCATTCGTACCGGCCTCTCTGCTCACTCAAAGCTGGCCATCCGCGACTGGCTGGTTCATTGATGGCTATAGGCTTCAGAAGTTGCTCGAAACGTTGTATGCGCAGCCGTCATTTGCCCATTACATCAAATCAATATGCTACGAGGGCGTCACCCTTCTTTGGGCACAAATGAAAATGCTTGTAGCATTGGTCCGCTCGCCGTCGATCTCGATCATCAGACAAGAAGTGGAGACTTTCAATGGTCTTCGTATGAAATATATCACAAAACTCAGCCTTTGTGTGAGTAGCCTTGAGTCTGTTGATAGTTTGAGGAACCTCGCAGAAGTCATCGCAGAACGCAGCGAGCATTTGAAAGAATTGAGGATTGGCGGGGGGACTCCATATTTTGCAACGATGGGATGTTCTCAGTTCTTTAGAGCCTATCCCGTGGGCGCCGTGAAGTTGAAATTGCAACGCTTGAGCATTGAGGTCGATGCTTTTGAGGATCAAGATCTTGATTACCTTTTAAAAGTCGTCAGAGTTATTGATGTGGACGAATTGCACACACTCGAGGTGGAATTCCCTAGGGAAGTTCACACTCACCGCCATTTTGGCAGGAGATTTGATCGCCTCTTAGTGCCCTCGATGTCACTCAAAAAGTTTAAGTCTCTCAGGAGTTTGATGATGATAGTCCGCGTTTCTTGCTCACAATGTGTTTTGGATTTAGTGTTGGAACATGTAAGATCGTGCACTTGTTTGAGGATTGAACGGTTCCACGTTGAGGTATATGGTAGAGCCCATGCGTTAAAGGACTGTTTGGAACTCTGCATTCCACGTCACATGCGCTGTCTCAAAATTTTAGGTTTCATACACAAGGCCGAAAAGGATTACTACTTACTTCTGGAGCTAGGATATATGAACGTGAAAGCTCATACACAAGTCGTACTCCAGAGCCTCAAGCAACCGTGGTATCTCGGCGAACACTTCCGGGAAACTCTCATCGAGCCGTTGAAGCATGACCCATTCTGCAAGAACTCAGGGAGTCTCAAGGTCTACTATAATGGGCGCTTCTGTATAAATGTTCAAGAACAGACATTTATATCTGGGTTCAAGCAATATGCTCTATATCCCGAAAAGCAAGAAGCAGCTCTTCTCGATGGGTGATTTTCAAACGATTACGGCAAGGCCCATCATGTGTCATGTAATTTGCCTAAAATTCTTGATTTTTTGCTCGCTCGGGTGATGGCGAGTGGAATTTGGTGGGTTTCTTTTTCTTCTCTTGCTCCGCATGCAACGTCGTGATCTTGGAATTCCATCTGCCTTAAGCCCCTCGTTTTCATTTTTTATAAAGCACAAAATGAATAAATTACCTTTAAGTTACGACAAATTTGAGGTTATAATGAATTTTGCGATTGCCAAACGATAGCGAGTTTCACATAATTAAATAAAGGGTTTAGACACCATTTTATCTCTCAATTATACAAAGAAATCCATATCGTGTCAGGCCCAAAGATCAAAAGAGCAACTATTGATGGAAATAGGCTTTAAAAATTGCTTGAAAAGATACGCGCCCTGCCCCAAGTTGGAAATTATATAGAGTCAATTTGTTTCGAGGGGGGGCAGGACACGTCTTTGGGGTCAGATGGTCGAGCTTGCAACGCTAGCTTCCTTTGCGACAATTACCATCACTAGACAAGAAGCGTTTGATCTTCCTTTGATTTTCGTTGGTCTTCCAGTGCGAAATCTCACGAAACTCGAGATTTGCTTTAGTAACCCAGATTCCACTGCAAGCGTTATTCGCTGTGCAGACTCGATTGTAAATTGTGCGGCCTTGAAAGAATTGAGAGTCGGTGGTAGAACTAATGATGATGATTTGATGGGTTCGATTGGATGTTCCAAGTTTTTCGAAGCATATACAGCAACCAGGGCCCCAAAATTACGGTTGAAAAAATTGAGTATTGAAGTTGATGTGAGCAACGGTCAAGATCTCCTTCAACTTACAAAGCTAACCAATGCAGTCGCCGTTGAGCAATTGAAAACCCTCGAACTTGTATTCACCCAAAACAAATCTTACATACACTGTGACGGCAACCTTTGATTTTTCAGTGAGAAACTACCATCAGTCAAATTCAGGGCACTCAAAAACTTGTATTTGGTGGTCCGTATCGGTTGTGAAGAATGCATAGAAAACGTTATCATTGATTATTTGGGACTAATTACTGGTTCAGGAGTTGAAAAGCTCCATATTGAAGTGGATGAACGAGTTTGTTTGTGGTTTTTAATATTTTTTGAATTGCCTGCTTTTGAAACATTTGGCTTTGTTCATATTCGTGTTATCGGTGACGAAGACAAATACCTCAAGAAATTAAACGAAAGAAACGAAAAAGCCCGTCAACTGACCGTCCTCCAACACCGTAAACAGCCGTGAATTATGGCCGATGACCCAGAAGAAATTGAGATTTATAGGCAAAAGTTCGCTAGGATGGTAATGGATGACCCGACTTTCGCCAAGTTCTTTCGTTTGAGGAAAGATTCTTCAAAGATATTCTATAATGAGTTCTTTTGCATGGATTTCAAAGAATTGGCAGCTATATCTGGGTATGAGAAGGTTCCCTTATTTCCTAGAAAGAAGACAAAAGCATCGATATTGAGATCCCGAATTAGAGCAAACAATCTTGGACGTGAACTGCAAAATGTTATGTAATTTAAGTAATTCAATAGGTTTTTGTCTCCTTCACAGCTTGTTGCCGATTTTCCATTGCATCAGCCCGCGCCGATAAACCCAGGGCGGCCGGAGCCACACCACGCCACGCCAAATGCCTCTGTTTTAGGTTAGCCACTGTTCTCGCGTTCTCTTTGTATAAATTCCTGTTCTAATTTCCTTTCACCTACCAACCACAAAGCGAAAAAGTAATGAGCGAGCAGCCATTTTCAAATTACGACGTATTAGGGGTTAATCCGTTATGCCCTTTCACGTTTAATTTGGCACTCGAGCCCTTCCTTTGGCATCTTTAGAATTTGAAAGGCTTCGAATTGAAATGCTCGGGCATGCTCGTTGAGAATATTAACCATCATTCCTTTGCGGATGATGTTAATGTCTAAATAGAAACATGGAAGACTATAAACTCGTGGCACAGATTATTACAAATTTTGAGCAAGTCAGTAACAGTAAGATCAGTCCTACTAAATCCCTTCTTTTAGGGTTTGTGGAGGATTTTGAAACACTCGAGCAGAGTGGCTAGCCATTCCCACAGCAGAACGTTAGCACAGCAGATATCAAATATCTCGGCATCCCGCTAAAAGGAATGAATCGGGATGAACGCATAAAAAGATCACCCGTTTTGCAATCCTACGCTGGTTTCACATCTTTGGATGTGATAGATAGAGCGCTTGGGATAAGGTCGTACGTCAGTTCCATGGTCGTTTATTATGACTTGACTCAATGTATGCCTCTAGCAAATGTGAATGCTATGGATCAGCGCATTAAGAAATGTTTTCCTAAGATACGGCGGGAAAGGGTACTTGCCAGGCCAACCAACGGAGGGTACATTGTACCCGAAATAAAGGAACAACTAAAAGACCATCGAGCGGCCGTATTGGTACAAGTCGTTTCTGAGGGTCAGGGCTGGTATGTTCGGTTGCTAAGAATGAAATTGGTTCACCAAATGGCGAAAATCTTAACTGATGACCAATACTGCAGGATTATACGCACCAAAAACTTGTGTTGGAAAAGACAGGCAAGTTTTTCAAACATCTAGATTGGACATTTTCGCCTCTGGAGAGCGCCTACCTAGAGACTTGGAAGCAAATCGTACCACGTAAACGAAGGGCACCTCGAGTTTCCCTGATCTCATATCTCTCTAGTTGCAATTTTCGTCTGTACATATATAAATATGTCTCGTGTCCACTATGGTGGAGCGGAAGACGAGTAAGCTGTCTATACACTGCTAATCGATTCATCTACGAGCATGCTATTTGATCTGACAATGACGGTAAAATCTTGTCCCGCCACAGATTCAATTTTGTAGAATTTTTCCCAAAACTTCGTCCATCTGGCTTCTCCCCTCCTCTCAAAGTAGATTTGGTAAAGGTTTGGGGTATATTGAGACTGAACCTGACGTGTTTTTTTGCTCAACAATTTGAAGTATGGTGGCAAAATACTTTGTCGCTCGTCTGCACCAAGAAGTGTACGTTTCCCTCGAAGTAATGGTTCAAATTACATGCGGAAAAAACGGGATCAGGACTGTGAATAGGCTATCTCTACAGGAGAAAATTTACAGGCAAGATCTTTATGAAACTTGCCTGCGCGTTTGAAGAAAGGTCCTTCCAACAAAAGCCTTTGATGCGTATTATCCTCCAGTATTTATCCTTATCCTTATTAAAAAAATCTCCAATTTAATGAACCAATTTCATCCTTAGCAACATAACATACCAGCCTTGGCCAGACGAAACCACCTGTATCAAGACCGCCGCTCGGTGGCCTTTTAATTGCTCATTCAGTTCAGGTACGCCATATCCTCTTTTCTTTGGCCTGTCGAGTACTCAGTCCTGGCGTTTTTAATACAGTACTTCATAGCTGTCACGTCGTCCGCAAGCATACATTGGACCGAGCAACTCGTCCCAGGCGATCTCAGCTCCATGCATAGTACTTCACGACCTATCATGCGCCTTACGCTATAATTTTGAGTAACTCCTATCCTTTTACGTTTCTTTCCGAAAACAAGAGCTTCGAAAAGATTTGAGATCAATTTCATAAAGATCAAAAGAACCTGCCGACAAAAAGATTTTTTAGTTTACGTTTGACAAAAATTTCTCATCTTAACAAGTTTTCTTGCAGTGACCACATTAATAAATCACAATTCCGTCTGGAAAAAATATTGATTATGACAGCAGACTGATAAGTACTATACTAAGAGAGAGGGCAGACCTTTGAAATTTTTCCCAAGCAATACCTCTCCGACTTCAAGTTAATTTTAGCTGAAAATCTAGAATTCTTAAAGTGTCGTATTCAACGTGCAGCTTGCGCGTGCGCATCTGTGAGCATCCATAAACAACACCAACTAGCAAATTCTCGCTAGAAATCAATGCAACAGCTATTATTGCATAGAGCCGGAAGGTTTGCAAAAAGAATGCAAGAGAAAACTTTTTCGTGATGCGTGTCTCGTTTTTGCTGCCACAAACCACATTCCCCAATCCGCCATAGTTGAGCCAGAGGCGCGAGACATTGCTCACGTGATGCGGCTGATTGATCTCGGCCCTCAACCAAAATTCGAGCAAGCTTTCAGCTAATTTTCTGCGAAAGTAAGCAAAATACGATTATTTGAATGTCCGAAATTTTACGCTAGATATCCCGGAAGTTATGCTTCACTGTTTCAAATATACAATCTGAAGACTGGCCGCAATCAAAGGAATTGACAGGCACCAAGCCCGTGCAGCTCGATACTCACATTCAAAACATTAGATGCCGACACAAAAAAATTGATATTCGCTCGAGATAAAATCTTTTTAAATGAAAAGAAATCTACAAATTTACCTTTACTCTCTTGACTGGCCGCCAAAAAGTTCATGCGCGCCAATAATCACGAGGCCGTATTCACGGATTTGAGGACAGTGGTAAAACATTTTCGGCAAATTTGCGTTCGCTCGACTGACTGAGACACATCAAATGACTTTTACTCTCAAAAGGAATTTTCATCGTCGAACTATCTTCAAATTCAGCGCAGATTTAGCAAAGGCTTCACATTCACCTAATCAAAGCGCCCTTTTCCATTTGCAGCCACAAGCGCGCGCCCATGAGCGAAATTCCGTCAGAAAAGTACGTCCGGCTGTGAGTTTTCGAAATCGCTCGAGCCATTTTTGGTCACGTGTTTTTATAAAACCAACTTTTTCCAGCTGCACTAATAAATGGCCCTCTCAGTTTTTTTTTTTTGATTCTGGCTGCGGACCCCATAGTTAACCAAGCCGCGTAAGGCAGTCACGGATTCTATAGCTGCCAGCTCGATAATCAAATGGCAATTTCACTCAAACCATTATTATAAGTATATTTAAATATGATTATATCTTTGAACAAATCTTTGTTATATGAAAGTGCTTCAAACCTCCAGCAAGCTCGCCCAAGATTGCACGCAAGAATATGCACCGCCCGCAACTGAAAATTTACGGCCAAAATTCCAAAAATCCCCACTATTCCTCATCCCCTCTTTTCGAAATCCATGTACAGTTGTATATGCACTCAAGATGGATGTTCAAGAATTTTAAATTCAAATAGAACGCAAAACAAATATGAGGGTCGTGTACTTACTATCTTGTGAACTGATTCTAGTTTTCCGCAGCTCCTGCAGGAGGAAGTGACGACAAACACCAAGAGCTCTCAGTCTTCGGTCGCGCCGTCGGTGCAGGCAAAAGAGTTTTAAGACAAATCTACAAAGAAGATCTTGCAACGTCGCAGAATTGAAGATTGTTGTGTTTCCTTTTGGGAGTTGCATATAGGAGGTTTCGCTTGTATGCACACACGGTGATTACGTAATCTTGGAAGTCCGGTTTTCAGATATGCTCGAAATAAAACATGAAGACCCCTAATTCAAAACACTATCTGCGTAATTTTAAATAAAGAACTATTCAAGTTGCCGGCGTGAATTAACGAAACAGAATTGTTTATCAATCCGATAAAGCTTAATACCTTTAATTCGCGACCAAACCAACTCATGGAGTGGTTTAATTACTTTTTTTATTATCTCAAACGAATCGTATTTCAAATTAATGACGCATCTATCTCAAAGACTGAAATCAAATCTCATGACAGGGCACTCTACGTATTTCTGGTCTTTGAGCGCAAGGCTTTCTGAACATGATTTGAGCATTCCATAGTTCTCGAGCATACTTCGTCTGTAATCTAGCATCCAATTACAGAATGGTTCGTCAAGATTGGGCATGTATACTAGGGCGTTCCAACAATCATCATTAATCTGGAACTTAGCGTTTTCCAGTAAAATAGAATGTTCACATTGAAAGCAAACCGCACTTCCACGTTACAGCCAAGCTATCCTCCAAAAAACCGCATGCATTGGCAGTATGTTTGATGTTCGAAGAAGTTTGGGAAATTACAGGGTAAGGCTCGATACCGGCAACCTTCATGCGTGCATCGCATTTCTTATCTTGCCTGATCAGCCAAAATAATCCTCCGAATGCCTCCCGATCGTAGCAAATGGAGCGATATTCAGTTCAAAGATGGTTTGCGGTACACAGCGTATCCGCGCTCGACATCGCTTGAAAGGTCTCCATATCGTTGAACTTCGATGTCAGCCTATAAGGCGGCCGAGAAAGCTATCATCAGTTCGATCACCGTTGATGTTGCAAACACAATTTGATCAGTCGAGTTCTAGAACTATTTTGGCAACCGAAGCATATTTGTGGTAATTATTGTAAAGAAGTGCCCCTTTAAGAGACGGTGCTTTCGCTTCTGGGAACGCAAAATTATGTATGTTTAATCTCATAAAAATTAATCTCAGTCTTTTCTGATGGCTTGAATAAACATTCGCTGCCGTTTCGAATGGTTCGTTCACAATTACCATTCAACTCCTGACAAAAGAGGGCTTGTTCTCGATGCTTGTTAAAGCTTTTGAAAGCTGAGCATAATTTCGCTTGCGCAGGCGTCAAAGTTTCTTCTGATCCAACTCTGAATTTGAAGCTTCTATGCCCCAAAGTCAGGCACTAATTTGCATTATCTCCTCCAAAGATTTTGCTCGAGCCGCAAAATGTTTATATGGAGAAGGGGCCTGATAGTGGAGAAAAATTTCCCAAAGAATCAAGCTAAGCGGCTACAAAAACTTTTAGCATGATCCGACCTTAACAACCACTTTTAATCTTGAATTCAGCAGATCAGTCGTTCAAAGCGTTTCACAAAAATTCTCACAGTCGGTAATGCTTTCACCGAAAGAGAGTCAAGAATGTCAAATTCTTGAACATGGGTAGTGAACTCAAAAGGGTGTTCCCCCTGAGCACTTTCAGAAAAGGAGATGGATCAACGAGGGATTGCGCCACAGTTTCGCGCCTAATGTCATCACTTCTGGTGAGCTGAATTGGCTCCTCCAGAGTAAGTCAGGTAAGATTAACAAAAGCGTGAGCTCGAAATCAACATGAATTTGCATTCTTGGGTCTCGGTCGCGTTCCAAGCGCGATCCTGCCGCCCGACATCCACAAATGTGACCTGGCCATTTGCGACTGAGTTCAGAAAATATATGGAATGATTTGAAAGGAGGTATTAAATGGACACGAAAATTGGCAAAGAGTCTAAATCCATTGACGATGGAGTCAATGAACATTACCCCTCTGGTTTCGCGAAGCACGAAGCTTCCTGAATCTCCGAGGCAATTTTGACCATTTGGATCAGTCGAGCCGATGAAAATCGAATTCCTTGCAATGAGAGTAGTTCAGCGTTTAATTCGATAATGATAGAGACAATAAATAGACAGGTGCTGTCGTGATTGCGACTGAGATCAAAATTGTTTGCACTGCGCTCTGAGGGTACGTGTGTGGATTGGGCGCTTTCTGGTTCGTTATATATGTGCTTTCAACAATTTTTGGGGCTCTCTGAGCGCGCGTGTCTAATCATTAGGAATAACTATCAATTTTTTGCGTGGCATGTTTTGACTTGTTTAGATAGTGGGGGTAACTGGATGTGCCAACAGAACTCATATGCCTAAAAGTGGCCCAAAGCGGTAATCGCGGGGAGAATGGGGTTCTCAATGGTTCTGTCAGTTACTTGGGTTATGTGATGGACCGCGTGGTGCTTGCTAGGCTATCGACGGATTCCTTATCATTGGGTCCGGCAATTCTTATTTAGAGAAAGTGAACAAAATTTCATTTCGCTTAGCTGAAGAAATGATCAGTCTTCTGCTTTGATCAATAAAATTCAGATCTTTGATGGAGCTAAGCCTCACCAATTCTTGAATTACCAATGCCAGAAAGCCTCCCTTTTTGAGCCTTGGAAGTTCTACAGCTTGAGACTGAAGAATCCGAAAACAAAAGTTTTGGTCGTGAAAGGCTACCTCAGCTCATAAGAATAGTTCACCCAGGACGTGCAATCGATAAAATTCGCTCTACATCCCGTTCAATCAAACAAGATGATAATCTCAAGAATTTGGAGGTGGAATTCAAGCTCCCTGCGCTTATTGTCTGAATGGGCATCTCTCATCTGGTGACATTTTGATGTTTCCTGTTCTCGTTTCCAGGACGAGAAAGTCTCATCACGAAAGCATTATCCTATAGGCACGTAGTCGCCTGGCGTATCACAATTCAAAGAGAAGGACACAGTGCAAGGCTCAGAATCATAATCCAAAGCGGCGCAAGTTTCTAAGAGTACATGGTCCCGCTCACCATCAGGGCGCCATAAGGGGCATGTGCCCGGAAGTTTCTAGCCCAGCAAGCGGGCTTCTTCGAAAGTGAGCGCAAAAACTTTTAGACTTGATTCACGACTGAGCATTGTTCGACGAAAGTGTAAATTCTCAAATACGAGGTCGAGCGGCTTCTCATGAAATGGTGTGCATACCGGCGATAGGATAACTCAAGCAATTGATTCGGGAAAAAGAGGGAGATGTATAAGAGACATGAATGGGCCATGGTGATGTCAAGGACTTCTCATCGGAATGGATTGATTGCAATGAAAAGATGCTGGTGTGTATTCATACGAGTCATATGAGGTTTTTGCGCTCACACGAGAAGGTGATATTCTGAGTTTATTTTTGTATAATCATCGGAAAGGAACACGACACGCGACTCAAGCAGATCTATGACTTAAAGAGATCTTTTTAGCCAAAATATAAAAAGACTTCATATTTCTCGAAGCTCTTTAAAAAAAACGATTTGTTTCATGCTTTAATATTCGTCCGATCAGGTTGGGGTAGTTCTTGTATGAATCAAATGACGTCATTCGTCGCACTATCAAGGGTTTGCTTACTCACGGAGTCTTGGAGAAACCTGCTATTGTATAGAGGAATGATATTAAAATTATACAGGGGATTAGCTCGTCACAAAACTTCTTCTATTCTCAATAACAACCGGTTTGAAAATGACTCTGGCTCCATTTCGAATTTTTATTATTGTTTCTGAAAATTTGAGATCCATTGCGCGAGTCTTCACAAGAGCGAAAATTCTACAAAAAAAAAAAAGTGAGCAATTCATGATCACCTTTAATTTTAGACATTGAACCAAAGAGCTTTATCCATACAGTTTCATTTGAAAAGATTCTTACTCATCACATCGTCCTGATGAATCTACTTCTTACTATTCCGCTAGACATTCTAGAGGCCTCACAATCTCGATTCTTCAAGATTCAGCATCACTCGTGATGCTTCTACAAAAAAAAAAAAGAGATTAGGGGAAGATAGTGTGGCAGGGTCTTCCGTTTACCTACTAAAGTAAGGAAGAAAACTTGCACTACTGACTCTCATGGGTAAACCTTATTGATAGGATGACAAAATCTGTTACAGACTCTTTGTATATCTAAAAAGATTTCGTTTCCAGTCATGAGCGCGCCCTAAAACCTGTGCTGCATTTTGATGATGCTGTAAAGGGAAAAAACAATAACTTGTCCTTTACTATATAGATCGCGTGCAAATCGCTCTTCTGGCATTGAGTGATCCGCGACTTGGATGTAGGGGACTCCGTTTTTAGGATCATGAATTACGTATCGAAAAAAGAACCAGTTGGCGACTTTCAAAACTACTTCGCAAGAGCTCAAGAAGTACATAGATTCGAACTGTACGGTGTATCTTACGGGACACCATGTAAAGGCGGACTTGTTCATTAAGAAGGCACGCGAATATGAAGCGAAGAACTCAAGTGTAGTGTGGCAGCGACATGATGAACGTATTATTAAGCATGGAAATATCTGGCTCAAAATGAATGAGGTGATTAATCTCTGATTAAGTAATATCGGAAATTAAGTGAAGAAAAACAGGTTTATCTCAATAACTCCAATTCAAGTTTTGCTTGCTCCGTTCAAAAGTTGCCTTCAAAATTATCAATGCCAAGCTTCAAGAAAACAGAGTCAAATACAAGAAATTCAAAAACAAATCACGCGCAAAGTCCTTTCAGTGCAAAAGAGGAATTATTCCACCTCGGTTCCGTGCTGCGCCGCAGTGTAGGCGGCCAACGCGCGGGATTGGTGCCGGTGCTGGTAAGAAGGTGAAACAGGACATGAAACAGCCACGGAACCGAGAGCGGGGAACGGCGCCACGCGGAATCGGGCGAGGAATTCTACAAACAATAACAATTACAATCACCGTGTTACAATGGATACCTCGAAACGGTAAGAAGTTGCTGCGACAAAACGGGAGGTTCCAAGAATGGCCAGGCCCGCACGCGGTGGCGCCCTGCTCGCTCGCAGTATTTACAGTTTAGCGCGCCCCTGGACCGCTGGGGGTAATCTCTCGCAACCACATTGCTCAGTACTTTCCATCTACATTTGCATCACGATTTTTCATTTCTCGTTTATATAATCTTCTCTAATATTTACAAATAATTGTTCGCAATGGACCGAGCGCATGCCACATTCGCCCCTCAGTCATTCAGCAACAGTCCCAGCGCGTCACCAAACAACGCCACGGTGCCCAGCATCAACATCGGTGGACTGCCGGCGTCTCCAGGAAGCCCCATCAATGACTTTTTGGGCAGATCGCTCGATATCAAAAAACAACTTCTGCAGTCTTTTCACGGCCATCTGACCAGTAGTGTTTCTCACGGCGGCGTGCTGAAGCCGAAACTGAGGCGTAATTCCGCTTACCACATCAAGACCGAGGAGGATGACGACGATAAGGCTAATAAGCACGAGGAAACCAAGGAAGATCAAGGGGTAGAGCGCAAACGGCGCGACAACATCAACGAGAAGATCCAGGAGCTCTTGACGTTGATACCCCCAGAATACTTCCAGGAGAAGGAGGAAATCGAAGCGGCCGCAATTGCCGCTAGTATCCGGCAGAAAAAGGCCCAGATGGAGGGCTCCAGTACTCTGGCGCAAGATGACGCGATATCGAAAACGGCAGGAACCCGCGACGGCAAGCCAAACAAGGGCCAGATTCTCACACAGGCGGTAGAATTCATTCAGACTTTGCAGAGCTCAATTGATGAGAATAACCGTAAGGAAGTCGAATTATTCTTGAAGCTAAAGGCTCTTGAACGGGGCAGCGATCCCGCCAGCAGCAGTGACGAAAGCGGCAGAAGCGGCGGGAATGTGCCGATTGCCATGGAGCCGACGTCGGCGGAACGGGCGTTGGGGGAGATCGGCGTGGGACCGGAATCGGACGCCTACTTCCGCCGCGTGCTTCTGGAATACCTGGGCTCGCTTAAATCGGACGCGTAATTTGCCCTGCACCATTCTTTTTATTAATCCACTTTTATACTGGACACTTTGAGATATATTGGACTCAACGAGGCGATGAACTTGGTTCGAATCCGCGGCGATTCCGAGACAAAGACGAACGGGCAAAGCAAATCCCCGCAAGCAATTTTCATGCAGGTGGTCCGACACTCTTGAGACCTCTGCGGTGGCCATTATTGCCTGACCACGAACTTATGTCTGATTAACCATTACTTCAGATTGCGTCTCATTCCATCGGCAAGCTCTTTTGAGAAATTCGAAAAAGGGAGAAAGACTCCTGATGTTGGCACATGAGATAGAATTTAACTTTAAAGCCCGGAAATCTCTGTGAATAATGTACTTATTGTCTATGTGCTATCTAATATAGTTTTGTATGCAGACGCTTACACCGTGGAAGTGCGAGCGGTTTCCTAGTAATTGTTTCTGAGAAGCATATGATCCCCCTGTCCCCTAGGTGGAAAAAACTGTTCGTCCTTAATCTCATTTGCGCTGACTACGCCGGTATGAACTCATGGTTTTTTGAATTCCGAATACCGACGCACACGCCAAAACTTTCCCGCCACTCAATTCTTGTTCTTTCCAGAATTTGCCGGTTTGTTTTGTACCAACACCCAAAGGGTAATACTCGCGAAATACTCTTAAGCTCTTCGTAGGTAAAATTCGCATATCTTTCTAGTCAATGTTTAGTCACGTTCGACACCATCATATACGAATCATCAATTTTTCTTGACTCTTCCAACACGTTCCCGAGCATCAGCATCCTCCTCTAACATGTATGCCGGATAATAAGTATCGGAGTCGCCTTGCTGAAGATGGATATTCCTGAGGGTCGTGTCAACACCACCTAAGGAAGTATACCCGCGGTCGTAAAGCACGCAATATTTCAAATCGCACGCCATGATGAAATCCCAGATCTCACAATAATTCCAGTGCAAGATCGGGTGGATCCGAAGGAATTTCGGCCAGTTGTGGTCGGTTTCTTGCTCATACTGAAGCTGGGATCCGTATGGATCAGCAAATCTTATGCCTACCACGATTGCCTTGGTTTTAGGGTTAATTTCTTGTAAATAATGCTGGAACCCGTCTTTCAACGAGCTCTTGATGGTTACCAGATTTAGCAGGTAGTAGGCATTGGACTGAGCTATGAAGTCCGAGAGTTCGGGGAACGGAAGCTCGGAATTTATGAAGATTGAGTCGAGTTTATAGTTTTTCTGAGCTTGTTCGTCAATGTTCAGGAGTTTCTTGTGTACGGCGGCTAAAAGGAGGGTGAGCATGACTAGACAGTCTTTGCCACCGTTATACGACACCGCGAGCTCTTCAAGACTGGAATTGTTAGTATTTTTGAATCTCAAAGAAATTTCAACAAGAAAAGAATAGTTCAACCCAAAAATTGGTCCGGGAAGGAATATGATTTCTAGATTGTGAGCATGCGCCACACCCATGTTAAATGAACATACCTATGGGAATCTAGGGCTTCTTCAAGAACTTCCATGGATTTTTGGACTTTCCCCTTAACAATCTCGCGTCGTTCAGGACGTACAATGTACCGAGGATTAAGTGAGTCAAGGTGAGTTTCTGGAAGAGTATCGGCAAGAAACGCCGACACCAAGTCGTGGGCCTGTTTACATCGCGTGACGATCAGCGGAGCGGGGTAATTGCCCGATTCGGCATAATAATCCATGAGAAAAACGATTGTCAGATAAAAAAAGAGGGTGCTTAGTAAAAAGGGGAAAATAGCGGGAGACGTTATTTTGGCACGGGCGCGTAATGGTGAAAAGTTAAGCTGTGGCTAAATCTGGAGGCGATCGGAGATCGGCCGCGCGCCAGTGCCGTGGGGTGGGGCTGGCCCCGTGACCGGACGTGTACATGCAGGCCGCTAGCGTAATCGACCATCTAGGAATGACCATGTTTTTTTTTAAAAGAATAATTGAACTAGATAGTAGATAGAGAAGTGTTATTAATGATAATTTGACAGATTTTGAGACTTGTCGGATTGGTGCTCGTTACACCTGATTTGCCCCTTATGTCCTATTCTCTGGAAAACTCAAATGAATCGATTCTACAAATATACGGAGATAAAATAGAGGGAGGAATTTAAAAATTCATGAAATAGATAACTCAAAGGTTTCTTTCTTTGCTTTCATTTTGTTTTTTGAGAAAGATTTCTTGAATCGCTTTGGAATAATCGCGCGAAGAGACTTCTGCAACCTAGCTCGGGCAATGCGGCAGTTGCAAAGTATTGCCTTTTTTTTGATTCCGAAGTTATTGCAAATGAATCTGAAACCTCACAGAAACGTTTCTTTTCGCAGAAAAACTGATCAAAGTCTATTTACCAGTTATAGATGCGGCAGTATCGCATGAACCGATTGAACAAAGTACGTTTCCTAGCCAAGGGAATGCTTGCGTCATTGACAAATATTGCTTTATTTTGAACGTCAAAGTAAAAGCCCCTGGAGAAGTATTGGATCAAGTGCGGTAACTTTTTTGCTGCCTCAGTACACATGGGATCGATCTGCCATAGGATGCGAATACTTGGCTTATTGGTCTCGACGAAGAGCGGGTATTGGGGTGAAGTGAGGGGCCGAGAGTGAAAGTCTTCGAAAACTTGTGGATACATTTCCTGGCGGCTCTTACTTTTCGCCCACGCTCGATGCACTCTGCAGTAGATGTTTCTACAGTAGGTGGCGGACGCATCGTTGGGAAAGAAAAAGCAGTGGGTTTTTTCTATCTTGAGCCTTTGTAGATTACTCTGAGTAGTCAAAATATCTGCTTTGATGTCTTGCTTATCACAAAACTTGAAGTCTTCTGGATAAATAATCAAGATATCTTTTAGTTTGTGGGGCAAGTTCTCTACCAAAGTACGTCGTATGGCGTTTACTTGACAAACAGCATTTTCGCCCGTAGGAAAGATTGCGAGACTTTCAAGCAGTGGCGTGGACTTGGTGATTTCCTCAAGAAGCGTGGGCTCTGAATGAGAATGGTCGGCTTCAATGTGCAGCAACACGAGCGTTTGTAAATGACTTAACTTGATTGAGCGGCGAAGCAAGGTGACTAGTTCCTCGGTCAGCTCGGCTGCTTTTCCCGTGATACTCAAAGAAGAGAGAGTCAAAGTCTTTTCTCTGGCTACGAACTCTTCGAGAAAATTCGGCCATCTCGAAGTCCGGTATAAAGTTGCCGAGACTTCGTCTAGTTCCAGCAGTGGCGCGATGTGTTTTTTGATTGAAAAACGTAACTTCCGCAACTTTTTATAGCAGTTTGACTCAATCAAATTGGCGGCAAAACTCTGGTAATGAGCGCCAGTCAGTAGGAACAAGTCGCTGATTTCGAGCTCCACGAGATTTTGCGCGAGAGGGGTTCTGTGATACATATCGAGCGATAAACTCCGCAAGTTTTTCGAAAGCTTTAACGGGGCTTGGATCCAGTTGTTGCAGAATAAAGAAGTCAAGCAAGTATGAAACTCCAAGAGATTCCTCAAGTGCTCGTAGTGAAGGACGCTGTGACAATAGAGACTGCGAGTCAATTTCCCGAGCGCTTTGTTTGCGCTTAATGAAGCAGTAAGCATGTAAACCTTATTCGTCGGCAAATAGGTGCCATAGTTTACCTTGCTATATTTGCAATAGTTACTGATCCGTTCAAGACCAGATACATCAACAATGACGATGTTCTGGTAGATTCGCAGTATTGCAGGCCAGTAGAGCTGTTGCAGAAGACAACAGAGCTGAAGGAGACTTGATGACGGCACGTACTGAAAGATCAGGTCAAGAATATCTAGGTTGAGTGCTTCCAATGACAATGGCGACTTGGATGTTGGCAGTGCCCTTTTCTGGCATGCCGACTTTAGGCTCCTGGTGATGGATTTTGCCTTGGGAGTAACGCTGCTCTTCACACTTTCACGGACTTCCATTTGGCGCTTTTGTAATTTGAAAATAAAGGTGGTTTGAAAGATTTAGAAAAAGCAAATATATGAAGAGAAAGTGAGAGAAGAAAGTGGGTGAAACCCATGGTGTGCAGTAGGCATACACTTGTATCAGCGTCCTCAGTTTTCCGGAAGGTGCAGAACTGATGATTGAGAGTAGCAAGAGCCAGACTTGGGAAGGTTTAGTATTTAGTCTTAGAGAGAGTCAAAAAGGTCTTCAATTCATTTCCAATGTTGGCATCTCTTAAGACGTTTGACCTGCATGCACAAGCCTATGGTTATAGATGACTCTTTCAAAACCATTCGAAAATGTTCATTTCAATTGCCGGTGTTTTTCCGTCGATATCAAGTTTTGAATTGTGCTAGAATGAAGTTTGTTCTTGACAGATTACCGAAATTGGGTAGGGCCAGCAAGTTTAAATGTTCTGCTGGATGCGTGTTCCTAGAAAAGGAAGGAACATATGCCTCGTTCTAATTCCTCATGTTTTTTCAACTTTCAAAGTTCCGCGGAAAATATCTTTCCAGAAAAAAGTACTTGAAAATTCCGCCGATGATTTCAGTTTTACCATCTCAAACAGGTGCACCTCAGGTGTTTTCAATCTAAATTTACTTCCCATGATGAACTAACCTACAGTTGAAATCTTGGAAAGATGAATTTCAAAGTCCATCCGCATCTGTAACACTGAACTTCATTCTTATTGAAATTTCCTCTTGACATGGAAATCACCAATCGAATGTGCTAGAAAATCTTACCATTCCAACAAAATTGAGCCATTATCGACCAGTAATGCTTTTCAACGAGAGTTAACCCATTTCGCGTATATTACATCTCCCGAATCATGAAGACCGAGAAAGAACAATTCTCAAATTTTCATCGACGCAAAAACGGAAAACCTATTGTTAAGACAGCTACACAAACCTAGTCACGTCAGTTGAGCCTGGGTAGGCTTTGCCACTCAAAATCATCTATTTAAATAACACCTGAATAAACAATTCCTTCGAATCTTGGTCCCACACCCACCAATAATTATCGGACATTTCTTCTCCTGCCGGTTTATCTATTTGCATTTTCCCCGGAAAACTAATCGCAATGTTTTCGTATGGTTCTGCCGATACTACGAGATACTGCCATTTCGCCGGATCCAATTCCTCATCTTCCTCAATGTCAGTTTTATTCTGAAGAAGGAAGTTTTTGCTTAATCCCTGGCTTTTTGGCGAAAGCTCAAAGAATGACATGAGGCGGAAAAATGGTTCCTTGACGGTGATTTTCGGGAGCTGGACCTGCACGAGCATTCCCATTCTCAGAGACTCCGGCAGCCTGATTTTTGTGACTGTGAAAAGCGGTTTCCCGATCGGGTCCCAGAACCGTTTCGTGACATTTGTCATGGAAATCCCACTCTCGCTTCCGGGATTCTTGCTCGGATTAAATTTCTCATCGAGAATACGTCGCCTTTCCAAATTAAGCCCGTGTTTCTTGCCGCCAAGATGCGAAATATACGACGCCTCATTGGTATGTGTAGTAAGACAAAGCCGGCACTCAAGCATGCCCAAATGGTTTCGGAACACATAGGGATCGCGGTCCAAATCTAGTACTTGCGTGGTAAGAAGTTCCTTGATCCGTCTCTTAGTCTGTACATTAGTTTCGTGGCGATCAGCGACGCCACCGGCGCCTTTTTTGGAATTCACTCGGTCTGAATAGTCCATATTATATTATTTAGTCTGTACTGGCGTGTAATTGGAATTATGCGAAGAATGGCGGAATATTGGTATCAACAGCAATAATAATAATAAATAATTGATGATTTTGAAAACTTCTTTGATACCAAATGAATGTATCTATGATGAATTGATAAATGATGGAGACTTGGAGTGAACTGTATACAAAGGCCTGAGCTCTTTGCACAGTGGCATCGCGTGGTCGCGCACGTGATCAAGTGGGCCCGAGAAAGATAGAATATCCGGTCCCAAATGGTATTGTTTTGAAAATTTCTTTTCGAGACTCAAGTCAAATATCGAAAAAGTATTTGCGCTCTTGTACTTTTCTCTTTCGCGCGACAGTTTTGAGAATGAAAATAGGAACGTGACTATAATCTCCGTACATGAATGCGAATTGTCGTTAAACTTTACGATATGGAACATTTGGTATGACGTTTCTTTACGGCATTCCAAAAAGCCTCCCTTTCATTGAGAATTCAGTTTCAGAAACTTCCCGAAACACTGATGGGTAAAATGTTTCCTAATTTGATCAAGGCACAGAGCTCGGCTGAAGTGAAATGAGCTTGGATAATCAAATCATTTTTGACAGGTTCAAACTAGATAATTCCTCGAACAACGTTGCAAAATATATATTCCTTTAAGGCAGTAATGACAGAATTTAACAAAGAGCCATTCAGAATTCATCGTTCCTTCTAGAGATCCTTAATAAAGACATCGAAACTTCCTTTTATCTGTTTCCAAGACAATAAGTTTTAGAAATACCGCGATCAAATCATTCCAGAAACTGGTTCTTAGTCCTCCGATCTAAAAACCCAAAGACTTTCCGTACTACTTACATCAAAAACAAGGAGCCATGAGAGAATTCTTTGGCATCGATGAAAACCGAACACATTTCAATTCTCTAAAGATTTTCGGATCACCAATAACCTTAGCTCACTCTACGACTCTCTTATCTGAGAAAGAGAAAAACATATCAAGCAGGGGCTTTAAAAGGCATTTAAGTCTCAAAGATTTCCATACTTCATGTTACCCCTCTTATTCGTGGCTTTGGTGGTCCCGAGCATTGAAGCACATGCCCTGCACCCTCATCCAATGTGGACCATGGGGTCTTTCCGGAAATCGGCGCTCAACCTCCAGACGTTTGCCCAGAATGGTTGCAGCTGTGTATGTAAATGTCCGAGGTTGAGCTCACCTATTTTCGTTCAAAAAACATCGGCCTTTGTGGTAGGCGCGGATGAGACATTATTGTTTTCAATCCCTGATGAAGTATTGTGGATTCAAGTGATATCAGATAAGACCGCTCGAGTGGAAATCACATATATGGAAGCGAAAGGTGAAGATGAATGGAAGAATGAGAGGGATTATTTGGCATAACGAGTGAAGGTTAGCTAAGCCGGATCATGGGATAAACAACAGATATCTCTTGCTGGAACATTGATTTGTATAAATTTAACTGATAATTTTTGCCATAGGGCCTTTCAACAGAGATTTTTGCAGTTTGGGTTTGTAATCGGTCATAATACCTCCACCGTTCGCTCGAATGAAAAGGAGCTATGTAAGTTAATCGTTAACAATCAATTTTCGAATATGAACGCCGGCTTTTCGCAGATAAGCCCATTCGATTCTTATGGAGCCGACCCTCCAAAATTAAAGATTTCATTTCAAAGTTTGAGCTAACTCTCTTCTCTACGGTGGTGAATTAATTGTCGCCGTGGAAAAGAGAAGAACACCAAAATGACAAACCAGCATTTTGCAGCCCCGCGAAAACATACAAATTGATCCTCAGAGAATCACTTAAATAGCCCCCCATACAGCCCAAAAATTAAAAAAGTTCAATCAAAAGACTTTATCAGAAGCTAACGAAAATCATTGTCGACATCTAGATCGTTCTGCTTTTCGGGTACGGAATTTAACCGCTGACGCCGTAATCGGGACCCGCGGTAATTTGGTCGATTCCACTCCTGGTGTACGGGTCTACACGTCTCGAAGCAAGGTGCGCGGCGGCATGGCAGACTCAAAATTGTCTCACCACATTTTCCGAAAAAGGAAACAAGACTAAGCGTGGGCATCAACAGACTTAATTAAGAAGCCCTTATTACTGGAAACTTAGAACTTACGTAAGCAACAGCTTCATTTTTTTTTTCAGGAGCATCCCGGCCGCATTATCCCCCTGTTTGTTTCCCCCTTAGCCGCTGGCACCCCTAACACGTCTCGTGTCAACAACAACTAGGCCAGAAAGCGGAAACTCAATTTTTACTTCACTCGGGCGGCTTTAAAGATTTTACTAGAATTGTAACTCATAACATCGTTCCATCTCTTTGAGACTTGCTTCATCATGGACTCTCCACAGCATATCGGCGATACCACCACCAATTCCATCGCCCACCAGTTATTCGGCACGCATATTAATAGAACGCCGACGGGGAGGTCACATGATCATAATCCTCTTTCTTCCGCACATTCGGCGGCTATCGTGTCGCTGGCTGTGTACTCGGGCCAGAAGTTTATCCAGATATCGGTCGACTTAAGCGCCGTGAAAGCCGGCAGATCAACGAATGGAAGCCTCGACAAAATAAATGAAAGTGCTCGAAATGGGCATCCGACCAAGTTGGCGGTGTTACGACGTGTCCAGGACTCATACGTCAACGTATCGCAGATGCTCGAGATCTTGGTGGTGCTTGGGTTCTACACGTCGGAGAAATTGCACGCGTTCCTTCGTAACGAGGTCGTCAATAATACTCAATATTTGCCCGAATCCACGGAAAACTCATTACCTCTATTCAATGACTTATCCACGCATCCAGTGCGTCAGATTCGAGGATTATGGATCCCGTTCGATAAGGCAATTCTGCTTGCAGTCAAGTTTGACATCTATCAGTTGATAAAGCGTCTTTTCTTGGTGGACGTGCATGATTTTGAGCGACTTCCGAAGCTGGACTCTCTGCAAGGCTTTTTCCTGGCCTTTTCGGACTTTGTAGTGCCAACGCTGCCCCTGAAACGTCCCTTAGGTGCGTCGGCTGGAACCTTGGACACCGATGTGATCTCGAATTCCGCTCAGAGCATGGATGAGGATATGTTCCCCGACTCTCCAATCAAAAAACGTAAGACTCTTGCCTTGGGCGTGCCCTTTTTTCTGCAGAGAGGAAGCACCCCACAAACCAGGCTGATCATGAAAAAAATGATCGCTCAAAATACAAATTACCCATACACTTTGCCCCCATTGACACTCGATGACAATCATCGTGATCTCATTGCTGATGCAAAACTTCTGTTCAATGAGATTTTCAAGTCGGAAGACCGAGACACATTGAGTCGGCATGACGTTGAAATCAGATTCAAGTCGATTTTCGAGAGGTGTAAATCTCAGGGAATCGTGCCCTCTTCTATTCTAGATGTATCATTGGACCACCAGGGAAAAACTGCGTTGCATTACGCTGCAACTTTGGCGTGTGATACTCTTGCGCAAGCACTTATTGACCTCAACATCTGCTCTCCCGTGCGAGGAGACAATAAGGGAGAGTCCCCGTTGGCAGCCACATTGCAGGTGACAAATGCTATGAGCAAAGGCAACTTCAGTTCCATGCTCGACGCCTGGTTGTGGCCGGATTTGTGGCTCCTCGATAATAAAAACCAGTCTTTCTTTCATTACTTAGTCGACATCGCACCTAAAAACTACCGTTGCTCGAAATTCTATCTCGACAAAATCATCGAGTGGATCATGGGTAGCACCGAAAAAAAGCAGCACCTTGATACTATTTGCCACAAGATTGTGAATGCCCAGGAAACCAAGAGCGGGAACACGGCGCTTCATAGAGCAGGTGAAAATGGTTTGAAGTGGCATATCTATATTTTACTCGAGCTTGATGCAGATCCTTCGATATCTAATGGTATGGGTGTGAAACCCTCCAGCTTTGACTGCGTGAATCAGGTAATTGCTGCACGCAAAGCATTCAATAATAACCCCACGTCTCCCGCAACGACCGCATCCTTGCTCGAAGCCTTGGATACAGGCGATGAAACTGACGAGTATTTGATCTCCCTAGTGCACACAGGAGTGGAGTTTTGGAGGAAGCTGCTCCCATTTCCAGCATTAACAGAGCCCGAGGACGAGATTGTTTCGACAACCTTAGAAACTTCTGGAGCACCCAAGGAACTCACACCCACGAGCGAAGTCTCTAGCTCGTCGCTTTTATCCAACAAAATATTCAAATCGATACACGAACTTCTCGCAAACACTAACGAGGAATATGAGCGTGTGATCCACACAAAGCGAAGCGAAATTAATATACTCAACAAGGAGTTGCGAGACGCAACGATCATTACCGCAAACAACCGGCTCGTTGCTAAGAACATATACTCTAAGATGTCGCAGGTGGACACAATGAAGCTTCAAATGATGAACATCAATGAAAAGCTACAGATGGTGAAAAAAGATCTTGGGAATCTTGGTAACGACGACGTTTTCAATCCCGAATGGGAAATTGACAACGCAGCACTCGAGAAATACGATGCGGATGAACCGTTCATTGTGAGAGCTATATACGATAAGATTTCCAGTGGTCAAGATCCCGAACCCACACAAGAAGTGATTGATTCGCTTCCTCCGCTGGGAGTGCTCAGGGCACGATTGAGAGCGTACGACGAGGTCAATGCAAATCTCGAGAGAGAATTGGCGAATTTGGTCGAGTACGGCAACCTCACCGCACAGTTCAAGAAGGTAGTTAGCAGTTGCACGGGTGTGGAAATTAACGAGGTAGATGAACTATTAGATGGATTGCTTGAAGCCGTTGAGGGACAGCAATAAGCCACCAATGAACATGCGTCGGATCTTTAGACAAAATCACCATCGAATATAGACAGATCAGGCCAACTTGGTCTACCGCATATTCGTGCTGCGAAAATCAAGGACGTTTTGTGTGTCGATGCTGTTTCTGAGAAGGGGGAATTCCGAACACTCGGGCTCTGGGGACTATGTCTGGTTGCCCGTGCCAATTAAGAGCAAATCCCAAAAGGATCGCCAATTTGTAAATTATTATCAAATGCATAGATTAACTTTATCACCCGGCCCTTATAGCGCCCGTTCGGCATCTGGGCAAGATGACTATCATTATCCTCACCTGAGCATCCAGTGATACACCTTACCTGTTATTCTGAGGATCGAACTCAACGCTCTTTTAAATCTCCTCTCTGTTCTAGACCAATCCCTCGTACGAATTCAACGAGGTTATAAGCGTGGGGTCGGACTTAACGATGCGCTTCAAATCGGCAAAGTCCAAGAAATCGCGGTCCTTATCCTTATCTATACTTGAAAAGAACTTCGTTGCGCGAAGCTCGGGGGTCTTTTCGTCCTCGGGTAACGCCACCATTGGTCCCACCATTTTGTAGATTGCCAGAACCACTGCGAGCACGTCACCATAATAAATCTTGCCGTCACGATCCAAATCGTATAGTTTGAACGTGAACTCGAGTTTCTGCTGCATGTCGCCCCGCGCAGTAAGCAGGAGCGCCATGATAAACTCCTTGAAATCTATATACTTGGAATTATCAGTGTCAAAGATACGGAAGAGGAAATGACAATAATCGGTCGGGTCACCGAAGGGAAAGAATTGTTTGAACACTTTGGCAAATTCCTCTTCTGAAAGTTGGCCGCTAGGACAGTCCCTCACGAAACCTTTATACCATTGCTGAAGTTCACGCTTATCGAAAAGCGTACGTTCACGTAACTGCTTGATTTCCTCTTTGGAAAGTTTCGAGACCGCTTTTCCCATTATAGAATTGGCGTTAAATGCAGATTGAAAGATTAAAATGCGAAGATAAAAAGATCTAATGGATGATGCAGGTTCTATTATTCGAGATTATATTGAATCACAGATCTTGTCAAGAGTTCACTTGCGCGTGGCTTGTCTGGCGTCAGTGCACTGTGTGCAGGATCGAAGATGGAAATGAAGGACATATGGAAACCAAATGAGCGGATTGCAAAAAGTTGAACTTTTTCTTGAAGTAATTTTGAAATGCATCCGGTTCTTAGAATTTTTTCGAAAAAAAAGGGAGATTTGCGTGATGGATTTGGGTGAAAAGATTTCGAGCAATATATTTGGATATATTGTGGTATTAGCACAGGGACCAGACGAAGACTTGAAAATTCAATAAAACATTAAATTGAAAGAAGCTTTTTTCTGATTTTTCTTCTCGTGAATTCATAAATCACACACATTAACCATGACAGATGATTTTTCTTGAACCGGCTTTTATATGCAGTACCACAATATCAGCCGGTTAAGCCGGTGATCAAACGGCTTCTATTTTGATAAATTTCTTCAAGTAAGTACATAATTATTCAAAGCAACTTTCATATATATGATTTCTTTACTTTTATTCAATTTTATTAAAGAGGCTGATGATTTATGTTCAAGCTTTTTTATCAAGTGCGCACGTGATCTGCGCCACGCCCGAAGGCGAGCCGCTTCATCGGACCCTGCTTCTCTCTACTTGATCTTTTCTTGATCGACTTTCTTGCACATATTCAAATGCTTTCTAAATCATTTAGCTTTCCTAAACAGAAGCAGGGAATCACCTCCTCTTTTGTACGTTTTCTAAACCACGGAAAACCACAAAACCCATCATATAATGAACTAGCGTCCCGGATTGATCCGATCAAGAGATACGACGAGACGATCGACGTTAAACGGGCGAGATTGACGTACCAATCGCGAAAGAGGGGCATTCTAGAGAGTGATTTATTGTTGCTGCGGTTTGCGAAAAAGCATCTCGCGTCGTTTTCCATGGAACAGTTGGACGAGTACGACCAGCTCTTGGACGAGCCGGACTGGGACATTTATTACTGGGCAACCAAGAACTATGACGTGACGCCCTTGCCTGAAAAATGGAAGAACTCCGAGATTTTGGCGTTGTTGCAGCAGGATACTGCCAATAATGACGGCGAGATTCTTAGAATGCCCGATTTGCACTAAAAAGAAAGTGATTTATATAGAGGGTGCAGTAACTAGACCTACTCATAGTTTCAAATTTATTTATGTTTTAAAACTTTGATATTCTTCAAAACGCCATAGAGTTTTGCTGAAAAAAAGAAAGTTCCCATTGAAAATATTGCGTAAGGATAATATTTTCGGAAAGGAGACATTCAGCTGGTGATCCTTTCGAAGCCACGGAAAATAGCGGCATCGACCGATACTGAGAATGAAGAGCAAATAGTTTGAAACAATCTTTCAGGATATTTAGGAGTAATGAAGATTTCCAGAAAATGTGCGGAGTCATTTCAGAAGGCGATAGAGAGTTCCGAGTCAGCGATCAAGTACTCAACGATTTTTAAACTTCTCCGATTAGAATTAATCTTATTCTATTTTTAACCTATGATACACCAAAAATAAGAAAATTTAGCCATTTTTTTCTTTGAAAAGGTATCCCCAAATTGCCATCAAGTGTGCTTGTCTGCACTCCCCCCACAACCTTATCGCGGCGATCTCCAACTCACTTCAACCTACTCTCGTCCTACCTTATCGAACCTCGCTTCATTTTGAAACTAAGTATTAAAAGCAATCACAACATTATCATAATCTTTTCAATCTCATCATGATATCTCTTGCTACTATACCGGACTCACTCAAAAGCGACAAGACGATAACCGCATATATTGGGCGGCTGGCGGAACTCGAAGACTCTGAGCCGATTGTGAGCTATTACTGTAAATTATTTGTATTAGAGCATATTCTCACGAATAAGATCCACACACAGGGAAAAGATGCCGAAACTTTTACAGTACAACTTCTTGACGATACCGAGGGCGTAAAGGCTAATGCCAGTGACGAATTGAAGGCGGTACTCGACAGCAAGCAACTCTCGCTCAATTACGTATTTTTGTTTAGTATGAAGCTTTTCTCCAGCTGTCTTGAAGATTTGGGCAAATACGACGGCGTTAAGCACCGCATGGTCCAAAAGTTGCGGGCGACGCTCAATTTCTGGGGGTTGCTTCCGCTTCTCTGTGGCGACGCCGATGATCCGGTTGATTTCAGCAAGACCACGGGCGGGAAATGTAATTCCGAAGCAGAATTCACTGCCTTTACTAAAGAGAAAACCAAGGTATTGAAATGGCAATTGAGTCGAGTTCTTAAGGACGAAGTACCTATACAAGATGAAGATAAGGAGTTGGAGGAATTGACCGCTTCTACTGAAATTACCGATGATTTGGCCACGCCACTGACGTTCCCTGAGACGCCGCGTCACGTGACGCATCCACCGGACTCAACGTCGGAATTCGATCCGGATTCAATCAATCTGCCCCAGGATCCATTCTCACTCCCCGGAGCACCAAAATTCGATCCTAGTGAACATGCTGGGCATGAGGAAGACGAAGAGTCGGCACCGTTAAATCTTCCTGGCGCGCCAAAATTGCTTCCTGATGACGATCTTTCGAAAGTTAATAAGAACTCTTCGATCCATGTATTTACCCCCGAAAAGGAGAACAATCACGAAAAGAAGTTGGAGAAACCGGCGCCAGTCAGAAAATTGTCGTCAAATGTGGCGCACGTGACGAAGGAGACCTTATCGTCGATGGTCGATACCACCGAGCAGATTTCTCGGATTCAAAAACACGCCAAGTTTGCGATTTCCGCTTTAAACTATGAGGACTTGGCCACCGCAGAGGCTGAGCTCATCAAAGGACTCGAAATGCTTCGTGGAATCCGTGAAAAGAAGTAAATATGGAGAGAAAGTTTCAAGAACAGAGGCTCGAGGGACAACCATCAACAAAAACTCCTTCAAATTCGGGCATATCATATGGATCAATAGGTCCCTGAGCCTGATCATGTAAACATGACTTTATCCCGATTTTCATTATATTTGCTCAATGAGCTCTGCTTCTTGAATGGCATCAATGCATACTTTTGCTGAAACCTACTCATTTCGATACAGAATAGCCAAAAATACCGATACATAATAGCAAAACATATCGATGCTCACTGAAACTCTCTGAGCTTCCATAATTTTCTCCTACAGTCCGTACATTTCCATGAGTTTTCTTTTCTTCTCCTCGCCCTTCTTCCGCCTCGCTTCCTCTCTTTCTCGATTCTTCACCAGCATCAATGTCGGATTCGCTTCCATGCCTGCATTTACATCTGCCGCCTCATACTCGGTTTCCACATGCGCATTGGGATCTTTAAGACTCTGCAATTGCTGCTCATACTGTTTCCGTTTCTGCGTCGCCTCAAACTCCCGGTTTTGCTCCCATGCGAACTGTTGCACTTTTTTGAATTCTGTCACGTCTTTACTTTCCTTCACAAATGCATTTTCGTGATTTATAAGCGCCAGTGCCGAATCTTGCCCGACCCGAATCTTGCCTCCGGCATTACTGTTGATTGCCATGATATACGCCGGCACATCTCGTCGATCACGCACGGTTTTCTCAAGCGGATCTTCGATGTGACTGCATTTTATGTCGGATCGATTGAGTCCAAGTTCCTCGAGTTCTAGCTCGTAGTCCGTATCGTCCAGATCATCGAGTCGGCCTTGTCCTGCATATACGCCGTCAGAGCCCTTATTCTTCACCAATTGCCACTGCGCAAGAATTTCGTCCCATTCCTTGGCATCATGACCATGCCATCGATCACGTTTCGCATCGTAATCATCGGCCACGCGTGTTTTGGTCCCGTTGACTTCCAAGGTATCATCACTGATTCCTGTACCTGGCTGCGGCTCACTATGATCAATTGGTTGCTGGCTAGCATCTTTCCTATGGTGCGATAACAAGTCTTTATTTTCCGTCTGAGATCCGGTTTTGTAGTACCAGGGCACATCCTGGATGAATTTGGGAATATACAGGTTTCCGGAATCGGTCATGATCGATGGTGAGGGAGCAGATAAATTGGTTCAAAATTGTCAAGAAATGAAAATTGATAAGAGTTTATCGAAGAAAATAAGAGAATGTGTAGTTATTTATATATGTTTGGGGCCGTTTTAGAAGACCTTTTTTGTGACTTAAACAGTCGAATTAATCGTACGCGATGCCCGCTTAGTGTGGAGAGGGTTGTATGCAGGCCGATAACATACGGAAGGAAAAAATCAAAGTCGGAAGAAATTAAATACTCGATTTTACACTTCAATTTTTAACTTAAAGATTCTCAATCATTTCGGTCGTTCTTTATCTAAAACATCTATCTCCTAAAAACCGGTCCACTCGTCCTCGGACTCGCTGTCGGAATCCTCTACTACTGCCCATGTTTTCAAGCGCTCGTCGTCCAAAATTTCCTCCTGGATCTTCTGTCTCAACGCCTTGTTTTTCGCCAGTTTCGCTGCATTTTGAAACGGCGCGAGAAGTTGCGCCAACGGCGTCTTCGCCATCGTCTCGGCCTTCTTCTCCGCAATCTCGGTCTCTGACATCGTCTTGAGATCAAGTTTCTCATCACTTTCCTCTTCTTTTTCTTTCTCTTCGTCTTCTTTCTTTTCCTCTTCTTCTTCATCTTCGTCTTCCTCCTCATCTTCACTGTCGCTTACGCCATCGGCTTCCTCACTGTAATCTCTGAAATTCTTAAACACAACATACTCGATTTCGTCGAGGTAAATGTCACACACGTGATAAGCCAAACTTTGAGGGAATTTCGAGTTATTGGATAAGGGATATTCTTCGAGTACTTGAGTGAAACTTGCTACTGCAGATTCAGGCCAATCGTGGCCCTCGAGCCGGAACAAGTTGTGTCTCACTATACGTCTGACCAACATCAAGAATTTGTCAAGACGCCATTTATCAATCAATTGCCATTCACGCATAATCACTGCCCAGAACGCGCGATGGAACTCGGGCAATTGTTTCTCCGAAACTACCGATGAGAAAAGCTCACCCAAATGGCCAGCTAATCCTTGCTGAGGGACTGGCTTATCACAATACCACATGGAGAAATAAAGACCCTTCCACAATTTCTCAAGATCGAGAGGTTTGAGTTTGTTTCCGGAGGGCGACTGAAGATAAGTTTTCAATGCCCGATAGGCATTTTGCCGGGTCACCGGATCGTTATGGGCCAATTTCCGTACGAGTGTTGCCAGTTCACGAACCATTCTGGAATGTGTTATATGAATTATAGATTTATAGGGAAGGGATGAAACTTACAGGTTGAATGAATGTTGTAAGAGGTTTCATGGTGAAGACGGCTTTTTTCAGACGCATCGCATCCCATCGCTGGAAGATCGGCGTTGGATGCAGGAATGCAACAATGGCTAAGAGAGATGGTGCCTCAATTTATAGGAAATTATCAATTTGTCATATTTAAAATAGATTCAGAAAAACGCAAGTTACGCCTTGGGATCTGAAATGGGCTTTGAATCAAGTCGTCTGTTTAGTGCCCTCGAGTGCAATTTTGTCATGTATCCAGGTCTCAATCTAACAATTTCCTGCGTACTCATCGATAAATTCAAGCGATTCTTGTCTAATTACTTTTTATTCAAAGATATGGAAGTAACATAACCTGCTTCTTGCCTTCAGTACTTATCTCTAGCGTGAACTCCATAATTTGAAAAGATCGACTGATCTTCCAAGAGGATTTAACTGAATCAAACCGCTGCGAAAGTCCGTGGGCTCGCCGAGAAGCACCACGCGGAAAGGATAATATTTTTGAGAATCGAAGAACTCCCAGAGCAGATGATGGTAGCGCGAGTCCAAGATAAGCCAATTATTATCGACGGTATACTGGTGTTGTTTGGCTTCAATGCCAGGACCGATCTGGATTGCAATTCGTAAACCGGCTGAAATGCAAATAGTGTACTGACCAGTCAAGGGCGGTTTAATATGTCCAAAGATCTCTACAATCTGTGAATCTGTAGTCATCGGCACATCCAAATGGCTGTCCACTGTTTCAAAGAACCCATCGTGAACGAGATGAAATTTCGTCAATGATTCACTCAACCAATTGCGTTGTGGGGTAGTGGGACATAAATAAGCACGAGTATAGAACCCCGCGTCGTAGTAGATTGGAACCGCGACCATGGTCTGGTTCGTAGGGTCCATCTCCTGGTCATAAAATACTTGTAAGATATCGAAGTTGATCTCGTGAGTTACGCCATTGGCATCGGACACGTAGACTGGCACCATTTCAGCCAGTGAGAACACGTTGATTCGAAGAGGGTAGTAGGTCCCTTTCCTCAATTCGTACGACCGCGAATGGTCAGTGAAATAATCGATCTTGTCCAGGAGAAGCTCGTAGAAATTGGTAGAGTGATTATCCATGGCGCCAATTTGGATCGTACTGCCAAAACTCGAGCCAGTGGAAAAGATGTGCTTCCCTGTCCACCGAGGCTTGAAGAAGCCGGTCAATTCCCGAATAAACATATCTTTTATTGCTGGCGTATAGATATCAATGGGAAAATTGCCCACGATACTGTGGGTTGGTATGAACGGGACACTTAAAAAGGGGTTTTGTTTTGCTGAATAAGCAATGGGAGACGCGTCTTCGTAGATATGCATGGTGACCTCGGTATCTTTTCTTTGGATGGCCAGGAGGGCAATGCCGAGTATCAAGTTCCAGAAGAAGATCATCATTCTTGGAAGTGAAATCATTGGAAAAAGAAGAGAATACCTAAAGAGACGGTAGTATTTATGGAAGACGGGAGAATATGCATATAAACAATCAATGCGATTCCGTGTCACGCAGTCAATTATTCACGGGAAATTTTTCACTTTTCTTTGACGAACAATAAAGAATGGATGATTTATGATTGTTTTGGAAGATTATGAAGAAGATTGTGGAGATCCCGTTGAATAATAAAGATTGAGAGCAGGATAAGTCTTTTTTCGAGACGATCAGATGTCAGTGAAATATCTCTTCGTATTTATCAAAACTCCATGTTTTTGATTCCCGATTTGTCTGCATAATAAGTGATATAGGGATATCAATAAAGAGAAAGTGGGTTTGAACTTTTTAAATTAATTCACTGAATGAAAAACAGAAAAGTAGTTGTTTCCGAGAAAATTTTCACACCGTGAGAATTGGCAATTGCTCTGTATTGTTAGCAGCAGAAAAGCGAGATACAAGGAACATTCTAGCAAAATTCAATGTTCTCTACTGAATTCCATCTGTTCTCTTTCCATTTTTAGGTTTCTGAAATCAAGAAATACTTTTAAGTTCATAAAAAAAATTCAAAACTGGTTTTCCAGAGACATCTGATCCTATCTCGGGTTGTAAACCCCTTTTGCTCTTATACAAGAAAATGAATCCAGAAAGATTATAGATCATATCCTCAAAGTCTCAAATTTGGGCAATTTAGAGGTAATGTTTTTCAGTTTTCGATTTCTGAAATTTGAATCAACGATTTCAAGACCGCAAGTTCGAAAATGTCATTTCTTACCTGCTTTTTTCGACTTTTAAACATACTTAGGGAACGAATGGAAATTTCGAAATTGAAAAAAAAAAGTAATTCTTTACCGCAAGAGTATGCAATTTTCTCTTTATCAAACGATTTTGAGTATTAATGAAAGGATCAAATGGCTGTAAATCGGTTTTGCACGGGCGCGCGGATAGAAACCCGCTGCATCTTTTACAAAAATCATACTAAAAGTCAAAATATCAATTTTCAAGATAATATCAGACATTAACTATTCTCGAACTAGATCAAGAAACACAAAATCAAAAAAAAACCATAGATCCAGCTATACCCAGGTCTTGAGGCCATTCCCTCATATTTTGCATCCGGCAACTCAGCGGGAATAGTGTTTGTCTGATAACCATCTTCTGACTGTCTCTGCATCAGCTCAAACAGAAAATCCTTGTCCTTGAAAGACTTAAACCGATCTCCTAAGTCTGTTTTCTCGAATGCCTTTGGATCAGTCAATGGCTTTCCCTTCGTCCATGGTCTCGACTGAAAATACTTGTCTTCCTCCAGATCTATTTCTTCCAAGAGCTCATCGAGATCTTCAGGGACCGTTGAAAAGTTTGAGTTCACGGTAGGTCTTGAACTGCCAAACTCAAGCGTCTCTGATCCGGAGGGGGTTCGGTCACTCAACCATGAAAGTTTGCTTGCCTCTGAATCATCTTTCCCAAAATTTTTCGGTAAACTCGGCATATCTTCATCCTGGTTTTTGAGCAATGCGTTCCATTTCAGGCCATCGACTTTCTCCGGCGCATCTAACATACTTGAAATCGTTTCAAACGAGTCCTCATTGCGTTGTGAAAGATGAGCTACAAAATCGTTTTTCATCTGCTGATCTTCCACTTTTTCACCTTGACTGAAATCTAATGGATGTTCATTCCTGGCCACGGGAGATGGTGCGAGAATCTCCTCAATTTCCCTTCTCTCCGGACACCCACGTATGATTCTAGGGCTCGATATTGGTGTAAAATATGTGCTTTGTTTCAAGGCTTGTTCTTTTTCACGAAGCACTTGCCGGGAGGGACAGTTTATTGGGGTATTGGCCTCAAAATAATCTACTGCGTTTTTGATGGGCATGTGCAACTCGGGGTAGTTTCGTGCAATTAACAGTAAGATTCGGATGGCGCAGATGGTATTATTGCCCAGCATAAGAAGAGCTTTGAACTCCGTTTCAGCGTCAGCCAAGGTGCGATTTCTCCTCTCGAACATATCTCTCATCATCTCTTTCCGCTCCTCTTCAGGTAAGCTGGACTGGTGAAATGGGTGTTGATTTATGTCACCGGCAAAGGAACGAAAAAGCCCAATTTTGCTTTCAGGTTCATCAACCCAGAGTTTAAAAAGATCGAGCTCACGTCCTTGAGGGTCGGTCTCAATAAATAAGCCTTTGAGAATACTGATGTGAGCCAAACCAGCAATCCGGAACGGATAGTAAACTCCTTCCTGCAAATTCAACTCCATTTCCTCCAACACCCTCGTGTCGAAATTCGTCCAGTTTCTGGAAACAGTATACCCCAGCACAGGTCCTTTCGAAGAATTACCCGGACACAATTGTACTGCAGCAAAGATATTCTTCTTCTTTGAAATCTTATATTTTCCACTAACGGGCACAGACAAGTATCCCGAGATTTCAAATGCGTTTGACGTTGGGTAGGTGAAGAATTGTGGTTGGTTGAATGCTGAATCCAAGTATCCCTCGTCGACTTTCAACACTTTGGACCGAAATCTAAGAACATCATAGGGATTAGTTTCATCGAGTACCAAGAACAAGTCATAGTGGAATCCATTCCGAAGAGCCGAAGTAGGATGCTGCGATATCTGGTCTTCTTTCGGTTCATGTACTTCTGCAGTGTCCTCTGAGTCTCCATCAAAAGAACTCCGCCTAGCAAGGGTCATTTTGCTGGTATCCAATAATTCAAGCTCATCATCGAGATCTTCTGGTACAATGTTGAACTCTAATTCCAAGTCTGTCAGCCCTAAATTACTTGGGACTGGATGGAAATGTGTTGGAAGCGATAATTTTAGAGACTCCAGAGGATTTGCATACATTGTATCGGATGACTTTTCATGCTCAATCGAGCCATTGTCATCACTCACATGATTTTGAGAAAATAGGTCATCGCGGACTCTAGACGAGGTCTTATCCACATCGGCACCAGTGTGAACGTCCGCATGTACTCCAGGTGGACGCAGAGGTGAACGAGTCTGGGTATTTGCCACTGTTTTTGTGAGCAGATTTGGCTCATTGACTGAGCTGGTCATTTCGACCACTGAGTAAGTTTCGACTCTTTCTTCTTTTACGTCGATACCGATATCTTCCCCAAATTTAGACTTTCTTTGAACCCTCTCATTAAGCACTGTTCTGGACTTTCCGGGAGCAGTAACATAGATCTTTACTGGCTCGATCAGACCAACATACTTCACATTCACGTAGTATACCTGGTTCTTTTCCAAAACGACCTTACGAGGTTTGTGATGAAAAAACAAAGGCCCAGAGTCTTCAGGCACAATTTTTAATGCAGCAACAAAAGTATCGTCGATCGCGAACAAGTATTCTCCAGTTTCTGGTGCTTGGTAGAATCCTGACAAATCCCACATCATCGTTGAGATTGGAGGTGGGACATGAATGTTGACTTGATCTGCACCTTTGATAGTTTGTGACGGAGCATCAACAAAGCTAAAATAAGGATTTTGCACCACCAATGACACAAATGGAGTGGTCAATTGATAGGTGTGAATTGTAAGGTTGTGGTTGGGGATGAGCAGGGCCCCACTGAACGCGAGAAGGGTGGTTAAGATAAAGAGGTAAGAGATCATTTTGTGTTATGAAAAACCACAGAAAATGACCAGGACTGAACGAGAGTTTATAGTGCCACCAAGTTGGCCGATGAAACTGCGTTGTGGTTTACGTAGGTTTGGTCTACGGTGCGATCTGTTCCGAGCACGAATCCTAAATTTCATTCTAAGACCACTTAAACGGCCCTTTTCCCCCGAATTTCCATCATTCATGCTCATTTATATCCTTCGAACATGACCACTACTATTGTCCCAAGTTGATGAAAAGATTGATCTGAGGCAATGCCCGTGTAAACAATAATATCTCATTATTTCAGGGAATCTCCAACAATATACTCAACAACATGAGACGGTTTATTGTTTCGTCAGAAATTGAAATAAAACAGACCCGCACTCATTTTTCTAAGGCAATTTTGTATACTAATAAAGTTTCAAAATGTTCAAATTTCAATGCCAATGGTTTTCCAATGAAAGTAATGACACTCGAACAGAGTCGGCTGTTTGCCATGCGTGCATGGAAGTCGATGTAAGTAGCCCGATAATAAAGATAAAACGGGCAAGATTGTTCAAGTTCATGAAGTTGAAACTTTGGAGGAAATGAGCTTGTTTGAGATATGGAAAGCATGATCGATTTCTTTGTTGCATGAAAAAAAAATTGAGTAGATTACTTGGTGAGAAGCTTTTTCAAAAGGTCCATTGAAAAAAAATTCAAGACTTTACGGAAAGATTCCTTGGAAATGAAATTATCGTTGAGGCTGTATCTTGGATCTCACACATCGCACTCTTGTGTGGAACTTGAAGTCCATATTGAGTGGCAAATTAAGAGATGTAATATGGATGGGAAAGTCTTCTTTGGTAAAAGCACTGATTTTCAAATTAGGCCCTACATTTTCAATTTAGAAAAACTGTTTTCAGTCCACAGTAACTGAATCTTCCATGTTTTTGCGACTAGTCGATGTTTAGTGAGTCATTCGATTGAATCTGTCTAATAATAAATAGAGCTTGCGGATTGATGTTTCGGTTTGGATGGAGATTCGAAAATGATTGTGGCTATACTTTGGAATCTTCAATGACCAAAGGGTTTCAACAGAGCATAATAGCGCATTGCCATTATGCAAAATTTGAACAAATCAGACATTTGATTTGCAAGAATGATTCACAGCCCTTGCAGCATCTCATGAAACTTACTGAACATCTACTCTAAATGAAAAGAAAACATTCAACGAAAGTACACTATAAAGTGAGCGAAAGTGAGTGAAATAACGAAAGAGACACTCTCATAACAAAAGGATTGAAAGTGGCATCAAAATACCCCACGAGGCATAAATTCGGGTACCTGTGCCTTCATACTTGACTACACCTGGTACTGGCTCTTTCTTTTGAGAGCCACTCTCTCCTGCTCTCGAGGGCTTCGAATCAGTTTTCGAAAGTTCATCCAAACCTATTGGAGACTTAGTCTGGACCGAAGCATAGGCAGACGCAGCTACTGAATGTTTTACATCAGCTGGCTGGCGCGGCTCACTAGCTAAAGTATATCGGTCTTTTTCCTTCTCTGATTTTCCGTCAATATCTTTTCCAAATTCACTTTGGGAATCTTTGGGGCTTGTCAATGAAGGAAAGTCTTCAATCTTCCCAGTAGGCTTCCGGTACTCTGGACCCAAATCTTCCAATTGTTTTGCGAATTCAAATGGAAGTCCGTGAATGTTAATATTGGCCTGGGCATGTGCACTCACACTACCATCCACTTTAGCCGGGACATCAAACTTATCAGTATGATGTTTCCATTTATGCACTGGCTGTCCGTTTGGACTCATGTAATTTATCCGACTGTCGGCATCTGCGAGTGCCAGGATCTTCCAGTCATTCTCCAATGCTGAATACTTTGGATCCCATTTCGGACGTCTTCCACTTTCCAAAGCTGATTTTGGGGCTGCAGCATATACTGAGTTATCAACATTTGCTTTGGCAAGAGCAGCAAAGCCCCTTGGGGGATCAGCTTGTAACCGATCGGTTTGTTCTTTGGTAATATTGAATGGAACAGTGGTATTCGAGGCATTGACAGGTTTCAAGAGCTCGAGCAGATCACCTGAACCTTTCTGTTCTTCCTTTGCTTTCTTCAATGGCTCAGTCCGAAGACCGAGCCCGAAAAGATCCACCTGCTGGTCTGGTCCATTAACCACGATCTCCCAGTCAAATTTCTCCTTGTCACCATTCAAAAGCACGATTCTAAATGGATACACTTTTCCTGATTCAAGGTGTAAGTCGCCGTTGGAACGCAACCGCGTATCGACAAGTTCCCACGTCTCATCTACCACGAAGGTCCTTCCCATTTCAGATTCGGCGACACCATGATGAATCTGAATCGCACCAATAGAATTGTTTCCTGCATTGATTTCATAATGACCCGAAACAGATACTCGTGCAAAACCCCTTATTTCTACTGCCGAAGGAACCAGCATCATCAATGGATTCGTATTGGTAAGCACGCCACTGTGAAAGATCTGGATTGCTTCTTTGGAGTCTGGCGCAATGAAACTCACAGTATACGCAAGTCCTGGCCCTAATCTTGGAGTTTCCTTTTCCAGTTTACTTCCACTAGGTTCCTCTTCGCGCTTCAGCAACTTAGTTTCATCGACTTTTTGCTCTTGATTCTTTTTTTGGTCTTTTACTGGTGGCGTAGCCTTGGAGTCCGGCTCTTTACCATTCGTCTCACCATTGACAATGATAGTCTCGGTATTCTTTGTATCTTTGGCAGCATTCAGATCGACTTGCTTGTCGCTTCTTCCTGGCAAAGCTTTAGCATCGGCTTTTTCTTTCGTTTTCGCATCACCTGCCAGCGGCTTCGTTTTATCACCATTTTTTTCCATATCACCAATTCTTTCATCAATAGAAATAGTGTCGAGCTGTGACTGGTTCTCTTGGTTTTTCGAGATCACTTCGACATCTACACTCGATGTTTGTACATCGGTAAACGGCACTTCGATCGCACTATTCTCCATCATGAACTGGTTCAAATCGCCTTCCAGTCCATCAGGAACCTTGAGTTGCATACTCATCAATTTGGCAGTACCCACATACTTCACGAAGATATCGTAAGACTTGCCCTTCTCCAACTTTTTCTGGAATGCTTTCGTGGTGAAATCCTCTACTGGAATGCTTTCAAGAACTTCTGAGCCGACGCCGCTGTCCACGACTTTGATTGTGGCTCTAGTAGTCAAATCAATTGAAAATTCGTAGAGACCTTCAGTGGGAGCAACAAACTTCCCGGAAAAGTGCCACATCACAGGAGACTTTGGTGGTGGAACATTAATGGAAATCACCTCGGTGCCAAACTGTTCAACGTTGGCAGTTCCAGTCAATGCGAAGAATGGGTTTTGAAGTGATGACTTTTCAAATTCCAAAGGTCCATAGGAGAGCACGGTGTTCTTGGGCCGAACAGAAAAAGCTGAAGATCCTGCGGCAAAAGCGAGAGTGAAAAGAGAGAATTTCATAATCAGTGAAGGGTGGAGAGAAGAACAGGAGAAATTATGCGGGATTTTTTCCCAATTTATAAGTTCCAGTGACCTTACAAAATGGGACATTGTCTAAAATTTTGGGCACGAGGTGGGCCGTGAAATTGCTCAGTTTCGTGTCCTATTGTTGTGTGAGCAGATTAACAATGGCGCTCGTTTCACTCTATTAAGCCGACATGTTTCTAGGTAAAGTAAACGTTCAAAGCAAAGAAAGCATTTCAAAAGTGAGGCACTTTTAAGAATACTGTGTTTTGTGAATATCGTATTTTTTATCAGACCATAATTTTTCTCCTTGCCAGAGCATTTCATTCTGGAGGAGAACGCGTTACATTCAAATGTCCCCTCTCTGTATGCGTGAAAACAATGAGTGGCGCAACAACTTTATTTATAGATGAAATTCGTCCACAAACACGGAATCGAGTTTGCCGTTTCCAAATCACGCGTCCGCATTTGAAGTCCCTTTTCGAGGTCTGCGTTCAAATTCTACATTCTTCAATTCTTCATTCGTTTTTATGATCTCTTTTAGGAAAATACTTACAAAGGCTTACTCCAAATATATCAGTAAAAGCCGACTTTCTCGAACGTATTGCTCCTTTGATCTCAACTGATCTTGGAATTACCCATTGACTGACATGCTTTTTCTTGGCAAATGTTTACAATTTCAGAAGACGCGCTGGCGCCAAACGTTGGATTTCCCTCTTTCGTTGCCCTATTTCGGTACAATTTCTTCCTGTTATGGAGTGATTTCCGCACACAATACAACGGTGAACAATGAAATCATGATCGGCGCGAAGAATTTCAGGTATGCGGGGACTCAAGCCAGCCACATTGAGTCTGTTTTTTGAATTCGTGTTTTCACCTGGTGAACTGGGAGTTCTGGGTAAGGGATAAGAATTTACCAGTTGATTATTATTGGATTCTCATCGTACATATGTTTTCAAAGAAACCAAATAAATTTTTTAAAAGTGTTTTTTTTATTGGATTGCCTTCATGCTACTGATATGTAGCGGTACTGAAATAAGGCACTAGTAGGAATGAGGAGATCGTTGACGAAAACACCAAACGTCTTGGGGTCGAAACAGAGTCCATCGATCTCGAACTGCTCCATGTACGGGAAAGTATCTCTCGCCTTCCGAAGGATATGATTTTTGCGCAAATAAGAGTAGATGAGTCTGGCGTTCCGTTCAATAAGATCAGCATAGTCAAGGGGCCGGATTGGTCTCGAGAAAAAATCATCGAATGAGCGAGGCAAATAGAACCCCGGGCTAGTAGTATGTAATGCGGCCACCTGGTCACCGATCGTACCCTCACCGCTGATAAACGTGATGAACCGTTCACAGTATGGATCCCCAAAACCCTCTCTTAATCGGAACCGCACGAGATTTCTCTGGCTAAGCAGCACCGCCTTCTGTATTTCATTATACGCATGCTGTTTGATTCGACTGGGATGGAACAGGACACAAAGATCTTCGAGCTGGTCTCTAAGATTATTCTGCAACATGTCACGGACCACATCCACCACAAATTCGTTCCCATCTAAAGTGAGAAATAACGCAAGTTTAGTAAGTTTGAGGGTCTTTTGCGTCAACATCTCAATGAAGGTGAGACCATCTACGGGTATAGCAATCTCGCTTGCCTCATTAAAGACCAATGTCTTCAATTCTTTGAGCCGCACACTTCTTTCTATCAATCGCATCGTAAATTCGTCGATTCGATGAATCAGACCATAGATTCCAAACGACAGTAATTCCAACTTTACGTTTGCTGTGGCAAACTCCTCAAAAAACGATACCCATCCATAGGACTCATGCGAGGTATACGGGAATATAGCTTCGCCGAGCTCGACGAGAAGAGAAAAGTGTAACTTGCGGATTCTCTGGTAACACCCCAGTATAAGAAGATCACGGGCCAAATCACGAAACTCTCGATCATTTTCCATTTTAAAGTGGGAAATGATCCGAAGCTCGGTGAGATCGTTGTATAGGAATGGTACTCGATCGATATAACAGGTGAGACCAGCAAGACGCCATCCAGCCAGTGAAAAGCTATTGAGGCCGGAGATATCATGAAAAACTTTTAAGCTCGGAATAAGTTCTAAAAGCTTTCGAATCGATGGCCATGTCTTTTCACAACGAATATGGACTTCCCGAATAAGACCGGCCTCCGGATCGTTATTGCGAAGAAACCCTACGATCCGTGTAATAACCCAGACAGGAATCATTGTTCCTTGAATGAGATCCAATTTCGGGCGTGATTGGATCAAGCGGATGATTCTGTCATTGTCGTAAATCGATAAGCGTCGGAAAAGGTGTCGTCTCGCCGCTATGTTTGTGATACTAGAAAGTGGACCAATCCGAATCAAGTCTCTCTGCGGTAAAGTTTGAAAAATCAACGAGACAATTTCTTCAGGAAGATCTGTTAATGAGGGACGAGATCGAGTCATTTGGTTGATAGAGTCGTGGATTTGACCTGGTCGGAAAGTTTCTGTTGATTGGGAATATGGACGCGAAGGAGAGAGAAAAGCCGTTTTGAAATAAATAATATAGTTTCAGAAATTCTCAGGATTCCAAGCTGAGGAAATGCTTTTATCATTATAGATCTAACCTGCCTGGAAATACTCGTTTTTGCCATGGTTCAATTTGCAACCGACCAGAAATGTGGAATAGGCGATATGACCGAAATCTCAGAGGACTTTCAGGAGCAGAACTTTCTCAGATCTAATAAAAATTAGCATGTATTAAAAGTTTTGAATATATTTCTAATTTTTTTTTCTTCTGTCCGCCTTTAAGGAATATGTTTCTCTTCGAATCTTCATATCCATGCGCGTCGGCATGCATGCCAGATGGAAAAAACGGACGATCGCATACACATGCCCAGGGATCATTTTGAAATCTTTCGTTATGAATACGAAATATTTGAGATAATTTACGGAGGTATTATATTGGATTAAACTCGAGAGAAGGCGCGGAGTTAAATGAAATTGCTGTGACATAAAAGTGCAATGGTTCAAGAAGTATATGCAAAAAGCTTTTTTATGCCCCTTTCTAGAACAAAGATTATACTTGTTTATGTTAAAATACTTTTCTCTATCAGGTTGTGCTTCTAAGGCTATGAGGGGGCTGGTCTTCCATACACGGATTTGCAGTCTTCTTAACGCGAATATCCCTTAAAATGCTCACGCATGGATGCTAATCGCTTAATAGAGTAACTAGTAAATAAAGTGGAACGAAGGTGCCTTGTTTTAGTCGACCGATTCGCTTCTAACGCATGAGTATATGATCTTTCTAGAAGGAAACTAATGAGAAAACATAAGATTCTTGATACTTTATAGACGCGGAGGATAATTGATGAGGCCGTCTTAGTTGCGACAACGCTGTCCGCAAAAATCACGTGGGGTCATGCTTCGCGGCTACTTCGAAGTGTTCTCTGATTAGTTTTGTTTTTTTCAAAAAAAAACTCGAAATTATTTCAAACTATAAATTAAACCCTACGTCGTGTCCCGTTCTTGCTTGCGCACACGTGACTGCCGCAGGCGACCGTCAGCGTGAAACTAAACTGCTCACTTTCTCAAACTCTTCTTCCAATCAATCAGTCAAAAGAATCATCCAACAAAAATCCAACTATTGGCATTTACAAAATTTCGTTAGTCCATTTTCATCGAATTTTTTCAATCCCTATTCACGTTATCGTATCCGTTGGCGCCACCCGTACGCGCGCGTAATGAATATTCTCTTGAGACGCGTCGCACTCAGAAATCTTCCATACTTCACAGCCGTCAAATTACCTCGCTCTAGAACGATGGGCCAACAATCAATTCTCAGCTTTTTCGGCGACCTGAGTAAACTGAATGCGAAAACAAGTACAAAGGCACCCGCAAAAAGGAAATGTTCTCGCGAACTGTCACCTGTAAGAGAGCCCAAACAGGCCAAGATCGAGCCCGCCAATACCACGGAACACAACGTAGACACTAAGATAAAAAGCGATACCGAAATTTCAACATCAGACTCTTTATCTGACGAAAAGATATTGATCGCGCTTTCCGAGAAAAACCGCAAAGACCCCATCCTTAAACCCGGCAGCAAAATCACCTATGCCAAATTGACGTCGGTTCTCGACCGGATCGAGGCCGAACCCGGGCGCTTGAAAATGACGGCGATTGTGGTGGAATTTTTCACGGAAATCTTACAAGAGTTCGAATCTCCCGACGAATTGGTACGTGTAGTATACCTCTTCATCAACCGCTTGGGACCTGACTACGAGCCAGATTTGGAGCTTGGATTGGGCGAGACGATCTTGATCAAGGCTATTGGCGAGTGTTACGGTCGTGCAGCAGCGAAAATCAAGAAAGATTACCAAGAAGTCGGCGATTTGGGACTCGTGGCCCAGCGGTCCCGGTCGGGCCAGCCACCAATGTTTAAGCCTGCGGCATTAGATGTAGATACTGTATTTGAAAATCTCACGCGGATTGCGAAATTGACTGGAAAAGACTCACAAGCAAAGAAGATTGGGATTATCAATAAGATGTTGACGTCCTGCGACATGAAAAGCAGTGAAGCGAAGTTTTTGATCCGGTCGTTGGAGGGGAAATTGCGTATTGGATTGGCCGAGAAAACCGTGTTGGTCAGTTTGGCCCAAGCATTCATGAACTACGAGAATAAAGCCCACAAAAGGATTTCGCCCGACTCGTTGTCAAAAGCCGAGGATATCATCAAGGAAGCGTTCTCGGTGATTCCCAACTATGAGGTCATAATCAAGAAGTCCTTTGAGCACGGAATCTTCAATTTGTTGGAGCACTGTCAATTGACGCCCGGCATCCCATTGAAACCGATGTTGGCCAAACCCACCAAATCCATCGGTGAGGTGCTTGACCGGTTCCAGGGCGAGGAATTTACGTGTGAATATAAGTACGATGGTGAGAGAGCGCAGGTCCATCTCTTGGACTCGGGAGAAGTGCGCATCTACTCGCGTAACTCCGAAGATATGCTGCAGCGGTATCCCGATTTGGTCAAGATCGTGAAGGATTTCATTAAGTCATCCGATGCCAACAACTCGGAGACACCGAAATCGATGCTTTTGGACTGCGAGGCAGTGGCGTGGGACCGTGAGACCAAGAAGATCTTGCCGTTCCAGGTTCTCTCCACAAGAAAACGGAAAGACGTCGACGAAAAAGATATCAAGGTCCATATCTGTCTCTTTGCATTTGACGTGCTATGCTTCAATGGCGAGTCAATGATCACGAAATCTTTACAAGAGAGAAGACAATGTCTCTTCGATAACTTTACTCCTATCGAGGGTAAGTTTCAGTTTGCCACGCACAAAAATTCATCTGACTTGAACGAGCTCCAGCTCTTCTTAGATCAGTCGGTGAAGGACGCGTGTGAGGGTTTGATGGTGAAAATGCTCCATGGCGCCGAATCCTATTATGAGCCATCGAAGAGATCGCGGAACTGGCTCAAGTTGAAGAAAGATTACTTGGCTGGGGTCGGCGATTCCTTGGACCTTGTTGTGGTCGGCGCTTATATCGGAAAAGGAAAGAGAACAGGCTCTTATGGTGGTTTCTTGTTGGCAGCATACAATGACGACACTGGAGAATACGAGACGGCATGCAAGATTGGTACGGGCTTTTCCGACGAGGACTTGGTCTCGTTGCATGCCAAGCTCAAGCCCACGGAGATCTCGGCACCAAAGCCTTTCTACGTGTATGACACCACCAACTCAAATGCGGTGCCGGACGTATGGCTCGAGCCAACAGCGGTGTTCGAGGTATTGACGGCCGACTTGAGTTTGAGTCCGATCTACAAGGCTGCGCATTCGGAATACGGTAAGGGCATCTCCTTGCGATTCCCGCGTTTCATAAGATTGAGAGAGGATAAAGGTGTTGACGATGCGACGACACTGACGCAGGTGTCCGAGTTTTACGAGAGACAGGCGAATTTGGCATGATTGCATAGAGAACATACGCGGCAGAACAGATCGCTTGCATTGAATGATATATTAGATTACATTAGTGATGAATTAGATAAATAAGTGAATGACCATGCATGTGCTCCTTTAATCCCTTCTTTGGAATAATCAACTAGCTTCCTCGCGGCTCTCTCTGATCCGGCTCAGAATCTTGCTTCCAATGCTGCGGTCGATTTTGCTGCTAAAGTTCAATTCTACCGGCGACCCATCTTGTGACGTGCCACTATCGGATCCCGGCGTAGATCCCTTGGGTGAATATTTGCCGGTCGTGCCGTCGGCCATCGTCACCGTTGATGGCATCGCTGAGGGCACGACGGATTTAATGTCGACGTCGGCACTGCGCGCGTTCATATGCAATGAATAATCGGAAAACACCGGGATATTAGTGTATGACTGGTCACTAGGGAGCGACATGCCATCAGATGCCGAAGACGTGTTCTCGTCTGTAGAATTATGGAGCGTCTCGGCCCCAGCATCATCTACGCCGGTGTCGGCATCTACGCCAGTACTATGCCCCACTGCGGCCAATGCCTGAGCCCGTTTCGCTGCTTTGCGGGCTTTTCTCGAGGCCATGCGCCTGTTGCGAAGTTCCTGAGTCTTCAATTCTTCCTCTTCGTCGGAATCATAATCGGCGGCTCTCACTGGCTCCGAGCTCTTCACCTCGAGCAAATTGAAGTCGTCGGGGAAGAGCTCAAGACCGTACTGGTTGACAAACTCGGTGATATCACGACTCAAGTTACGGCGCATATCCTTTACCTCCTTGATGGTAGCCCCGCTGAAGATCGAGAGGTAAAGGGGGCGCAAGGATTTAAACAAGTCCATACCTTGCTCACCAATGACCAACGCGGAATACGTTACGAGGATTCCGAGCACATAGAGAATCAACCACATACTGAAGAGACCGTACGACGAAAGGTAATTGTACCGCTTACAGTACCACGTGCCCACGGACGCGTAGAAACTGTATAGGAGGGGCGCGACACCCATACTGATCAAGATCTTCCAGGTCGCCACCACATCATTGGCCTTTACTTTGACCGACGAATTGGCCAAAGCCGTTTTCGCCTTTTGGATCGATACGTACTTCGCGGTGGCAAATACTGGCGAGAAGAGAATCAGGCCAGGAAGTGCCAATACCAAGAAAAGCGCCACTTTCACTGCTCGTATAAGAAGTACCGGGATAAGCGAGAGTTTATGGTTCTCGTCACAGTCTTCTACATGATGATCAGGCAAGTTCATGTGGTTCAATGCCTTGTTATAGCGCAAGATCTGCTTCTTAATGGCCACCATCTCCGGCATGTCTTTGAATGTCTGGTATCCCAACACCAAACGGCGATTCATCTCCACCACCATTGGAATCGGAAGGTACTGGGCAAAATTACCGGCATATAAGCGGCGGGCCGCCTGGACCACCATCAATGTCTCGTAGTCGGCGCAATTCACCGTGACTGCCTTCAATCCGTCCAGCACAAGTTCCAAGAGTTCTTTCACGGAATCTTTCAGGGTTTCGGGGTCGGCGTATCTGTGGACAAGATCAGCATCAATTTCTATCGGATGGCCAAACTCAATCACCGCACGTGACCGGAACTTATGGGCATGGAAGTAGTTCATACCGCACGGCACGATCTTCACCTTGCATGCCGGATCACGGCTCATGGCGCCCAATGCCATAACCGCCACACCAGCCTTGAGGGGAAGAAGCTCGGTCCGGTCATGTGATCCACCTTCAGGGAAAATCCCCAAACATTCACCCCGGCTCAAGTGCTCAAACACATAGTGGTATACTTGCCTCTGGTCGATCTTATCCGCCACCTTAAACGCAGTACCTCTTCTTAGCAATTCGATAACGGTGTCCGACTTTTTGAATTCTTTGCGAAGCAAGATTTCCGTGTCGGACACGACGGTGTCAATTTCCGATGCCCCTAAAGATTTCGGTAACGCGACGAGCCCGCGTGGCATGCACTCCAGAGTGAATTTCGTGCCCTTTCCCCTCACCACAAGCGAGTTTTCTTCCCAATCGATCCAAATTTTCCCTGTTCCTGGCCGAAGCATGTCCTGGGCCCGAGACACTGGAATCGAGAGCTGGGCGCTCAGCAAGGGCCCGATCACCGGATGTTTGTACGACTTTGCCGCGATCAAAAAAGAAATCCTGCGATTGGCCTCTTTCCTCACCTGATTCGATAAAACTATTGGGTCTACGAACTGGTTAGCGTGTGGAGCCGCCACAAAGATCACGGGCCCGGATTTTGGGATCCGGAACGCACCCCTTGGTCTGATTTCCCGGAAGAAACAGTCGAAAATAACGGAGAACATCCACAGGATGAAATCATACATCAACAATTGGATCTGCAGAAACGGACGGTACGGCTCGATATGCGAGCTTCTTTCATCGGCGGCAGCTTTCTGATCTGTGGTGTTTTGATCGCTGTTTGCGATGGCTTCACTCGTGGCCATCGGTACCGCGGCAGTTGCGGCCTCGCGAGTTGTTTCCAGCATGATATATTGCAGAAGAACCGGCACTCGATGAAAGTTTATCACGATCAAATCACAATTGTGCAGGGTGTTTTTATCGAGATGGAGATTTCGATAAGACCCAATGGTTGCGCGCGCCATCGAGGCAAGGCGCGCCCCAGAAATATATACGATTTTTTTTTCTTGCGCGGGGCCAAGTGGACCCCCTGCCCCAAAGTTTATTCTCAAACATCGAAGACAAAAGGGGGATACTTCCAGTGAATTTCTTATAGTAACTTTCGAAATAATTGATCTTTTTGCTCTTTTTACAAAGTCATAGTGAAAATTTGTATATTTCTTGATAAGAATTTACCGGAACAGATAATTTAGGGTGGTGTTCTTTCCTTGCCGCACGGGTCCGATCCGCACAGCGCCTTCTGTTACGAGAACCAGTGGAAAATAACAATAGGCATGATTATTTCCGAGGTCACGTATGTCACTCCGATACGGAATCCCTGCGTTTCTTTAATATGCTCAATGCGAAATCTAATCCAATAAAAAAAATGGATGATTTTTCATACCCGCACAGGGGGGTTTCATATGAACACCAAGCCCACTTTCACCTGGGCCCCACACTACTTGAACTGGCGAGTGGGGGGCGCGCGGCTGAAAACCTGGGGTTTAAAATTAAGGCAACATGTCGTCCTTGAATAATTGCGAGAGTTTTTTTCGTTCTTGTTAAACGAGCGTTCTATCTATTTTTATTCGGAATTCTGATCAATTGGAAATTTGCTGAAAGGAAGACTGTTGAGATGCCGTGAATCCCATAATTATCGATATTCATTGACGCCTAAAATTCACGCAAAAAGATCACAAAAATGAGCACTACTGTACAGACCATAAATTTATGTGGTAAATACATTACAGATGGAAAGTTTCAGTCAAGAAATAGTTTTTGCGAGACATTCGAAATGTTTGAAGGAGGCGAGAAGTAGTGGTATGTCCGGCATGTACACCCGCCGCATGACGCCCTTGATTCCCTAAAATTTTGACTCGAAATAAGGCTGCAAATCCATTGCTATTGAACCCGACCAAGCGAATTTGATTCGGTTTAGAACGAATTAATGTACCTCGGCTTCGAAACGCAGATTCTTAAATAAACACCCTTATTATAGCTGGCAAGACCCAAAAATTCTTCATCAGGAACATCGGCGGCTACGAAATATTCTGCCTAAAAAAATGACAAAGATTTGTCGATATACCAGCTTTCTGAATAGTACAAGCCTTCTTTTTGGCTTCATTAATTGCAAGGCAAGAACTTTCATTTTTTCGATCGATGGTGTCATGGATTTGGGGCTTTTATGATGACCGGGTTTGGATGCACGGCTTCTGTGACGGAAACTTTTTCGATTGGAAAGTACAGAGTTCAATTTATCGATAAATGATAGGGTTCTATTAGGTAAAAGCTATATCCCAAGATTGTACTACTCTATAATTTATTATTTCTTGAGCGGAAGAGGGCCAAGCACCGAGATCAAGCTCACAAGACTATTATACAAAGCTGCCTCGAGCCAGTTTGGAGTAGTGCCTGCCAAGAGGGCAGGACCCAATTGGAACTGCAAAAACGCAACGAGGGTAGTTCTTATTTCCTCAAAGAACGAAGCGTCGGCACCTGGGTAATCCAAGTTTGATGAGCGCTCCGTGTACAGACACCCTTGAACCGGCGCGTCGCCGTTGAAACGGTTGGTGATCCACGCAAGCGCCGCACCAGCACCCTCGACAAATTCAACGGCATGACCGGAAGAAGTGGACGCGGCGAACTCCATCGACGCGATACCCTGCGCACACCAATTATTGTATACACGTTGAGAGCCAGCAAACGGAATGATCTCGTCGACTTTTCCGTGGTAAACAAACACAGGGACCTGGGGGACGGGGCCAGTTTGATCACTGGCCAAGGTGTTGTCCTTCATCATTGCCTGAACTTCGGGGCGGTACAAAACAGCCGTACCGTCGGTGAAGATCGGCAGAGATCCGGTGAAAAAGTTCGCAAGTGCAAAATTGGGGAGCGAGCTTATCTCGCATTGTCCCGTCAACGAGCTCACGCGTGCTCTTTGCAGGGGACGGATGAGGTTATAGAGCTCGGCCTGGAAAGCGGGGTATTCTGTGGCAAGGCCGACCACTCCAGCGCCGACGAATCCAGCGAAAATACCACCGTCGATATTTTGCACGACCTGGGTGACGTTGGTGACCCATCCACCGACAGCAACACCGATCAAATTATTCGAGAGTTCTGGAGCGCGCGAGGGCTGAACCGCAGCAGCCCACCCTGAAGGCACGGTTCCACCGGAGAATCCCCAGATCGCGACTTTAGCAGCAGAGCTGACTCCTGTTTGATTACCTGACTTCAAGGTTGCGCGAATCGCGTTCAACGTCGCCATACCTGCTAATCTGCCAGCAGTAAATGCCGCATTTGGTCCCTCGTGATCAGTAACTAAAACGTACCAGCCTTTGGCGAGTCCCACATTCATGAAGATAGACTCGGCCTGGAGTGCGACCGTGTCGGCGTCGGCACCGAAGAGAATCGAATAAGAGGGCGCGCAGTCTTTGGAGGCAGAGTCCTCGGCATAATTGTACGCGAGAACCTTCGATGGGTCGGCGCCATATGGCTTGATGATCGTTCCGATAATTGCCATGGGGTTGCCACTATTGTCGATAGATCTCACCATGAATTGCCAGGCGTTTTCAATATTGATCGTGTACAAGACAGAGCGAATCTTCTGAGGTGTGACCCTCCACTTCACGATATCTCCCTCTTTGTAGAGCGAGAGATTGGCCGGGGCCGTGTAGAAAGCGTCGTTTTCAGGAGTCTGTGGTGTGGCAACAAGAGCCAGGGCCAAGCCGAAGCAAAGGCCCAAATAGGTGAGGATGTTCAAGAATCTCATGATGAAAAACAACTTTCTTCATTTTCAGAAACGTGGATTCCCATGGTTTATATACCTCCAAAATTCCCATTTTGGCATACCGCATTCATTGGACATGTGGGGTCAACATCGACTGCATTTGTTCACATTCTCCATGCAAAGCGCAAATATATCGCCGCCATCGATTGTGCCCCGCACATAAACAAACGGCTCTGAATTCAGGCCCGTGCTCTTGATCATGCGGCTCGAAAGCCAATCGCAGCGCGCCCCATCGGTACCACAACGGCGATCTACGCGTTGGCGTGCATAGGATCAGGAAATTCTGAAGCCGTGCGTGAAATCTTGCTTTGCGTATGAAGACTAACTCGAGCCATGATATTGCTGAAAACTTCCAGAAAAACGGAGAGTCCTAAGTAAAAGTGGCTTCAATGAAACGTTTCAACTTGTTGTACGTTGACAAAAAGTCTACGGAGATAAGCAAAATGACTCAAAAACGCCCGCGGAGATAAGCCGACATTCCAAGCTTGATAAGTTATGAGCGTCTGTCATTCCTTTATGCAGTTTAGGCGTACGTGTAGGTCCAAAACTTATGCGAGCTTTCGATCAACTATCGTGCTTTCTGACATGTGCCACATGATTAGACGAGGCATTTGGGCATGACAACTTTCCTTACAATGTGAGCTGAGAGTAAATCTTTGCTTGAGCTTCTTTCGAAAATTTACATTCCCAATCAAGGTTTCGTAACTGCAGCAGGAATGCGCTCACATTCCCACTGAATTTTTGAGAAAGATCTGGGCTTTTAACAATAAACTTTGAGTGATTTCCGACCACTAATAGTGCATCGCTATGATAATGCTGTTCATTGATGGTTTTCATTCTTGTGTATTGGTAGTCCTCGGAGAGACTTATCTGGATATTTGTGTCTCATTTAGAATGATCACGGGGCAACTTGTCCTTGCATACACATTATTATTTGCAAAGTAAATCAATGAAGAGCTTGATGTCTCGAGTAGAGAAGCGGTGTTAGAATACATGAAATTTCGCTGACTTTCTTTGAGATGGAAGAACTGATGAATGAGATGGACCGAGCCCCAGAATTGTGTCAGTCTTAATGATTGCCCTGGCATGTATATCAGGTAATATTGCTCGTAGCTATCCTTTATACTGGTGGTCTGCGGAAGAAATGGGCAAAGCAGCTAGGATAAAGGACTTTGAAATTGGAGAAGTCATTATTGAAAGTGGAATTCCGTCACGAGTAACCTCTTGCGTGCGAAATTATCTTGCGTCTCACCTTCACAACGGTTTTTGAATTTTTGGCCAACCTGAAAAAATTCTCTTATACTTTGAATTATTTATCGTTCATGAAATAATACTAGCAAATTTTCGAGGCATATTGATGATTAGAATTGAATTTATGAATTACCGGCGACTATGCTGTCCTGTGAACTCAAACTTGTCCTCTATTCAAATCTAAATCGGAATTGGTCCGAGAAGCCCTACCAATTTCACAAAGACATTATAAAATGCGGCTTGTATGACGGTAGGCGAAGATCCCACCAAAAGTGCAGGGCCAAGTTGCAATTTGAAGAATCCCACAAGCGTCGTTCTCAACGTTTGGAAATAGGATGCATCGGCACCAGGATACTCCAAATTGGAGTTACGCTCCGTACGCACGCAGCCCTTCACTGGAGCATCACCGTTAAATCTTTTCGTGAGCCAAGCAAGAGCTGCACCGGCTCCCTCGGCAAACTCGACAACATGACCCGACGACTTGGAAACGGTAAATTCCATCGATGCAATTCCCTGTGCGCACCAGTTGTCGTAAACACGCTGAGAATTGACGAATGGAATCACTTCATCGGGGATTCCGTGATAAACGAAAAACGGGACCTGTGGCACGGGCCCATTGCGGTCGATGGACAAAATATTGTCGTTCAACATGGCTCTCACCTCGGGGCGATACAATACCGCAGTTCCATCGGTAAATATTGGCGCCAACCCCTTGAAGAATCTAGCGTAGGCAAACGTGGCAATTGAGGTCGCCACACACTGGTCGCCGGTGGATTTCACGTACGCTCTCTTCAGCGGACGAATGAGATTGTAGAGTTGCGCTTGGAATGCAGGGTACTCCGTGGCAAGACCAACAATTCCTGCGCCAGCAAATGCGGCAAACTGGCCACCATCAATATTTTGCACCACATTGGTGATATTCGTCACCCACCCACCAACAGCTACCCCGATCAAGTTCTTAGAAAGCTCTGGAGCACGCGATGGCTGAAGAGCACCAGCCCATCCGGAAGGAATGGTACCGCCCGAAAAGCCCCAAATGGCAACTTTGGCGTCGGGACTTACGCCTGTTTTGTCTCCCGATTTCAAAGTGGCACGAATGGAATTCAACACTGCCATGCCTGCTAATCTGCCTGCAGTAAAAGCGGCATTTGGTCCTTCATGATCGGTCACTAACACGTACCATCCTTTGCCAAGTCCCACGTTCATGACGAGAGACTCGCTCTGGAGGACAATCGTGTCGGGATCGGCGCCAAAAAGAAGCGAGTAGGATGGAGCACAGTTGCGATCGGCGGAGTCCTCGGCATAGTTGTACGCAAGTACCTTGTTGGGGTCGGCCCCGTAAGGCTTGATGATCGTGCCCACGATGGCCATGGGGTTACCGCTATTGTCAGTAGATCTCACCATGAATTGCCAAGCGTTCTCGATGTTGATGGAGTATAATACGGACCGGATCTTCTGTGGAGATGCTCTCCACTTCAATATATCACCTTCCTTGAACGAGGCGAGATCGGCGGGGGCCACGTAAAAGGGATCGTTGGTTGGTGCCTGTGCTGAAGTAATAAGAGCCAGCACATAGCTCGCAACGAGCCCAAGGCAGGCAATCAACGAGAGAAGATTCATGATGGATATGAAACTCAACTTTAGAAGGCATGCGGAGAAATGGCGAACTTATATACTGCAGACATCGGCATCGATAACCGCTTCATCACCAAAAGATTGTCCTATGAAGATCGATATACGCAGACCTCGGCTGCACATACCGATACGTGCTTCGATAATCCGGGCACTTAACTAAAATCGGTTTTCGACAGCCAATAGCATCGTACAAATCTTCCAAGAAAAATGGTAGTATGGCATCTTCCTTCTGTACTGTGCATAATCTCAATGCCAAGACCACATCGTGCGCGAGGCTTAACTCACCGTCGTGGCTGGTACGTGTCAGCCCCGGTCTTTGTCTGGCAAAAATAAATGTGGGGCTTCTTATAATACTGTTATTGATATAGGGCTTGTGTATAAGACCAAATCCACGGTGGACTGAGCCGTGATTGCAATTTTCGCCCATAAAAATCTGCTTGATTCGGTCCGGCAAAAACTGGTTAGGAGCGTTGACCTTGTGCTCATCGACAACGCATCATACGAAAAGCAGGCCATCAAAATTCGATGCCCACGTTGTATGGATCAAATAGGAAGGCCGCCTACCCGAAAAGAACATGAGAGAAAAGAATTCTACTTTTGAAAGAGGTAGCTGGAGTTTTTGAATCTGATATTCTCTCGACCAAGCTGAATGAATCTTTGACCGCAAAGCCTCTTTACAACCTTCCGAAAACTCGGGCTCTGGACCTATCCTGACAATGAAATATTTTGCGAACAGTATGTTCGCCCGATTGGGAATGCACATCTGAGCAAAATTCATCCGACAGGACAGTGCGCAAGCTCATTGAAGATGATAAAAAAATTAAAAAAGCATAGAGGTATCCACGAACCCAACTCGTTTATTGAACAGCTAGTCTCTTGTATTCTCTACACACCAATCAATGTTACAAATCACGAAAATACTAACTGTCTTTCTTTACGAAAATTGTTTTTATCTCAAAAAGGCATACTGTACTTACATGCGTGAGATGCGTTCTGCATCTCCTCGGTATGCAGTTGCGATTATGTTTCTGAAAGCAATCATATAATCAGCGATTATGTCATCCTGCTTTGCATTCCCGCGCCTGATGTCCAAATCATGAAGCCCAACTCAAAGGATTATCGGGTGTCAACAATTTACGTATTGCTGGTGATGCTAGGAAATCTCCTTTGTCTTTCTTCGGTGCAACCTTTTCTGGAGCTACCTCCGAAGCTGAAAGCTCTCAGCTCATAGCATACTGAGTTAACTCTCGCTTCTTTAAGTTTGTCACTGACTCATGTACTGTGTCCAAAAAAGATGATAGAAGAGAGGGGATACGATGCATAGAGAAAAGAGAGATGGACTGTCAATTATTCAGACTCATACTTGATAAGATTTTTCAAAGGGACAAAACAAAAACTAAAACAAAGACATTATTCAATTCTGATACGTTATGTTGTCCTCCTGATTAGCAGTCGAATAATGTACGGGTGTCTTGATTTTCGTGACGTGCCGTGCCGAGGAATCTGCCCGACGTCCCCGTGACCGGGGGCGCACTCGAAACTTCTCATGTGAACGGCCCCGCAATCCTCGGCTCAGGCAATTTGAGTGCATAAAATTTCGAGGGAATTTAAGGGAGTTCACATCATTGAGAATATTTTTGATTTCAGTATAAATCTTTTCATTTTGAATTTCCGAACCTCGCGAGTGATTCTGGGTTCAAGAAAGTTTGTGGCCCTTATTTCTGTTGCCCTACGAATGAACTCTTTAGTTTTTTTTTTACTTCAGAGCACGTGATGATCACAAATCTACAACTTTTTCGGGGCACATGACTGTCTGCGAAGGAATCAAGTATGTAGAAATATCATTTTTTCTCTCAGAGCCCGTATTTACCGCGAGGTGATGTCACTGCCACTCCAGTGATCTTTTAGTTACGGATATGCCCTCACACCAATTACATCTCGAGAAAAATTGATTTTTTTCAAACTTTAAATCTCGTGCTCTTTTGAATTTAAACATTTGGTGGGAAAACAAATCATTTTATTGGAAAACATGAAAAATTCAGATTTTCGCGCGACCCATTGTCCATAATTTTGGACCGAGGCCTCGCGGATCAGGGTGTCATCTTCACACGCAGCCCCGCCCCGCATTTCACATTCCCGCCCACAACCAGGAATCAGATAAATATCTGTTGAATTCACTCTTTCAACAAGGCTAACTTTTTTTTTAATTCTATTTTTTTTGCTTTGAGCATTCATTTCCCCACTTCCATTTCACTATAGCGAATTGGGCTTATTGCTGTCATCTGCATCACCATACGATTTGACGCTGTCAAGCTATAAAAAAACGTATCAAATATCGTCGACGAAACAATCGCCGACAAACATTTAGATCAAATAATCTTCGAGGCTCTTTATCCTCGACATTATATTAGATTTCTCGTCACTTAGCCGCCCATCCTTGGTGGACGCCAGACTCACCGTAAACGGACCCATTTGCCGACCGTTTTTGCCCCTTTTAGCGAGCAAGGCACGCCCGCGACAGATTCCCGCGCCGATTTCCGTACTTATTCCCCGCATTTCCGCGCCCCCTGCCGAACTTTTCACGTCATTTTTTTTGCGCCTAACCATCCATTTGAAAAGCGTTCACTAGCTTGAAACCGGATCTTCCTTAACCTTAAATTTCCAAGATGTCCATTTCTTTCAAAGATAAGGTCGTCGTGGTGACCGGCGCCGGCGGAGGTTTGGGCAAACACTATTGTCTTGAGTTCGCCAAGCGCGGCGCCAAAGTCGTGGTCAACGATTTAGGCGGCTCGTTGCTGGGACAAGGAGGCGACTCGCGAGCCGCTGATGTAGTTGTCCAGGAAATCAAAAATGCTGGTGGCCAGGCTGTCGCTGATTACAACAACGTTTTGGACGGCGACAAGATCATCGAGACTGCAGTGAAAGCGTTCGGCACCGTACACGTTGTGGTCAACAATGCCGGCATCTTGCGCGATGCGCTGTTCAAGAAAATGACAGAAAAAGACTTCCAGTTGGTCACGGATGTGCACACCAATGGTGCGTTCAAAGTGACAAAGGCGGCGTGGCCATACTTCCGCAAGCAGAACTACGGGCGGATCATCAACACCGCATCGCCAGCAGGCTTATACGGGAACTTTGGCCAGACAAACTATTCGGCCGCTAAGCTGGGCTTGATTGGATTTGCCGAAACCTTGGCCAAGGAAGGCGAGAAGTACAACATCAAGGCCAACACGATTGCGCCACTTGCGCGCTCGAGAATGACCGAGGATATCTTGCCGCCACCAATCTTGGAACAGTTGGGCCCAGAGAAGGTTGCGCCCATGGTATTGTACTTGGCTTCTGAATCCAACCAGCTGCTCAACGGCGAGATCTTCGAGGTGGCGGCGGGCTTTTATGCGCAGATCCGATGGGAAAGATCTGGTGGCGTTTTGTTCAAGCCTGACGACACCTTCACCGCCGAATCTGTTGCCAAGAGGATCGGCGGGATCATGGACTTTGATGATAGTTCGAAGCCTGCGGTATTGAAAAACCAGTATCCTCGCATGTTGAATGACTACAAGACGTTGATTGATGTTGCCAAAAGTTTGCCTCCTAACGACAATTCCGGCGCGCCCCCAGTGTCTGTCAAGGGTAGAGTAGTAGTGATCACTGGCGCTGGTGCTGGATTAGGACGCGATTACGCCCTTGCTTTTGCCAAGGCCGGAGCAAAGGTCGTAGTCAACGACTTCAAGGACCCCTCCAAGGTTGTGGAGGAGATTAAGGCTGCTGGCGGCGAAGCACACGGGGATAAGCACGACGTGGCTACACAAGCCCAGGAAATCATCGACAACGTTATCTCCAAGTACGGGACGATCGATATTTTAGTGAACAACGCTGGAATCTTGCGTGACAAGTCATTCGCCAAGATGACCTACGACGAGTGGTTACAGGTGCAGAAGGTGCATTTGATCGGCACGTTCAATTTGACACGCTTAGCTTGGCCTCATTTCTTGGACAAGAAATTCGGAAGAGTGATCAATATTTCATCCACCTCGGGCATTTACGGTAACTTTGGCCAGGCTAATTACGCTGCCGCCAAGTGTGCCATTATTGGACTTTCAAAGACCATTGCTATTGAGGGTGCCAGATCAAACATCAAAGTCAATGTCGTCGCTCCGCATGCAGAAACCGCCATGACAATGACAATTTTCAGGGAAGAGGACAAGAACTTGTACTCGCCAAAATTGGTTGCACCATTGTTGATCTTCTTGGCGTCTGAAGAGCTAGAGCTTACCGGCGAATTGTTCGAGGCCGGTGGCGGATGGATTGGTAACACTAGATGGCAAAGAGCAAAGGGGGCTGTATCAAGGGATAAGCACACTACTGCTGAGTTCATTAGCGAGAACATTGCAGGCATTACCGACTTCTCTTCTGGCACAGAGAACCCCAAGTCCACGACTGAGTCCTCCATGGCTATCTTGAGTGCTGTCGGTGGCGATGAGGATGAGGATGAAGACGAAGAAGATGAGGATGAGGATGATGATGATGAGGAGAATCCTGACAAAATGCCGGATCCTGAATTCTCCTGGGATGACAGAGATGTGATTTTGTACAACCTTGGTGTCGGTGCTACGAGGAAGGAGTTGAAGTATGTGTACGAAAATTCATCCGACTTTCAGGTCGTTCCGGTCTTCGGTCATCTCCCCACCTTCAACTCGAGGAAATCTCAATTGACTTTCTCAAAGTTGTTGAAGAACTTCAGCCCTATGCTTTTATTACATGGTGAACACTATCTCAAGATCGAGAAATTCCCTATCCCCACCGAAGCAACAATCACGACTTCATACCAGCCTTTAGCAGTGACTCAGAAGGGCACGAATACGATCGTGGTCCAGGGCTCGAAGTCCGTGGATAAAGCCACTGGCGAAACGCTTTTTACGAACGAGGCTACCCTTTTCATCAGAAAGTGTCAGGGTGAGACGAAGAAGTATGCGGAGAGAAAGACGTTTGCGACGAACCCATTCACTGCGCCTACCACGGAACCCATCTTCGTCAAGGACATCAAGACTTCTCCTGATCAGGCTGCATTATACAGATTGACCGGCGACAGAAACCCACTTCACATCGACCCTGATTTCGCCAAGGGCGCCAACTTTGATGATCCTATCTTGCATGGAATGTGTACGTATGGGTTGACCGCCAAGGTATTGCTCGACGAATTCGGTCTTTTTGATGAGATTAAAGCCAGGTTCACCGGTATTGTATTCCCTGGTGAGACCTTGCGTGTCTTTGCATGGAAGCAGGGTGACGTCGTCATTTTCCAGACGCGTGTCGTTGAGAGAAAGACGATTGCCATCAATAACGCCGCGATCAAGTTGGTAGGTGACAAAAGCAAGTTGTAGATAAATTATTGTACTTTATGGGTTGTTGATACTCGCTTGAGCTGCAATATGCATGAAATATATTATGAATTGATTATGATAATGAATGCTATGTGTAGATTGTCTCCGACCCTGGGCTCATGCTACTCAAGTGCGGTTGACTGGGAGTTCTGCCCGGGTTGATTGATACGCACCAAACGCGGATGGTTCTTCGCCTTAGGTGGGAGCGATAATTTGATTGGTTCCTCGCCAATCACGTCATTTGTCATCCGCGCCCTATTCCTCATAAACGCGGATGTGGGAGCGAACGACAACGGTGAGCTAAATACTGGAGACGAACTCTCCTGCTTCAAGGTACGAAGACTTGGTCTTTGTAATTGTGGCCGCGCGAGCTTATGGGTTTGATAATTACCAATATTCCCGGAACTGAATTCAGGAATCGAGTCTCTATTCAAGGAGTCGTTTTGCAGAAATTGTGCATCGTTGTCTGTACCAAAAGCGACATTCTCACTATTGCGCTCGTAACATGGTGTCTCGTAGAATGGTGACACTGTCTCCAGGAGCGAATCAGAAGAGATCGTTGGCGAAAGGGATTCTGAATAGATCAGCAGCAGCGAAGAGTTCACCGAGTGAAACAGCACCGTAGAGCTCTTGCTGTGGTTGCGGAAAAGCGCCGAGGGCGGTAAGAAGTCCTCGTGCTCGAATTTCGAGAATACAGGCGACTCGCTTGTAGGCGACTCGAACGTAGCCAGGAAATTCAGCAAAGATTGCGTAAACTGAGGTCGTGACCCGCGCTCGCGCTTTTTGATCTTGAGCGATCGCCTGCTTCGAGGCATCGGCGCAGTATTGGACGCAATATCGGTGCTGGTAAGTATCGCCGTCAAAGAAGAAGACCGCGAGTGTGTCAGGTTGAGCCGCGGCGGGAATTGCGTGAATGATTTGGCTCGTGTGAGTTTCAGCGCTTGCATCACCTTGCTCATCTCAATCTCGCATGTACGCTTGTGGTTGCTGTCCTTCATCGGCACATATTGTTGTGGCTCGCAGAGATGGCGGAAAGAATCGAAAAACCCCTTGTATCCGTGCTCGAGGACCACTACATCGGGAAAGTTCAAGCGTGGGTATCGGTGTGAGTTGAGCTGGCGGTCGAGTTTCCGGAGGTGTGTGGCCAACGTGGGGCCGCGGAGTAACGAGTACTCGCAGTGAAAAATTATGAGTTGTTTCTTGGGGCCACCTTGCTCGTGTTGTTTGATTTCATTGAAAGTGCCCCAGAAGAAATGTTCCTCGAGAGCCTGTTGCAGATGGATGTTGACTGCGCCGGAGATATGACCGCCGCTGTATTCATAAGGAAATCTACAGTCCACCACAATAAACTCGTCAAACTGTGAAGCGTACTCACCACTAACGATCTTCAGCATTTCGTGCTCGTCGATACGCGGTAGATTGTCTTGCGATACCGTGAAAGTTTGAATGCCTGTGCTGGGTAAATGCTCGTTGCTGGCGAAATGAAGATTTGTTTCGGGGACCAGGACTTGTTCGCGCGGGCGCGCTGAAAACAGTCTCTGCTTCAGTGAGGGTGACATCAAGAAATCCTCGTCGTCTAGAGTCGACTCGTTCTCGTCATTTTCATCACCGCTGGTCTCGTCCAGAGGAAAAAGAGGGAGGTCCTGAAATCGCTGTGACACAGATTTTCGGAGTGAGGACGCCGAGTGTGAGAGTTTTGAGCCGACAGATTTGATCTCAAGCGAATTCACAAACGACAGGAGTGATTCGAGCGGATTCCTTGGGCGTGCTTTATCACTCTGAATCACATCGGCTCGGATCGTTCGACTGTGCGTGGGGGACAGTAAGTGCACTGCATCAGAGGCCCTCATGCTCGAAGAAGATGCAGATTATTGGTTTCAATCAGACTTATAGCGGACACAAACAAGAAGATTGTTCTTCACAGTGTTGATCAACCGTGATTCGCTGCACCTTGTAAAATTCGCGTAGAGTGTCCGATGAGGTACTTGCGGCGATATATGAATCTGTGGCGAGACCCCTGATGATAAATCTCGACACAGAGAACTAAAAGGTGCGTGCTTCCTCGAACTATATGAATAACAATTTCATATGCTTGTGCCAAGGGATGTGCGTGATGAAATTGTGAGACGTGGAGAGCCAAGTTTCAGGTCTGTCTCAGGTTTCAAATGACAGAACAGAAAAGCAGCACGGCCAATGACGATGCTGATGAAGGAAATGAAAAGATGCAAACAAAAAATGAAGAATTCGAAAATGAAGAAACGTGTTTGGGAAACAATAATCAAGCCCGATATTTCCTTGAAGCAAGTGCAACTGTCTGGCACAGACAGACTCGCGCTTTGTGCCCGAGCAGGGCCAGGGCTCACAGCCGAAGGTGTGGTCAAAAATGGTCAGGGCCAAAACACTGCCTGTACCGCGCGCGCAGCGCCAAGGTTTTCTTTACCCTTGAAAAGTTTGCATTTTGCGAGATGAAAATTATTTTCTTCAAGTCCCAAGTACAGTAGACCAAGGGTTAAGAAATATTTGATACCCTTTTATTAGCTGGCTGTTTTGGCGGGAAATTCCGTTCCCTTAGCGCGTGCTTGCAACGTTCCTGGCTCGCGCCTTGGAGAATGTGCGCGCGCATGCTGCAGGTTGCAAGCGCCAGCCTGACCAGAAGCAGCACCAAAGCAACTAAATTGGGCTGCCGAGTTCGGATCCTTGCTCGCGTGATTAGGTCGGCAAGCCACGAAACGAGATGTGTCCAAAAAGGGACACACGGCTCTGACAATCCAAAGAAATTATCATGAGTGTTTTGAAGCCTTGCCTCTCCACATTCAAGGCTTGGGCGCGCCCGTGCTTCTAGGTTCGGCCGGGCCGTTCAATTGCGACTGGTGCACAATCGGTGCTTGCTGCCGCACGCCGCACTTGCTTGCTCTGGCGCTGACCGTTATTCGCGTCATCAGGGTCGTGTTGAATTATCAGTACAGAAAAAACAACACGCCTTTCAAAATGGTTCAATGTCAAACCAATTTGAATTTCTCAATCTGAGACACAATAATAGGGGTAGATGCGCCGCACATGAGAATACGGCCGCTGCCCCGCTCGCCCAAAGCTTATTCGGTTACACTCCATCCTACTATTGATCACGCTTGGGCGCGAATCGCATAAATGCAGTTGCATGCCGAACTGTAAACATTGCTCCACACTTCGTGTTTTCTTATCGTTTTTGGCAACTCGAGCAATTCTCCGTAAACATAGAATGAAAGCAGTTGCCACAACAATAAAAGAATATGCAGTATATTTTAAGCAACTTTGTAGTGACATGCAGCCAACTCCCAGGAGGCTATTGGCAATCGATTCACTCAAACTCTTTCTCTTGCCCCTCAATACTCAAGATGATCTAGAAACTGATCCATTGACATTGTGCGGTCGCCCTCGCCACTACTGGCATCTACATCCTGTGTCTCGTCACCAATCTCTTCCTCCTGCTCTTGGTCGCAAATTCTCCTCGAATTTGTCTCGCTCCGAGCACTCACCGGAGGTGTTTCCATCAAGTACGCATGAAGATTAAGTGACGATCCGGAGCTGGACATTTTTGAGATTGTGCCCGAGGAATTCGAGCACATCGAGTTCTTACGCGGCACTCCCGTGCTATAGTTCTGGTGTGAATCAATACTAGAAAGCAGGCTTCTGCTTGAGCCCGGCTTATCTTTCTGGAAATGGCCACCGAATCCTGGCGGTGGCGCTAGTTTCGTGTACCCCGAAGCCTCAATAGCGTCAGAATTGCCAAAAAGGGCGGAAATTGAAGGCTCCACGGTCGGCGCCTTACCTTTCTTCTTCTTGAATCGGTCAAAGAACCGACTTGTCGGGCTGTATGCCGCTCTCAGCAGCAGAGGCGAGTCGGGTCCGATTGTCACCACATGGTTCATCGACATTGGTGTTCGTTGGCCGCTGCCCAAGCCCAGGAGAGGCGAAGGCTTGTTTTTCAGTAAGTCAAAGTTTGAGTTTGAAAGTTTGAGCGGTGGCGGGATTTTCACCGCCGTAGACGGTGTCACTGTTCCCGGCAGCGAGTTTCTCAAAGCAGCGTCGGGATAGGTGGGCGCTCCAGTAATACCTGAAAATTTTGCAGCTTTTTGCGCTATACTGCTCTCTGATTTCTGTAGCGAGTCAAAAAGTTCTTCGGTCTCTACAACTACAGGCTCGGTGTCGTCTTCAAATGACCCAAAAGAGCTAGAATCGTCGAGATATGAGTCCAAAAGATCGTCGACCTTCTCGAGGTCTAACGGATGAATTTTCACCGTCGGTGTCTTGTTTGCATCAGCCTGTACTGACGTAATGTCTTCGGGGATGGACTCTTCGGCGGGAGTCCTGCTGATAAACAATTTCCGGAGTTTCAGCGTGAGTCGAGATTCGGCTGCAAATGCCTCGGCTGCCGCTGGCGACTGCGACGAAATGATCTCTTTATTCATATTTCGAAATTTATCGGTTTCTGCCTTGGTAAGATCGAAGGTCGTGAAGCTATGTGCCTTAATCTCTGAGATTGTTGGCCGCCGCAGCGGATCCTTGGATAGTAGTTTTCTGATAAGATCCTGAAGTGCCGACAACTCCTTGAAATCGTCTGGCCGTGCAAGCGAGCTATTTCGTGTCGTAGGAAATTTTAGCTTTTCATCTACAATTTTTTTGAAAAGATCGAACTCATTGAATCCCTCAAACGGAAGCAGGCGAAAAAAGAGACAGTATAGGGTGATCCCAAGGGACCAGAGATCAATGCGAGCATCAATTTTCGACCGTTTGAGGTCGGCCTCGTTAAACGAGGAAAGTCTATTGTTGACGAATTGGCATAGTTCCGGAGCGAAAAACGCCGGCGTGCCCATAGTCTTGCCCAACTCCTTATCGTCATTAGCATTGTTTTCTAAAATGAGCGATACTCCGAAATCGGAGATTTTGATGGTCCGGTCACTGGTGATGAGCAAATTGGATGGCTTGAGATCGCGATGAATGATATTCTTGTACAGATGCAAGTACTCTAGCCCATTAATCACGTCTCTCAAAATGCGATTGAGCGGTAGTTTCTTCGACAGTTCCTTGTAGTACTTTTCGTGATAATGATTGTAACGGCGCCAGTCGATTTCGCCCAACGTGCAGTATTCCAAAACCAAGAGAATCTTATCAAACTTCATATCGTCTATTACCTGCAAGAGCTTGACCACATTTGGATGGTCGCATTCCTTCATGATCTGGATCTCGCGCTTGATCTTTGTGGTATGACTTAGGTACGTTTTCGTGATGAGTTTTGCCGTGTCTACGCGATGAATTGTCTTGATTGCTACGTGGCGCTGCGGACTGTTAGTCAATTGGGTAAGATCTTGGGCTAGGAGCACTTTGCCGAACTGCCCTTGGCCGATCGTTTGTAGGAGCTTGAAACGCGAGTTCACGATCTTGCGTCGCGACTCCGGATCGAGCTCGATCTTTAATTGCAGAACGTCCATGTGAATTAAATTATAAGAACGTGATATTTAATTGGGGAACCTCGGTGTCAGGGTTCTGATGTCTTACCCGCTAAGGAATGTCTTTTTGTGCGAGCTATATTATGAAGTACTGATCCGGCACAAACAGAAACAAAGGCGGACAAATGGAGAGATGTTCCAATGGAAATAAAACAATGTCTGAATGAGAGAAATCGGCTCGTAGTGAAGAGAGCTACCCCAATTATTGGTGTGATCTGGGGTCTGAAATTTGATGTATACAGTAGCATGGAGATCTACAGTATTGATGAGCAGGGCCGCGCGCTTTTCAGGGCGGCCCGGATTGCGTCACCATGCATATTTTTTTTAAAATAAGATGATTTAGTTTAACAATGGTTCCGAAAAAAAATGTGCGAGATTATAGAAAAGAAGAAATTTTAAGAATTCCATCTTGCCACCATCAATTGAATACACCCGGTGGCATTTCAAGCTATACTTTCGATTAGGTCGGAGCAGCCGCACGTGCCGTTCTCAAACTCACGTCTAAAATTCGGTAAATGACTTTGGTATGAAAGTGTATTTTTTTTGTTTGTTCGATGATAATTAGTAATTAGCTTATTCAAGGTCATGTTGCTTTATTGGGTCCGAATCTTGTTTTTCACATGCATTTTTGTATTTTTAATGTTCGCGATCAATGAACATTTTTGATCGATCTCGTCAATTTGTTAAACAACTTTGAGAAATCCTTTTTTTCCTCAGATTTGAAAAAAAAATTTTTTCCTCAGATTTAAGAGAAACTTTTACGCGTAGCTTGCATTTCATAATACTAATTCCGAAAACCTTTTCGATCCTTATTCGGTATAGAGCGATGCATAGACTGACTGGTCTGGTGAAAGATCAAAGGCGCTCTTAATCATGTAATTTCGAGCATTACACTTTGAACACAGCCGGATCAATAATAGACTACGCTTATATGTGGTAACTCTCTCCACCTAACTTTCTATCCATGGATTTCTCGGAGACAAAGATGATTTACATGGATACATGTAAAGCGGGACTTACCCAATCACATATAACATCCATGTTGTTTTTGACGTCACTCCACAATGCTCATCCCTCTACGATATTCACATTTCACACTACCGTTCAAAACACGTGCTTTTTGAGCGAAAAATATATACCAAGCTTGGATTCAGGACAATATCAAAACTATTTCCTTGTCTCACCTCAAATACAGTAGAAATTATTAGACGAATATCTAGTCAGACTTGCTCTTATGACTGCAGGCTTAAAGCCGAAAAGGAGGCATTCAGGCAGGCTCTCGAGCTTAAATTCGGAATTCCGATAATTTTATCTTGGAAAGCAAGCAAAATCGCCCATGTGCTCCCCAACAAACTCTCGGAACTTCGGCTCGACCCATGCGCGCATCATTCGTAGCAACTTTGCAGCAATTGCGCGACTGCAAAAGGTTCGAAGAAAAATCTAGGGCCCGCACCGAATGTAAGCAAGACATTCACCGCAATCATTGGATGCTGAGACATTTTGAAATGAGGTATATATAGCCCATAGTTTTCTCAGCGAGAGGAGCTGTATCCTGAAAAATCACAACAATTTCTTCCATCATGTCATCTGAATCTCCCGCTACCATTCCCATCACCTTGCCCAACGGCCTCAAGTATGATCAGCCAACGGGTTTGTATATTAATAATGAATTTGTGTATCCGGCTGAAAAGAAAACCTTTCCAGTGATCTCGCCATCCCTGGAGGAGGAGGTTGCTTACGTTTATGAGGCGTTGGAAAAAGATGTGGATGTTGCCGTCGAGGCTGCACAGGCTGCATTTGACGGTGGCTGGTCCACTGCAGAGCCAGCAGTCAGGTCTAAGGCATTGAACAAAATTGCTGATATCATTGAGGAAAACTCCGAGTTATTTGCCTCGATCGAGGCTTATGATAATGGTAAGTCTGTTAACAACGCCAGGGGTGATATCGCGTTGAGTGTCGCCTATTTCAGAAGCACTGCGGGCTGGACGGACAAGATCACTGGAGATGTCATCGAGACGGGTGAATCGCACTTCAACTTCACCAGAAAAGAACCACTTGGTGTGTGTGGCCAAATCATCCCATGGAACTTCCCATTGCAAATGTTCTCGTGGAAAGTTGCGCCTGCGCTCGCCACCAATAACACGGTGGTGTTGAAGACATCCGAAACCACACCTTTGTCTGCGTTGTACCTTTGTAAATTGATTATGGAGCAAGAGGTGCTTCCCAAAGGTGTTTTGAATGTCATCAACGGTTTTGGAAAAGTCGCCGGCAATGCCATCACCGAACACCCTTTGATCAAGAAGGTCGCCTTTACTGGCTCGACTCCCGTGGGAAAGATGATCATGTCGAAGTGCGCGGGAACTTTGAAGAAGGTCACCTTGGAATTGGGTGGAAAATCGGCCAACATTGTATTCGATGATGCCGATCTTGAGGTCGCAGTCAAGAGTGCCATTGCCGGAATTTTCGCCAACTCGGGCGAGGTTTGTAGTGCTGGATCGCGTCTTTATGTCCAAGAAGGTGTATATGATGAATTCGTCAAGAAGTTCGTTACTGCTGCCGAGGAACTCAAAGTCGGCGATCCATTTGACGACAAAGTGTTTCAGGGTGCTCAAAACTCCAAGGACCAGTTGGATAAAATCTTGGATTACGTGAAAGCAGGAAAGAAGGAAGGCGCCACATTATTGACCGGTGGAGAAAGAATTGGAAACAAGGGATTCTTCATCAAGCCGACGATCTTCGGTGACGTCACTGAGGACATGAAGATTGTGAACGAGGAGATTTTCGGCCCGGTCATTACCGTACACAAGTTCAAGACGACCGACGAGGTCGTCAAGTTAGCCAACAATTCCGAGTACGGTTTGGGTGCGGGAATCCAGTCCACCAATGTCAATACCTGTATTGACGTTGCCAGAAGACTTAGAGCGGGCTCGGTTTGGGTCAACACCTATAACGACTTCGATCCCATGGTTCCTTTCGGTGGCTATGGTGCTTCGGGTATCGGCAGAGAAATGGGCGAAGCCGTGTTCAACAACTATACTCAGATCAAATCGGTCAGAATGGCGCTCCAGAAGTGATTTCCACATATGTTTATAAAAAAGAACTCAGACATTCATTTAAGTGTAAATTTTTAAAGCATGAAAAATTCTTCTAGCTGAAGACCGACTCGATAATGATATGTAGAAAAGGCTATTCTTTTTCGATAGGTTCGAACTCTATAATTACCTCGCACCGCAACCTATCTATATTCTTCTAAATAAATCACACATATACTTCCCCGACTCTGGCCTCATCCTTGACTTTCACCTTCGTTCTTTCCGCCCCCTCTTCTGCATTCAACTCACGCATGATCTCGTCCTCCTCTTCAGTAAACCCGCTGAAATCTGGAGGAATCTCATCCATTCTCACCAGCGGGGCCGCAGCAAGAGTACGCACGTGCTCCAACACGTGTTGCCGCACCGAATCCAAGTATTTCTTCAGGTTCTTGTTATCTAGACGACCGTCCAAAACCGGGTGAAGAGAGTAGTCGGGGCCGAACCATTCGTAAGTTGGTATTGAGCTGGGAATACGCGGATCTAGCGCCACGTCGTTTAAAACAGATGTTTCATAACACCAGAGTCGCGACACGTTTCTTGGGGTGTACCCGCCTCCGCCCAAAACAAGCATCGGAATGCCGAACAGCTTGGTGTACTGCACACATTCTCCGTGAGCCCTTATATTAAGATTAAAGCATCCCAAGCGGTCGTATCCAAGAGAATCGGCGCCACACTGCTGCACTATGCAGGTCGGCTGGTATTTGGTAATCAACGGCTCCATCACCAGCTTGTATAGCGCAATGTACAGGTCGTCGTCAATTCCGTCCTTCAACGGTACATTCACGCAGTAGCCCTCTCCCTTGCCAACCCCTGCATCGTCAATAGCGCCAGTTCCGGGGAAAAACTCTCCGTTGTATTTATGAAACGAGACGGTCATCACACGGTCGGTGGTGTTAAACGCCTCCTGCACACCGTCACCATGATGCAAGTCGATATCTATGTACATTACTCGGGCGTGCACTCTTAGAAGATTCAAGATCGCCAAAACAATGTCGTTGGCATAACAGAATCCACTGGGCTCGTGTTTCTTTGCGTGATGAAGACCACCGGACCAATTGATCGCAATATCGCTCATTCCACTGACCAATTTGCGCGACGCGTCCAAAGTGGCACCACTATATATGCGAGAGTAGGCGTACATGCCGTCGAAGATGGGGCAGTCATCACCAATATTGAACTGTGCAAGCTTCTGCGCGTCCATTTTCGCGGCCAATTCAGGGGTGATCTTTTCTAGGAAGTCTACGTAATCTTCACTGTGAAACGCCGTCAATTCTTGCTTGGTGGCCGCTCGCGGTTCGTACAAATCCATCTTCTCGTGGAGCTTGTACGCCAATACAAGATGATCGGTAAGCATCAATCGGAAGGGTTTCATCGGGTGATGCGGCCCATAATGGTAGTGGGAAGCAGTGTTATTATAGTGATACGAGACATTCTTTAGCGCCAGCGGTCGCCCAAGACGCGTATATAGCGGCAGGTTTGAACTTGTCTTGGCGTCTGTGGTGAACGTCGTCAGCATATGGTCAAGCAGATCTGGAATTTATGCAGGAAATATTAAAGATAGATATCTGATGAGATTTACAGTTTCATATGCTTCGATAAGAGCGCCCGCTGATGATGTAATAAATAGATGAACGTGGTAAGTTTGTCCTTTGTGAAAAAGATGGATTGTGCAGTTCAGCATCCTTCAGTGGTGTACGGGTCTAGTCTTTAGAATGGAGTTGCCAACTCAGTCTTCAACTCCAGATAAAGACATTCCCACTGGTTTAACTATTGCAGATGAAATTCAGATTCGATATTTAATAATTTTCTCCGTCAGGCCAATTCACAAAATCTCTTTGAATTCATTTTTGTTGTTGGTCTCGAGACACCAGCCGGTCGCACTTTATACACCGAGAAAAAAAAGTGTTAAATGAAAACATTTGATTGGGATTCACTCCCTCTGAGAAATTTGTACTAAATTAAAGGTAACCGCCGATTTGAAATACACATTGTTCACTTTTTCCGGTGTCTTTTTCGATTGTATTGATAACCCAATTTAATGTCCTGCACATGATACCTCGCCACCTCCAGCACCTCTCTTGAAACTCACAGACGCTTAAACATCCTTAATTCTAAAGTACATTTTTCATCCCATATTTTAAGCAAGAATGTCTAGTATGTGTATTTCGAAACATTCTTTAATTCGCATTCGAGACAATTTATTTTCCAGAGGGGGTCGCGTTTCCCTTAGTGGGGGTTTACTCTCAATTTCGGCGACTGTCAAACCATGATTATCAATTCTATTCAATCCCCCACTCTTAAAGCAGACGTGAAAATTTGGTAACGCCTTCTGATTCTCCCGAGATAATGAATTCTTTGGAAATTGCTTTTTGCTTTGAAATTTGTGCCTCGGCGGCTAATTCTTGCGCTATACCCCCTTAACAGTACCACTAGCCCCAACCAGGCAATACTGTATCGATATCTTGGAAGTAAACTTGATTTCATTCGAAACAGCTCTTTCTTAAGAACTCCCATAGCATATACTAACATCAGGCTCCGCTGGTTTTGACAGACACATCACAATCTTCTCTCCCGAGGGAAGACTCTTCCAAGTTGAATATGCATTCAAAGCAATCAATTCTGCGAATATCACATCAATCGGAGTCACCGGAACTGACTCCGCCGTGCTCGTGTCGCAGAAGAAAATCCCAGATAAGTTGTTAGATGCCGCCACGGTATCATACTTATTCCAAATCACGCCATCGATCGGAATGTTGGCCACCGGTCAAATCGCCGACGCTCGGCTGTTGGCGTTGCGTGCACGTTCTGAGGCCGCCGAGTTCCGCTACAAATACGGCTACGAGATGCCGGTGCAGAGTATTGCCAAGCGTATGGCCAATATCTCGCAGATCTATACCCAACGTGCGTACATGCGCCCGCTTGGTGTGGCGCTCACGTTTTGCCAGGTTGATTTCGAAGATGAGGGTCGCGGACCACAGCTTTTTAAGTGCGATCCTGCTGGATACTATACCGGCGCAAAGGCGGTGGCCACGGGCCCCAAGCAACAAGAGGCAACTACCCACCTTGAGAAGAAGTTTAAGAAGATTGATGCATTCAAGGGCGACTGGAAGGAAACGGTGGAATTTGCCATCACTGCGTTGAGCTCTGTTCTTGGTACGGACTTCCGCAAGAATGACATCGAAATTGGTGTGGCCACCCAGGGCCAATTCCGGATCTTGACACCTGATGAAATCGACGAGCGCTTAGTTGCAATTGCGGAGATGGACTGATTTAGAGATTTTTAGATCTGAAGGGCGAGGAAGGCGTAACGTATAATGGGAACAGAAAGCATGCAAGGATAGAAGATAATGTAGATGATGAGCAAGTCCTGAAGTCATATCACGGTAGTGACATGAGGCCGGAAGGAATTTCAAGAAGCGTAAAAGATACTACGTGCGATTCATCATAATCTAGGCATTATTAATTGTCGCCGAATAAAATTGTGTATACAAAGAAGTATTTTGATTCAGTGTCTTCTGTCCACTGTCTTTTATGATTACCACACATATGGAATGAACATGTATGGACATGCCTCAAGGTACCGGTCCCAGTCCTTGCCGTACTTGCGGGCGCACTTGCGCTGGTCTCTGTAGGCTCTGTGAACCAACACGATGAAAAAGAATACAGGGAAGAACCATGGGAATGGGGACGCAAATCCGCAGATAAACCCCCATGTGAGAGACTGAGTGAAATCGGCAGTGTAGTGGGCCTTGCGAGCGTATTTGTACCAACCATCAGTCAACAACAACGAACCGTTTTCACACTTGATGTGCGAGGGGTTCTTGAGGTCGGAGTATGGCAAGTAAGGGAAAGTCTTTCTGAGACTGGTGTTTCCCGACATAACACGTCTGAAACTGTTCTTCTGTCTGTTACCGGTATCGAAGAAGTAGTAAGCTACCGTCAACACGACGAACAAAGTAACATTGTACGCAGTCGACCACTGATACTCGCTTGGGTCGTGGTAAGCGATAAAGAGCGTGCACTGGCAGTAAGTGAATGGGACGCCAGCAATGTTCCAGAAGCACAACATGAACCCAAACTTTTCGTAAGCCATGTCCCAAGTAGGCACGATCAACTCTTCACCCTTGGAGCACGCATTAGCGTAAAGCCAGTGGGCGTAGAGAAGGAACCACGCTTGCGGGCTGGCGGATCCGTATTTGTCGAATTGCTGGAGAACAGTGGCCAAGGTCAAGAAGTAAAGGATAAACCATGGAATTCTGACCTCGAAAAACATCTTGATATCTAAGTATTTGCCCACCCTGGGGTTCAATGGCGCGCCCATGAAGCAATCGTAGAGATGGTTGCCTGTCATTCTGTGGTAATCCTTGGACACAGTGAGCGTGTAGACGTACAAGCCGATGGAGAAGATGAAGCCATAGGCAATTGCTGTCATCATGATTTCTCCGAAATGATCAACAATAAAGTACATCTTGTAACCGGCGAAGTGCATTGCCAAGAGAATCACATTGGTGAAGTAAAATGACCATACGGCATTACAGTAGTAAGGCAATTGCTTGCCACCAAGATGCGTCAATGGCTGGCCTTTAGTCCAGACACCAGGAAGCACCAAGTAGAAGATACCCTGCACCACAAAAAACACCGAAAATACCGTCACCACGGTAAATGATGGAACGCCATAGTCAACAAAATACTCCCAGAACTGTTGGCCGAACGCACTCCAGCTCTGTCCCTCAGCGGGCCACGCAGGCTTGCCCCCGTAAAACTGGGCACTGATCCACATGTACACCATCAATAGCGGGAACCCCGCCATCATGCCAAAGGCGCCGGCCGGTCCACCAAACTCCCATTCGATCTGATCCTTGGGTATGTACTTGGGGTCGTGCGACTCAACCAAATTCTCGCGCTCCGACTCTGCCATTATGGATGAGATGTGTGTGTGATTGAAAAAAAAGAAAGAATGGAGGAATCTGAGGAGGAATCGAGAAAGTCGGCATCGGCCGGCACAAAGTGAAAAGTCCGATCGTGTTTGTTTGCGTAATTTTGCCTGCAGGATTGGCTGACAAGCATACGAGCCCGCGAACGAGTAAACGAGCAGCAACACGAGCAAACGAAACAGTCCGACTCCAAGCGAGCGGAGACATGTGACTCCAAAAGACGAGATATTACGACATGGAAATTCTGACAGTATCTGATCTTCTTCTTGAAAAGTTTGCACGAAATTTCGGTGAAGATCTCGAAATACACGGATCCCGCTCTGTTTGTTTTTGCTTGGCGCGCGGTGGGCTATTTGCAACAATGGCCCTAGAATCGCATCACGGCAACAACCAGTAGGCACCAGGGCACACAACTTATCATCACCACTCTCGCCGCAGTTCATCTTGAAAATGGTTTAGTTTGATAATAGAGGCAATCGGCTCGACACATGTATTTGAAAGTCGAAAATACCTGAATGTCAATTAGAATATTAACAGAGTAACACTAGGTCTAGATTCCTAATTGGCTTGTCCAGTAAGCACTCCACCGGGCTGGTTATTCCCAAACTTAGGAAAATGGAATATCCTTCATTTCTTCATAAAAGTCGTAAATTTTCTCGTCAACTGCTCCATTGAGTTTTGCCATATTATCCTTACGTAGCAGTCGCACGCGTGTTACCATGTCAAGCGCATTGAGCGAGCTACCGTTACCTAATTTCAACACCCCCATAAAATATAGGTCGATTTTTTCAAACTGGTCGTCTTCAACAACAATTCCTGCCACTAAACGGAACAAAGACTGTACCATGATGCACCGAATATCAAAAGAATGTTGACTAAGGTAATAGTTTTTGCTATCCGTAAGCACGCGGTGCTGGTCGGCTTCATACTGTGGGGACGCCTTAGATTTGATGAAAAATGCTCCATCAAAGAATTTCTTTACAAGATACTGCACGTCAGGATGACTGCGCGGGAGTCCAAGAAAGTTTTGCGACACAAGCACCCGGAGAACCAAGTAGTCTCCATGGAACTGATGTGACGCGTCAAACCAGGAATAGTATATCTTGCATGGCGAAAGCCCAGAGTTGCCATTTTCAGTACTGCTGCGGTCTTCGTGTGCCGCTTCCTCCACAATACAACTCTCAGGAAGCTGTATTTTATCGGGCCCATCATACTCCGGATGGCCGACACTGGTGCGTGGAATTTCAAAAGTGTGAAGACACACATCGGGCACCACACGGTCTTGTAGCAGCGCATCAAGTAGCCCTAGAAGATGCATTGTCCACCTGAAAGGCACATTTGAAAGCAGACGTCGCTTACAAGCATCAGTTATCGACACGAACGCGAGCGACGGCAGAAGAAAGCTCAGATTAAAGCCCCAGTAGAGATTGAATACGGGCGTTTTCGGCCGGCCGGATTTGCCAAGATGAGGACTATACACGAGCTGCACACGCAGTAATGCATGCAAGTACTCCGGATGTACACGATGCTCAATGCGCCCGGTGTCTACGAAAGTCGGATACTCCTCATCCAAATTGACGTCGGGGGCATGAAGATACAAGTCAGAAAGCGTCAGCGGCCCATTCTTCGCCGACGCACGACTCAAAGAGCCACCATCGGCAGTGTGCATTGCCGCCAGGGCCTCAATGGCAAAAAACCAGCATTTGGCGAGCGCAAGCCCGCTCAGCATGTACGGCAGCAGCAGCAGTTTTGTCATCTCAGAGTATCGGTTGAGCAAGTCGTGTGCTCCCTGTAATTGATGCTTCCATGTGCTGGAGGCTTGCACGTGCGACACCGATGTCGTGGCGGTAAACCGCGTGCTGGCTATCAATACCGTAAGAAGTAACTTTTCGATACTACTCGCAAAAATTGCAGAGTTTTCCAGACACTTTTGCTTGTTGAAGGCGTAATTCAATGCACGGAAGCACACGTCACTGTAGAAATTCAGCGCCTTATCATGCCGCAAGTCGCCAGTACGCAAGAACTGGAACGTGGCCGAAATCGCAAGCAATGACGTGAGCAAGTAAGTACACCGCACCAGGTATATTAATAGCAACTTTACCACACCATTATGCTCAACCAGCGGCGCAAAGGGGAATAAATGGAAGGACAAGTCCGTCGCCAGAAGCAAGCGAAGATAGTAAACATGTGGCTCCTGTAAGCTGTTTTCCTCTATGCAGCGCTCCGTGAGTTGCAGGTTGGTCCGCCGTAAGCATTCATCAATGCTAGAACGACTCAGAGATACCAGATGGCAATCATTTACAAAGGCGAAATCGGCGAGATTGAACCCAGTGTCGCTAGATTCTAAGTGCTCCGAGGTGGAAGTGCTACCCTCAGAACTGAGTGACAGTGCCCTGGACTTGACTTCGCGCTTTACTTCAGTCTTTCTTTCTACGATGATCTCGGAAAACCTGCTACTGGTGTTAGCCTCGTGTTCGGTCGCTAGGGCAGAATGGTTGCCATGGTCATGTGTCGCCATTGACACTTCCAGAACGGAAAAATCCGGCGAGTGCCCAAAGCAGAAGTCACCAAGAAACATATTCACGTTATTGGAGAAATCTTCCATATCCATCTGCGGAAAATTTGGAGAGCCGTCCACGAAATCGAGCGGCCCGCCATCGAGTCCGTTGGAGCTGTTTTGGTGGGTTTGTGCTGAATGCGGAGAGCCCTCTGAAATCGAGCCAATATTACTGGTGTTGCTCGCCTTTCCGTTTTTGCCGTTGGCAACCCTCCCGATGCTTCCTAGGGTGTTGCTAAGACTTCCGATGGCCGGCGTAAGCAGCGCGTTCACCGGGGTGCTGTAATGACCAATGTTTCCGACGCCGATGCTGGGACTATTTCCTACCTGCGATGATGGACTCATATGTCCAATTGTGGCGATCCCGGGAATGATCGACACGCCCTTAATACCGGGTATTTGCGTCTCGGCCGCTGGCACCAGGTCACGCGATGCGTGAGAGTCGGTGAAACTATAGTGTCGCTGGTGTCCTAACGATCCAGGCACAGATCCCAATGTAGATCCATTGTGCAAACTCAGGCCTCGCGTATGACTTAAAATACTCGAATTTCCATTTGGGGTGGCAGACGCGCGATTTGAATCGTAGAAGGTCATGACCAAATTATCGCCTCGCGTGGGGCGAGGTCCTAGACCAATCTGCTGAACTTCCTGTGGGCTGGCGGAGTAAGCTAGATGGTTTTGCAGATTGACGTGAATCCCATTATTTTGCGGGAGGAAGTGGCTCGGAAGAGCTTGTGGTTGCATGTGCAAGTGGTACGCGTTCTCCTCTTCGTACGGCGGGATCCCCAGAAATGAGCATAGTTTATTGAGCCGCAGGCAATTGTAGCAAGCGGGAAATTCCTCGTCGCATTTGATCTTGCGTCGTTTGCATTCCTGGCACCCCTTGCGGGAGTATTTACGCTTTTTCATCTTGGGCCGCAGACCCTCTTGTGTGGCCATCGCTGATCCCACGAGATCTGGATAGTCCGCGAGATCTTCTTGTAACAAACGCGAAATTGAGGTGAATGGATGTTTCTGCTGAATATTCAGCCGAAAAAATGGTGTCTTTCCCTGGTCTTTGTGGTGTTGATGAATTCGGGGTCCTGAAAAATTCTGGTGCCGAAGCCGATCTAAAGCGATAAGATCTGGCGAGCTGGCGCGCGCGGCTGGCGGTTAGGAGATTTTAAACGTAATTTGGACAAAGTTCGGTCTCTGCAACGAAGTTCTCTCGCTGTGATTGTTCAATCTCTTAATTTTTTTGGGTACCTTTCGGTTTCCATCGCCTCATGCTTCTGTCGCGCCTTTATGTCCATACTACACGGGCAGGTGTGAAATAAACTTGCATTACCACCCACGAGGTCTATTGTTACGGGTCGACGGCAGGTGTGGCCGAGACGACGACGGCAAAATTCAAATTTCGCCCTAATTAGAAGAGCCGTTTTTCGGCAACCCGGAGCGGAATCTGCTTTTTTGGGGGCCTTCCCGCGACCAGTGGCGCGGTTGTTCCAACGGCAGAGGATTAACTAAATCAAAAGATCATATGTTTTCGTAGAAATTCAATTTGCCATGAATCCCATGAATTCTTGGAAAGTCATGCATTATTTGAGATAATAGCGGCGGTGATAATGCGTGGAATTGACAATGCGTCTGGCGCCTGGTAAACAGCGTTTTCCCGCGATATGACTTTGAAAAATTGCGAGGGCTCGGAAGTATCCAAATGTCACGGCTTGGCCGGCGTTGCCTGCCGATCTCGTAAAAATCTAATTTTCTTAAATCCTTGTTTTTCGACTCGATCAGCCGGTGTTTCATGCGGCCGCAATTTCGTCCCCATTAGGAGGGTCTCCCTTAATGTTGCACATGCGCCGCTTCAGGTTGCAGTCTACAACTTTTCCATCGTAATTTTTTATTTTTGCGAGCACCTCTCAATTTTCTTTATATTTTCTTTATTGTAATGTTGCATGCCGACTCGGAAACCGGTTCCATTGTTCCAGTGCGTAAAGCTGAGTGGCTGACGGCAAAGATTCCCTTGCAAGTTTTGGCCTTTCCAGCGGTCTTGGCGCTGTCAAAGAAAAAACATCGAATTTGACGAAAACTTAAACATAAGTGTCTTGAATTACTAAAGTATTTTGTATATGCTATTTACTGGTGGCAACGTCAGCGGGTACGTGAAACAGATAGTTTCCTATTTGCAACTTCACGCGCTCGAGGGGCCAATGCACGTGATGACGCCGCGGATTCATGCCGAAGCGCAAATCTGGGAAAAGCGCAATATGTGTCAATGTTGCTTGCCATGCCATGCAAACCTGATAAAGCCGGTGGTCCTAATTAGGCCGGGTTCATCGAGCCAAACAATAAATACCGTGCATCCGAAACGCACGCCGACATCCGAGCCGAACCATCCGTCGTCATCCGGAGTTGCCCGAAATCAGTCACGTCACTACCGTGACCATGTACGTAATGTCAACAGCTGATTTCACTCCAACAATTCCTAATTGTTATTCTTTAAAGAATGTTCTGAATCTTGGTGAGGATGCGGCGTCCATGAGGAGTGTTCTTTATATTGCCCAAGAACGGCTGCAAACTGGTGGCTAAGCGCTCGAGGTCACGCGCGCTCGCCACGTCTAAACTGGTCTGCAATACGTAGTTCCCGTACGGGTCGTTTAACAACACGGAAAACTGTTTCTGGTGCTGCAACAACACGGCGATCACCGAGTCGGTGAGGTCATGGATGCGAAGCGATTTTTCGATCACGTTCAGCCCGAACTTGTGGAGCGAAAGTGCCACCACGTTGGCCAGGATGCAGGCCAAGATGGCCGCCACTGAATGATGGTCGCCCCGCGTCAACACGTACTGCACTACGTAATTTCCAAACGGATCCAAGCTTAAATCGGCCGAGATCTCTGCCACTCTCCGTGAGAGTTGTTGCCGCTGCGCCACGCTGCCGTGGTCCAAACATCTCTGCAAAACGCAGCATCCGTGACGATGAGTGGCGATCTGGCCACAGTGCTGAGCGGCGGCATCAAAAATAAATTGGTTTTCTTCTGGTTGCAACCGCTGCAAGCATTTCTGTACCACGTGATTACCATTAAGATCACGTGACAACGCCACGATATGAGGAGCTAAACTTTCAATCACATGACGCGACTCCTCGGCCGAGGTGATACATTCCACGAGTTTTTGCAACGCGCGGGTGCCGTGGGGGTCTAGCGCGATACGAATGAACTCGGGCGCGGCGTTTTTAACAAGCACTAGACGCTGGGCAGGAGATACACTTTCGAAAAGTTTTTGGACAAGATAATTGCCAAACGGGTCGACCATGAGCTCGACGATTTTCAAGTAGAGTTCATTAAAAATCATCGATGCCGCGACGTCCTTCAGCGGATGATGGCCGTTCTCGATGCCCCCGCTCGCGTCAAGTTGCCGCTGTAAAAAGCGACACCCGTGTTGATCTTTACACAACGAGAAAATCTCGCCCTTGAAATCGTCCAACTTCGCGTTCGCGTACTTGCTGGCATCGTCGCCGCGTTTACGTGAGTTGTGCATCTTTCTATGCACGTTCACACCCCCGTAATTGCCATTGTTGTGGTTGTTGATCCCGCGTTTAGGCCCCGCATTTCCTTCGGGGTGTGGCCGAGAGTTTGTGAATGTACTGACGTCTGCGGGTCCGGCGTGCTGCATCGTATACTGACTATACTGATTCGGCATGTAAGGCTCGGAAATTGGCGCCGAAACAAATGGCATCGCAAGTTGTGGCGGATTCCATAAGTTTGACCCTGCATACGGATGCTGTGGTGGACCACGTCCTTTATCATTGTCGCCATTGGCGAGCTCTTGACCATCGAACGAGGAGAAATTGTGCCCAGTAAACGTGTTGGGTGCACCAGCACCACCGAAGTTCTCGAATGCAAAGCGTGAGTCGAGCGCCCCGCCGAAACCTTTCGGCCCGTGGTTCAAGGACGTGCCCTTGCCGAAATCCTCGGGTAAGCGGAATGGCCGAATATTCAATGCCATCTCCGCCGCGAGAGCAGGATCCGAGACGGGATATGCTACTGGAGGCGCCGAGAAGGGGAGGAAGTTGTTTCCCCATGCATAAGTAGGCGTGTTGCCGGGGTTATTGAGAGTATGGGGAACATTACCAAAGGACGCCGCCGATGGCATGTTGGGCGTAAACACCTTGCCGGAAACAAGACTTGGCGGCGGCACCAGAGATGCATGGCCGCGATCTTGTGCCAAAGACGCGTGGTGCTGGTCTCCGGTTTTGCCGCTGTTCTGAGGCAGCGATTCACCCAATGTGCCCAATTCCGCATCGAGGTTCAAAGTGCTCAAGGCATTCACGATATCCAACGGGCCCTGGTTACGGTCTTCCAAAGACTCCTCTAAGGAATGGTCCAATGAGCTTTTCAATGAGCTCTTGACTGAACCATTAAAAGAGCGGTCCAAGTCGTGCGAGATGTCGGCGGCGCTCAGGAACGAGTCGTCGTTAGAGAGAAATATCCCTGAAGAGTTAGGGTTGAGTAAATTTGTCGATGTTGCTGAAATCGAGTGTCGGGATGATGGCGTCACGTGCGACAGCGACGCCGACCGTGGCTGGGCATGAATCGTCATTGAAGAATGGGAAATTTATATGAATAATCGAGCGAATTGAAAAGAATTGCTCGTTAGATATGACGGAAGTAATGTACAGGTACCCAAAATGGTGATGCGATGGTGTCTTTGGTATGAAGGGGACTAGTGTACAGAGACTAATATACAGCGGAATTCACCGGGAAAAACGGATTTCTCCGAAACTCTTATAGTTGGGATGGATGCGATGGATCTTGTTGAATGGGAATCACTGGGCCAGATCAGATGGTTAAGCCTGTAAGATTGATCGGATGGCGAAGGTCAAATAAACAAACCGATTTTGAAAAAAAAAAAACAGTTTCGATTTTTTCGAATTGAGCGGAAAATTCCAGTAGTTTTCGAGGGTACAACTGGTGCCGGCTGGTCGAATCGTTTCTCACAAATCACTGGCTCACTGGCGAGATTGTGGGATGCAGATCAAACGACGATTTTCAAATCCACGTAATTGGACCCAAATCCAATGAAGGCAAAACAAAAATTCGGTGAATTGAAGCTCCAAATAAGAAAGTCTGGAAAATCTGGAAAGGATCAAAATTCCGCTTACTGATCGTTCGAAGATTCTTCAAAGGTGGTTCGCCGAGAGATCTGGGACCGAAGGGCTGGACTGGGCTGGCAGCAGAGAAAAATCGAAGCGTGTGCGAGCCACGACGCGCGCGCGTGTGAGAGACAACCACCACGCAGTGCGGTGGGAGACATGGGAAATTTACAAGTTTACTGGAAAGAAATATTTTATGTATTTCTACTTTTGGCATTGATTTCTTTAATTGATTTTAATTGATTTTTACTGGATAACATGGCCGTGAATTTGGCTATCGATGCGATCTCGGAAGTGGCGGGAGATGGAAATGTGAAACAGGGCTTTTCCGAATTCCGGGACAATCCAAATATCCCACACACATTTTATCAGAAAGTATAGGATAGTGTAGATGAAGTCAAAATTTTAATACTGAGTTGCCTCGGTGTCAATGTTTTTTCTATGAGCTTGCTTGTAAAAAGGTGGAAACGGCCGACATGGACAAGCTCTGGTAGGCTACAATTACCGATCTCTGAGAAACAATCAATTTGATGTTTTGATTCATTTTCGTGTTTTGAGAGCGCTCGCCATGTATATCAACTCATTGTAATCTGTTGCAAAGGGATATGAACGGGGGCGACCCACAACTAATTCGGCCACAAAATCCAATGCATATTCGAGTAGAAAAGCATTCTTTCTGGACAAACCGAATTAATGTTTTTGAAAGTTCTTGTTTTCGAAAATATCACCAGCTTGGCAGGTCAAGGAACTTACAAGAGATCATCTTCTCCTTGGCAATATTGTTTGTCACGCTGTAAGTCCCGTATTTGTAGATTTGTGGTAATCGCTTCTGTAATCATGAAAGAAAAACAAGTACTTGAAAGCATTTTATTTCTTCGGCTCGACACTACGTAGCGGTGCAGGCAGCACTTTGTTTGCGGAAAATCTGCCATCACCGTGTATTCGTTAGAAAGCAGACTCAAATTAGATCTTAGCTACATCATGCACTATGGAGGCTTGGGGTCAAGAGATGACTGATGAAATCATTTTACTGAATTAAGTCAGTAGCCGATCTCACTGTATTCCCGAGTACCCAATATAATACTATCTTCTCTAACTGAAGGGGGTTGCGAATGTATCATTATGGTCTATGCACCGTGCCAAAGTTTACGTCCGGCACAGGTGCTTTTCATACAACAGCTATGAAAGGCTAGAGGGTCACTGTCTATAATCGATATGGGCGAGGATCAACGCGGTCAAAGAAATGACAAGAGAATGTCACTGGATCGACACAATTGAGGGATGAAGTTCAACATCGATGATGAAGGATGAGTAAAAATGGGCCCGCAATCTTATCTATCATCTAATTCTCATTTCGAATTTTCGAGGCAAATTTGGGACTAACATCAGGGAAATTGGCTTTTGAGGTGGTGATTCATGTAATATGTATTGCCTTCTCTGGGCATAAACCTGGCTCTAGCATGAGATTTACAATTTTAGATATACTGGTTGAAGCAATCTATTATTCATCGGGTCTTTGTGAAGAAAAGCTTTCAGTCATCGGAAACTGAAACGATAGAAACAGCTAGAGTCTGAGTAATGTCGTTTAAAGAACGTTACCTTAGACGCCTCAGTCCTTCTTGTTCGGCTTTGGGACTTCAACCCCAAAACATCTACACATGAAGGGAGCAAGAAAATCATGCTAAGTATTCTAGTAGCATCATGGAAGTCATATTTTGTTCTGAATTGTCTAGAAGTGAGTGATTCAAGATATGGTCCAATTTTCAATTTCCAGACCACAGTCGGTGCGGCGCTCACACAATTATGAGCCCGGACCAGGGAGCAACGATCGAATTTTATCAGCTTATCATTTTGCCCCCGATCATTTTTTATCCTGGATGAATGAATACAGAGAGATGGCGGTAAATGATTAGCAAACTTAGACCCTGTATCGCCATGATTTCTTTGATCAATTAAAGGAAAATAATTCCCAACTCGTTCCATGTCTTTTCAGTTACTAAAAATAAACCGATTCCATACCGTTTCAATGATTACAATGGTGCGGAAAAATGTCGTCGGATTTATGAAATTCCCACGTGGCCTTCCGGGTCCATTTTCAAATACGAATTACGGGAGTTCCGGCGTCGCTATTGTATGACGACATTTCCACGTTTCGAGTGCGGGCCTGGCCGTTACCCGCACCACCGCCAAAATTTACCGCCAGGGCCACCCACTTTTGGGGAAAGTTTAGATTCTCGGCGTACGTACATTTGCAACAAAAAAAATCACCTCAAGAAAATCTGCTCGATTAATCCAGTGAAAAATCAGATTTTCACCTAACTTGTCTAATAATGGCATGTGCTCGCTAAAATCCACATTATGTGCGGGTACCTCATGTCAATTGGCTGTAAAAACACCCCTTACACAATTTCCTTCTGAATTTAAGCTCTACGATTAAATAGTTTAGATCATTATCTATTAGTAGTACGAATGTAAATATGACGGGGGGGAATCAGATAAAAAAATGAGTTTTGGTATCTAGGATACCGGGGTTTGGTTGCGTGCTTAAGACGACTTCTCGTGCTGAGTAGAAACTCTCTGCATCGACATCAAGAAGTCCTCGACGGATCTGTCGTGAGTCTTGACGTTCTT